>OX637532.1:103204019-103474019 GCA_951800035.1 Linnaemya tessellans | reverse complement strand
TCATCCTTCGCTAGCGTTACTGTAAAAATTTGATTATCCCGTAAAATCTTAGTCACCTTCTGCAAGACTGAACCTAAATTCGAGTATGCATTTTCATTGCCAGATATTATCACGCGATTACTCAAAATTTCAATTTTTGGCATGCTTCCTTTCGTTTTATCTACAACAAATTTCAATCTTGGGTACCCTTTCACTTGTGAAAACGAGATACCATTCCACATATAAATTTTCTCTTCCTTACTTTTTTCTTCTTTCTCAGTCTCATTACTGTCTTGATTAAAACTGGTTATACGATCGTCCTTTGATTTTTTTTAATTCCTCAGTCATTTTTCTATCTTAGAATCTATAGAATCTATCTTAATTCTTGACAACGCATCGGCATTAGTGTTCATCTTTCCTTGTTTGTATATGATCTCGAAATCGTAATCCATGAGATCCAATCTTATTCTTGTTAGTCTTGATGAAGGGTTTTTATGTGTAAACAAAGACACTAGTGGTATGTGGTCAGTAACCACCTTAAATTTTCTGCCGTACAGGTATGGTCGGAAATGGGTAATTCCCCAATGAATGGCTAATAATTCTTTTTCTATAACGGGTTTATTAATTTCATGATTATTAAGAGAACGGCTCGCGTATGAGATTGGCAAATCATTATTTATTTCACCCTGTGAAAGTATTGCCCCTAACGCGTAATCTGATGCGTCAGTAGTAAGTATAAATTCCTTCTCGAAATCTGGGTATTGTAATACTGGTGGATTCGACACTATGGACCTCAACATATCAAAAGATTTCTGACAATTTTCTGACCAAACAAATTTCTGGTTTTTCTTTTATAACTCATTAAGTGGCCTGGCTATCTGGGCAAAGTCCTTAACAAAACGTCTATATTAGTTGCAGAAAGCTACGAATCTTCTTGTGTCATCTGCATTTTGCGGAACATGGTACGTCCGAAGTGCTACACTTTTATTCGGGTCTGTCATTATTCCCCTATCTGTAATAAGATGTCCCAAATAGGCTACTTCCGGTTTAAAAAAATTACATTTATTCGGATTCAATTTGAGATTATGGTTTTTCAACCTATGAAATATCCTTGTCAAATTATCATTGTGGTGTTGTAATGAACATCCAAAAACAATTATATCGTCCATATATACAAATGCATTGGAGTCTAATCCCGTTAATGCTATTGTCAGCATTCTTTGGAAACTATTTGATGATATTTTGAGACCAAATAGTAGTCTCTTAAATTGCTAGTGTCCATTACTTGCAGAAAATGCTGTAAGTGGTCTTGACGCCGGTTCTAATTCTGATCTGATGGAATGAACTTGTCATATCCAGCGTTTAAAAATATTTCGTCCTTCCTATTCTGTCCAATATGTCATCCATCTGAGCTAACGGAAATTTATCATTGACTAATTTTTTGTTCAACTGGCGACAGTCAACAACCAGTCTCCATTTCTTTTCATCGCCGTCGCTTTTCTTCGGAACCAAAAGCAATGCGGAATTATAAGGGCTAACGGATGGTTCGACTAAATATTCCTCTATTAACTTATTAACCTGTGTTGTGATTTCTTCCTGCTGTGATTGTGGTAGCCTATAATTTTAAGTGTAAACAGGTGTATCGTCCACAGTCTGTAGTCTTTGCCTATAAAAATTGTTCACTGTCAAATGATATCCCTCCTTCCTGGAATTCTCTACATATTTTTTTTATAGTCTCTCTTGCCGTGGCATCTATCGCATCTATATTCAGTAATTTCCTCAATTTCTCCCATCTAGCTTGGTGTCCATCATACACATTTCCTCTCGAGCCACATTTTCTCTGGTGAAGAATGTTGTAATCTGATAAAGGATTTATCTGCAAATCTAATTGCGATATCACAATTTCCTTGTCTGAAGCATTCAAAAATCTAACGTGTTTTGTTCCGTATTTCGAAATTATTGTGTTACCAACGAAAACATTGTCACCGATCTGCCTAGCACACACAATACTGTCTTCTTAATCCGCAAATTCACTGCCTGCATTACCTCTGTTCTAGGTGGTATCGCGAACCTACGGATGTCTGCTTTCAGTGGTAAAACGTATTCAGTTTCACCCACAGCGATGGTTAATGTGTATGTCTCATAATATATCTTCGCAAAATATTTAGTAAAAAAATCTCTGCCCAAGATACCGTCTACTGCTATCGGGAATTCTGTATTTACCACCTGATATTCGTGGCTTATCATATCCTCAGGAAACATCAGCTTCAAATCCGAAGTACCCATTGTTTGTATCTTCCTGTTTTCAATACCCTTAAGCCTGCACGCATTATGTTCTTTAATTATCTTGCTTCCTATGAAGCCTTCTTTACAAATGGATATATCTGCACCCGTATCTATCAAAAATTTTATAAATTGTCCTTCATCAGTTTTAAGTGTAACGCATATTCCCTTAGAAGTCTTGCTTCCCCTACATCTCTGTTTAAATTTACTTTTGAGGATTGCAGGGGTCCTCTTCGTTTCCCTGTTCCTGAGCAACATAAATTCTTCTCTGATTCCTATTCCTGTAATTACCACCTCTCTGGCCATTATTGCCGTAATTATTATTTCTTGGGTGGCCGCCACCATGGAAATTGCCTCTTTTTGAATTGTTAAAATTTCTATAATGATTATTAGGGCTGTCATTACTATCACTTCTGTTGCTGCAAGCATTGACGTTATTACTACGAAACCTTCCGTTATGAGGAAATCTCCTGTTTCTACTGAATTGCATACTTGAATGTGGTGGTGCAACCACCTCTGAAGCAATTTGAATTGCTTAATTTAAGCTTTTGGGTCTAGCTGCCAAAACAGTAGCTCTATGTAGTTCATTCAAACCATTTTTAAAAGTACTAAGTGCCACCTGATCATTCATTTTAATGATTGTTTCCCTACTTTGGGAACCCAATTCTGTAATTTGTAGCTCATTCAGGCAAGCTATGAGTGGTTCTATTTTATTAGCAAACTGCGTTACTGAATTATTTCCTTCTGTTTGTTTTGCCAAATCAGTATGTACCGAAGAGAGTGTCTTTCTTGGTGAGAATACCTTCCTAAGTGTGACTTTGATTGTTTCGAGAGAATTCGGTGTTTCTTCTGAAATCAATTTGTTTCTTACTTTGTCTGTTAACTTAGTTGCCAGTACAAACTTAACTAACTTACTAACCTCTGCATTATCTTTAAGTGTATCAGCATAAAATTCTATTATACCTAAGAAATTGCTCATTTGCCCTAGGTCGCCATTGAATTCTGGTATTATTTTGGATGCATCATGTATGCCAAACGATGCCATTTCTGTAATGTCTTTTGTTCTCAAATATTTTAAAATCTTTTGTTCAATTTCATTAATGGCCTTTATAGGATAACCTTCATTCTTTAATGCAATGGATTTTAATTCCTCAACTGTTCTTAAAGTATTTACTACATAATTTTCTGTATAATTTCTGTTAGAACTTTTTTTATGTTCTTATATATACTTATCAATCTATCCATTTATTATACATTTTCTATTTTGTTAGTAAATTTGATTGCTCTCTTTCTCATATATTCCTTATAATATTCATGTATTTTTCCCAGTACCAAAAATGTCAAAAGGATCAGTATTATTTGTTGCAAATGATCCTCAGTCACTGTAAGTACGCCCCTATTGTTTTCATTTACAATGATGGCCTCCTTTGAAAGCCATCCGCCCATTTTTGGAATACTATTATTCTATTACTTTAAATTATATATTCTATTACTTTATATATATTTTTTTTATACATGCATAACAATTACATTAATTAAAGAAAAAATCATTACTTGTTGTTTCTTATGGTACGGATTTCGTTCAAAAGTCTGGTTTTCTCAGCTTTGTTGCCGGTCAGATGGAACTTCCTGTATGTTTCGGCAATTAGTTTTCGCTTTTTCATCATATCCATGCAGCCAAAAATTTCTATTTTCTCAGACAGGATCTCTAGTTAAAATATTTAGTTTGGCAGGATATCTAGCTAATTTATTTAGTTTGGCAGGATCGCCATGTAAATATATTGCGAAGGGGTGTTTAAATATTATTTGTCCCTATTGGATTCTTGATTTATTAAAGAGCCTTAGAATCGATAGTCGGCTCTATAAGATGGCAAAGTCAATTGCCGAAGTGGGAAATAAAATTGTTTCTAGTTTAGAGTCAAAATTATTTCTAAACTTTATTAACAAAAACCTTCCGCTTATATACTATTCTTATTCTACACGTTACAATAGCAATTCTTATTTCTTCACTTTCTTACTTCAATATCAATCGCAATATTATATTGATTACTACAAACGAAATTTGCTTATTCTGCACAATTGCAATTTCGGTCAGTGAATTTCTTTCATAAATGTGACTTAATTTTATTTTGTGTTTATGTCAGTTTGTTTTCTTTATATTTTTTTGTTTGCTTTAATTTTTGTATTTTCGTGTCATATGTATGATTACATTATGAATGTACAACATAACAAAAAAATTTTTTCAACATTAACAATTTATGGTAAGTCAGCACCACAATGCGGGTACACGCGGGCCACTGTTTCCGGCATATGTTTGTACTGCTGCTATGTTCTTCCTAGGTATTCTATTGAGGACTTTCGTGTTATTGTAGACAACATAGTGATGGACGCTGCAGCCAGGAGTCCTGTTATAATAGCAGGAGATTTCAATGCGTGGGCTGTTGAATGGGGTTGCCCTTCGACAAATGCGAGGGGAAGGATTCTATTGGAAGCCCTCTCTGCGCTGAGTGTTGTACCCTTGAATTCTGGAGATGAGGAAACCTTCAGAAGAGGAAATGTTGGATCAGTTATTGACATTACGTTTGCCAGTGAAACCATCATAAACCGTGTAAAGTGGAGAGTATCTGATCTTTATACTCACAGCGATCACAGTGCCATTATTATAGATGTTCAGGATGATATATACGTCGTGTCACCCTCCGGACACAAGGTTTGACAGGATGGAAAGTGAATACCTTTGATAAGGATATTTTTGCCATCTGTATGGAGGGTATGGACTTGAATGGTTCAGCTGAGGATATGGTGGTACAATTGGTAACCCATATCACGCGGTCGTGCGATGCATCTATGGTGAGGCGGAAAGGATCCGCAAGGGGATCACCGGTTTATTGGTGGAATAATGATATTGCTAGCTTGAGGGGCTGAGTGAATACGTGCCAGAAGGCAATATACAAGAACCCGAGGTAGGTTGGAAAATGATGCACACCAACGGAATTATAGGGATAAGAGGAGGGGCTTAAAAATGGCACTTCGTAGAAGCAAACGGCAGTGCTTTCTTAATATTTGTGATTAGGTAAATAATGATCCTTGGGTTCTTGCATATAATCTGGTCCAAAAGAAACTTAAAGCCAAGGCCCGTTGCAACCGAGTGAAGGACCAATCCTGGAGGGAATTGTAGACTACCTCTTCTCCCATCAGGAGGCACCACCTTGGGAGCACAACCCTCCTAACGAAACTTTAAGCTTTCCCTCGGTTACAATAACTGAGATCGAAGACGTTGTATCTACGTTTAAGGACAGAAAGGCACCGGGCCTAGACTGTATTCCAAATATAGTGTTGAAACAGGCCGTTAAGCTGTGTCCCGAGAAGTTCTTGAGAGTGGTGAATGCATGCTTAAGTGAAGGAACTTTTCCAACAAGATGGAAGAGGCAGAAGTTGGTGTTAATACCAAAGGACAATAAACCCCTAGATGACCCCTCATCTTATCGGCCACTGTGTATGATAGATACATGTGGGAAATTGCTAGAGGGTGTAATCTGCAGAAGACTTGGAAATTGGGTTGAAGACAGACATGGCCTATCAGACAACCAATTTGGCTTCAGGAAAGCAAAGTCAACAGTGGATGCTATAAATATGGTAGTGGAAACTGCTGCTCGAACTATCTATGGCAAGAGTTGAAGGAGTGGTACTAAAGAGTACTGTGTAGTTGTGACGTTGGACGTAAAAAATGCTTTCAACACAGCAAACTGGGTGCGTATTGTTGATGCTTTGACTCGATAAGACATCCCAGTATCTAATAAGAATAGTGCAGGATTATTTCCGGAATAGAGAATTGATCTATAATACAGATGTAGGTATTAGGAAACGTAGTATTAACGGTGGAGTTCCCCAAGGATCGATACTTGGACCATTGTTGTAGAACGTAATGTACGATGGAATACTAAGATTGAGTTTACCTGAAAGAGTAAGGATAGTGGGATTCGCAGACGATATTGCGTTAGTGTGTGAGGCCAAAGAATTATTAGAGGCAAAAACCATTGCAAATGCCAGCGTACAATTAGTAAAGTCCTGGATCACTTCAATGGAATTAACTCTAGGTGGTCATAAAACCGAAGCCGTAAAGCTAGGGAAACTATTACCCTGAATGTTGGCACCTGTTGCATAGAATCGAAGGCATTTCTGAAATATCTGGGCGTGATAATTGATACACGTCTATCTTTTCGTGAGCACTTGCGATATATGGCATCCAAAGTATCGAAAACCTGCTTGGCACTATCTCGGATTATACCAAATACAAGAGGGCCAAAATATATTCAGAGGAAACTGATCGCTGAAGTAGTAAGGAGCATTATCCTATATGCACACCCAGTATGGTCAGACTCACTTAGATACTCCATATATGTGGGGTTGGTATCCCCTGTGTATAGGTTAGCTGCTTTGAGAGTATGTAGTGCATTTCAGACAGTGTCGGACGAAGCGGCTTTTGTCATTGCAGGTATAATTCCAATCGATTTAGAGATCATAAATAGGGATAATTTGGACTCATGTTTACGAAAGTGGCAGGAACGCTGGTCAACCACTGGAAAGGGAAGATGGACTTATGCATTAATACCCGACGTCAGAGTATGGCTGACTAGGAAACATGGTGATTTAAACTATTACCTAACACAGTTCTGGTCTGGACATGGGTGCTTTAGGTCACATCTATTTCGTTTCAAGCACGACGATTCCCCGTTCTGTCCACATTGCAGTGGGAATGTAGTTGAAGATGCTGAGCATGTCGTCTTTGTCTGCTCACGATTCAACAACTGGAGGTCGTATTTAGAAGAAGGATTGGGGCGTGCGATCAGCCCGGGGAATATAATACGGGTCATGCTGGAATCCTTATTAAATTGGACCAGTGTGTGTAATTTTGTACAGCTAGTTCTAATAGGACTTCGGAGATTAGAACAGATTCGTAGGAGAATCAATACGTCTTAAATTCCGTTAGTAACTAACGATGAAGTATGCGCATCAGTTCCGAGCCTCCTTACCTAGGACCTAAGGAGGACGTAGGAATAGTACTGATAATATTACCCACCCTGACGAAATGTCAAGGCTGTTCCAGGGTGGTGCTAGTGAAGTTGTCGTGGGGCCATTATTGATAGTTGCTATCATTACGTCCAAACACATACACACATACATATATATATATATATATTATATATATATATATATATATATATATATATATATATATATACATATACATAAATTCATAATAATAATAATAACACCAATAATAAAATACAATAAATTATCCTTAGCAAATAATATATAGTTAATATACACAATTAAATTATATAAATCTACAATTTTTACTAACTAAATGTCTATAACTCCGCGCAAAAATTTTTCTGTATCTGTTTTAAAATTTATTCAGTGTGATAATGGTCTGTTTATTATTTCTAACATATCTAACATTAATCTACGTTTATAGTTAGTGTTTAATATTGAAACATTTTCAAAATCTGGAAAATGATATGATTTAGAACAATGGGAAGATATAGCTGTTTTTTGTGAATTTATATTCCTATATTGATCTGATTATGACCTGCTACCCTAGTCTTTAATATATTTTTGGTCGTACCTATATATACTTTATTACAATTCTCTATATCATTACCTTTGCATGGTATTTTATATACTAAATTTGATCTACCCCATTTTTCAATTTTATCTTTAGTTTTACTAAATAGTCTGTTTAATGTATTACACGTTCTATGAGCTATTCTATATTTATTGTATTATAAATTCTAGATTTTGTTAACCTTTCTGATATTCCTGCTATGTATGTTATAGATTTAAATAATTTTTGTTCTGTATTATTATTAGTATTTTCTGTTCTTCTATTTCTATATTGTGATATTATTTTATTAATTATGTGACTTGGAAAATTTTTATTTTCTAATATATTTATAACCTTCTTCTTATTGCTATTGTTAAATTCACTTATATTTAGAACTCTTTCTATAAAATTCCTAGCTGTGTTTTTAATAATATGTCTACTATGTTTTGAATAGTAGTTAATCATCCTTCCCGAAGCTGTAGGTTTCTGGAACCAATCTATTATTATTTTATTACCTTTCCTAATAACTAGAGTATCTAAATAAGAAAGTTTTAAGTCATTTTCCTTTTCTACTGTAAATTTAGTGTTGGAATTAAATTGATTCAATGTTGATAACATATTATCTATCTCAGATGTATGAAGGATGCAAAATAAATCATCTACATATTTTGTCTCTATTTTAGGTTTTATATTAAGTTTTTGAATTGATATGTCTAATAATTCCTCCATTACTATATCTCCTATTAATGGAGATGCTGGTGATCCCATAGGAAGACCCCTTTGTTGCATATATATTTTGCTATTATATTGAAAATACCTATTATCTTCTATACAAAACTTTAAAATACGCAAAAATAAAAATTTTTCATGATATGACGATAGAAATGATAAGAAGGTATACACACCTTCTTATCATTTCCCATTTGTTTTCAATTGTATTAGTTGCAAAATCAATAGGTACACTTGGGAATAGGGAAACTACATCAAAAGCAGTTAAGCTTTCATTATGAGATATATGTTGGTTCCTAATTTTATTCACAAATTCTATTGAATTTTTAATATTATATTTAGAATCCTTAGTAATATTTTTAAAATATTTGTAATATATCTGCATAATTCATATGAAGGTGAATTTATAAAAGAACATATAGGTCTTAATGGAAAATTGTCTTAATGAATTTTTGGTAACCCATGTAAGAGGAGCAACTGCAAGAAAAAAAAATTTAATTATATGCGCCTAAATTTCTACTATAAGTTCTTCATGTTATACATATATAAAAAATAATTTTCTTATATAATTTTTATTATAATTTGTTAATGTTGAAAAATTGTATTTTACTGTAAAATTTTAATGTTGAAAAATTGTATTTTACTATAAATTGTTAATGTTGAAAAAATTTTTTTATTATTTATGTTATTGTATTTGAAAAAAAAAAATATTTTGAATAATATTTCATGCCATGTTTCAAAACCATTTTTCTATAAAAATTTTATTAATTCTTATTTCCTGGAGATGTCAACAAGCTGTTAACGAAATATCGAATAAAAATTATAAGAAATAATATTTTATAAAAACGACCACAAGCTTGATAAATATTACAATAAACTGATAAAGTCAATAAAAATAAATCAATATATATATATATATATATATATATATATATATATATATATATATATAGATATATATATATCTATATATATATATATATATATATATATATATATATATATATATATATATATGTATATATATATATATATATATATATATGTATATATATATATATATATATATATATATATATATATGTATATATATATATATATATATATATATATATATATATATATATGTGTATATATATATATATATATATATATATATATATGTATATATATATATATATAAATATATATATATATATATATATATATATATATATAAATTGTTAAATTTTAGTTTTAAATTAAAATTTTTTACTATAGGGTCCTTCATCTAACGTTTTTTTTAATCTAGTTCTAATTTCGTGAATATTTATCTCATGCCTGATTATACAGATAATTAGTTTTGTCCTTCAGCTGAACGAATATGGTTTTGTATACGCATGAACAACGCTTCGCTAAGTGGGCCTGCGATCGACTTACAGAAGATGCCGATTTTGCCAAAAAAAAATCATCTACTCAGATGAAGCTCATTTTGATCTTGGCGGTTATGTAAACAAGCAAAATTGTCGCATTTGGGGCATAGAAAACCCGCACGCATACATTGAAAAGCCGACGCACCCAAAACGAGTCACTGTTTGGTGCGGATTTTGGTCCAGTGCATAATTGGACCATTTTTCTTCCAAAATAGCAAGGAGTGGCCGTTACAGTCAGTGGCGATCGTTATCGGGCCATGTTGAACGAATTTTTGTTCACAAAAATTGAAGAGGAGGATATTGGCAACGGTTGGTTTCAACAGGACGGCGCTACGTGCCACACAGCCGAAGCTACACTCGATGTTTTGCGCCCTGTTTTGGAAGATCGCATTATCAGCGGCAGAGCTGTCGTTTGGCCACCTCGGAGCTGCGATTTGACACCGTTGGACTATTATTTGTGGGGTGCCGTCAAAGATAAGTGTTACGCCGACCAGCCAGAGACAATTGACGCCTTAAAGGACAATATTCGTGAAGCCATTGATGAAATACAGCTGCACACAATCGATGATGTGCTTAAAAATTGGACCGATCGTGTAGGCTACTATGGCCAGCCAAAGCAGCCATTTGAATGAAATTATTTTCCATTATTAACCAGAATGATTGCACTTTCAAATAAAAAAGAAATTTGAGAAAATATACAGTCGTTTTTTTTAATAGCGTTTTCAAAAAAAATTTATTTGGCGGACCCTGTAGATTTTAGCATTTAAACTCATTTTGGGAATCTCCAGAATTGCTTTCCCAATGCCATCTTTTTGTATTTGTTTTAATTATATATTAACAATGTTCATTTTTAATATATACTATAGTGTTAAGTACTACTCTTTGTTCTCCACACAAGTATAAAAAACTTACCACGAGTGTTTTCCTGTGTACATAATACTGCAATATCTCTTGTTGAAAAGATAATTTCTTAAACATTATTGGTTATTAAAATTAAAATATTTAACCTTTGTATTAACCAGAACGATTTCACAAAAATGCCTGAAATTTATTCATTATTTCTGTTTTGCCGTTTCTGATCGTCAGGCTTTATATCCTACGGCGCGTGTGTGGCCTTAAATTAATTTTAGAATCCACACGTTTATGTGGTGGCTCATTATATATATATATATATATATATATATATATATATATATATATATATATAAATTTACAATTATTTGATATAAATGTTGAAAACTTTTAAATACGTTATTTTGGAATATTATTTCGCTGTTTAACCGTATGTTCCCTTGTATTTTCTTTTATTGTTTGCTTATGTTATTTTATTGCAGTGCAATATCTCTAAACAGTAGTTGTTCTAAGCTATTTAAATAGTTTGTTGTTTTGTGGATGATGTTGTTATTATTGTTCTAGTGGTTTGTTGTATTCTAAATTTATGATTTAAGCCATAATTATTTTATTTGTGTCTATAAAGTTGTGGTATAATGTTGCTTTCATTCACTTAGTTAATAACTCATTCATTCAGGTTTCTCTAGCATTTTTTGTTCACATGAACCTACGAGACGTCAGATTCCATCAAATGACCATAATTTTTCGATAACAAGAGTTATAAACTACTTTGCCATGCAATTAAATTGAGTACCATTAATATATATTTAGAACCGCTAAAATATTTTTAATTGGAGTTAAATAAAATTTGTTGAGTGTGAAAACTGGGATTCCTGCTTGAATTTTCAAGGAGTGTAACTATGAAGTATTTAAATAACTGAATGAAGGTAGTGTTTGGCAAGTGCCATTTTAATGATCCGCATTTAAAGTCTTCAGTACGAATCATCAGCAGATAGAATACCGAAAGTTGTTTCATTGTAAGTTCTCAGACATCGGATATTAGAAGAATATAAAAAGCAAGATGTGTGAATAATGCCAGAGCTTTCAACTAACTCTTCTACATATCAATAACGCCAATAGTACTTTTGGCAGCCACGTTTGTTTTTGTGTAACATGTTACTGGCAAACACTTTCAGTTTAATCACAAATCTTCTTACAAACGAACAAAGCTTTCATATTTATAAATTATAATATCAAAATTCACACTAGGGTAAAAAAGTTCATCGTACACTTCTTGTATTCAGCAGCGAAGCTTATTTCTAGTTGAGTAGATACCAGTGTTGCCAGTGAAATTTTTATTTTAGATTCTAAAGAGATAGATTTTTTCACAAAATATATACATTTTGAAAACAATTTAAAAATCGACTTTTAACGTTTAACATATATTAATATAACAATTTTATTTGCACTTTGTCATTCCATGTATTATGCAGCCAAATATCCATCTGAGAACCCGTAAAACATATAGATATATTCGTGATCAGTTATGAAATCTAAGAAATCCGTCCGTTCGTCGTCTGTGGGAATCACGATTCATCCAAACGAAAAGAACCAAGCCCTTGAAACTTGGTACAAATATATCTTGAAGGATAGCACAGGTCAAGTTCTTAAATTGGCTGCATCGGGCGAGAGGGAAACAAGTTCCCGTAGGTAGAACTAAACTAACCTCTAAAAACAAGATAATTTAAAAATTTTTTTTTGTAAGCAAATGATATATTTCTATGTCAAAAAAGATCCAAGGCGGTTAACTTGAAGCAATAAAATCAAAAAAATTTATTTTTGGACCATGCCCTTTAAGCCTACATTCGTTAAAAATAACATTTTTAAGCTTTTATGACGAAGCTGAGACGTAATCTGACCCCAATCTTCCCTAGCAGCCTCCTTCACCTTTACCACCCAAATCACCCTATAAAAAAATTCTTACACTTAATTATCCCAAAAATTTATTTTTAGTGTTCTATGACAAAGGTGGAATGTCTCCCCCACAACTCATGCGAGAGCGACCCCGACAGTACACAGGTTTAATACCCTCTAAAAAGAATTGGACCCCATATTATTGAACAGTGATGAAGTCTAAGACGATCTAGCTGCCCATTCGTGCGTCAGTGGAAAACACGCCGTTTAGTGGTCGATGAAGTTACATATTATGTGGAAAAATAATGTAAATATTTAAGAAATTGTATTCCTTAAGCCTACTTTACTTAAAAATTTAATTTATTAGCATTTACGACGAAGGAAATATGTTCTCTGATCTTCCTCTGCCTTAGCCCTCAACGACATTATCAAAAAAACTTTTTTTTTAAAGTTAAATACCCCGGAAATTTAGTTTTTACGATTTAGGTGAGATGACTCTCCCACGGCCTTTCTTGGAGTGACACTGTACAGAGTCTTAAAATTGGGGTCAGAAATGTCTTAAAGGAACTGTGACCCCGCATTAAACATTTTTAGCTTATCTCAGTCCCTTTTTTCCGCGATGATATAATATATTAATACGTAAATTGCTTTTATGCTGACGGAAAGGTGTCTCAGTACTGCTCCTCCCAACACATTGGAAACGAGCGTGTTAAAATAAATTTTTTCCTTGTTTACTTAACCTAAACACTATAAAAATGTCAATTTTAATAGGAGTAAAAATAGAATTTTTATATATTAAGTATTTGGAGGGTATAAAAGATTCGAATCGGTCGAATATAACGTTTTCACTTGTTATTTTTAATTTCGAGATTAATATATTTTTTTATACCCTTCACAAAAAAGTGAAAAGGTATATCTACATTTGTCATTCCTGTGTAATTTCTTCGACATTCACATTGGACCCCCTAAAGTATGTATATTCTGGATCCTTATGAATAGCGATGAGTATTCAGCGATGTCCGTCTGTCTGTACGTGAAATCGGTTTTCCCAATCCCCCAGAAGAGCTAGAGACTTCGTTCTTGAACTGTTGCACTGGAAATGAGCTTAAGAGTGGTATTGAAAGTCAGAAAAATCCGAAGTACGGTTCCAGAGCTGGGAACCTTGCACCTATTTCTCGATGCAAAACTAATAATAAAAACCAATTATTTCAAATTCTATTTATTAAAACGGAAAAAATAATAAACTAAAAAACATTATTTAAATATTAAAATTATTTATTAAAAACTAAAAAAATAAACATGTTTTTTCCAGTATTTTGTAGTGCATATAATAACTAAACTGGTTTAAAATGTTAAGTTTTTCTTAAATAAAACCGCTTTTTACATCATTAAGACTGGCATTACTCAAAAAAAAAATAATTTTTAATTAAAATTTTGCTTTTTTAAAAGTAACCAAAAAGGCAACTGACGTGTTTTTTTTTGCTAACTAGAACTATTTTAGAATTTAGGAACAACCAAATTGTTATCAAAAATTTAAAAAAACAAAATTTCGAATCCAGGGGCCAAATTACGGCATTCGATATCTATCGAAATTTCCAAGTAAATTGTATTGAAATTTCGATCGATATCGAATGCGGTAATTGGCCCCCAGGGTTGAACAAGTGAAATATTTTGTAGTACATGGAAGTGACCTCAATGGTTAAAAATTTAAAATTTTTTCTTAAATAAAACTACTTTATACCTCATGAAGCCTTGCACTCATAAAAACAAAAAAATTAAAATTTCGCTTCCAGGGTTGGGAAAACGGACGTTTTTTTTGGTACATGCAATATTTTGTAGTACATGTAATAACCAAAACGGTTACAAATTTTGATTTTTTCTTAAATAAAACCACTTTATTTGCATTGATAAAAAATTTTAAAATCCAAATTTCGCTTCCAGGGTTGAGAAATTTAAATTTTTTGACATAAAAGTAACCAAAATGGATAAAAATTTAAAAGTTATCTTCAATAAAACTACATTATACCTCATAAAGAGTAGCATTGATTAAAAATAAAAATAAAAAAAAATTAAAATTTCAATTCCAGGGTTGAAAAATTATAGGTTTATTTTGCTACATGCAATATATTGTAGTACATGAAAGTGACCAAAATGGTTGCAAATTTTAAGTTTTTCTTAAATAAAACGACTTTATAGCTAATGAAGACTAGCATTGGTAAAAAAAGAAAACAAATATAAAAATTTCGCTTCCAGGGATAAGAAATGAATTTTTTTATAGATAAAAGTAACCAAAAAGTCAAGTAACGTCGGATTTTTACTAATTAAAACTATTTGTTAATTCAGGAAAAACAAAATTGGTATCATATTAAAAAAAAATCAAAATTTCGATCCCAGGGTTTTGCTTAAATAAAACTGTTTCATGCCTCACTATTAACTGCCGGTTCGCCGATGTCGAATGCTATCGTTCGATGGAATAAATAACATTTAAAACATAAACAATTTATTTTATTTTTTGTTTTTGTTTCGACATCGCCGAACAGGCAGTAAGAGTTGCATTGATAAAAAAAACAAAAAAAAATAAATAAAAATTTCGTTTCCAGGGTTGCGAAATTGAAATATTTTTTATACATAAAAGTAACCAAAACGGCAATTGACGTTGTTGTTTTTACTAATTAAAACTATTTTATAAATCAGGAAGAACAAAATTGGTATTAAAAGCTTAAAAAATCAAAATTTCGATTCCAAGGTTGGACAAATGAAATATGTTATGGTACATGAAAGTGACCAACAACTTTAAAAATTTTAATTATTTTGTCAAGTAAAACTGCGTTACACCTCACTAAGAATTGCATTGGTAAATAAATAAAAGTTCGCTTCCAGAGTTGAGAAATCCAAATATTTCTTAAAAATATTTCATAAATTTACCAACATAAATTTAAAATTTTATGTTTTTAGTGATTTACACCTATTTTATACTTCAGGAAAAATTTAATTCGGTTCCAGGGTTGGAAAATCGAAAATTTTTGGTACATAAAAGTACAAACTTAAATTCCATATTTTGTTTTTTTTAGTGAATTAAACCTATTTTATACTTCGCTAAGAATTAAATTGGTATTAAAAATTTTCAAAATTAAAAATTCGGTTCCAGGGTTGGAAAATCGAAATTTTTTGCTACATTAAAGTAACCATATAAGTTCCCAATTTTGGGTTTTTCCAGTTAATTAAACCTATGTTATACTTCGGTTCCAGGGTTGGGAAATCTACCTCTATTGGGGTCGATAGTTAAAGGTTACAGTTTTTTAGAAAACCATATTAGAGACTGTGAATACTCGTATATAGGAGTACCTCTTCTGTCATATATCTGCTCTCAGAAAAGGACAGATTGTATAGACAGTCTGCTGCGTCAAAATGTTACTGGTTTATTTTACGACGATATTACAAGCATAAACTCGTTTAATTGCGCTTCGGAATGGCTTACACCTCACTCGAACGACGAAATGTAGTCTTCAGTTAAGTACTCGTATACTATACCAGCTAAGATTGAAGTAGCTTTATTTGACTAGCAGTCTGTTAAACTTCACCTAAACTTCCTTTTGTAGCAGAAAATGTTATTTAATTTACCGTATTACTGCATATAAATACTAAGAAATTTTAAGTAAAGCATTTGCGCTTTTTTTACATCATTCGAAATCCATCACAATTTCAATAAAAATTTTACGGAAGCCATGACTTGCAACTAATAAATAATAAATTCCCGATATATGCGTGACTTGATTTACTAAATTTAAACACTTTGTGAATGATGTTATATTGAAATTTATGTCGACATATAAATTATATAGATCTATCACATAACTTTAGTACAAGCAGCTGAGTGGGATTTAATAAAAACAAGCGTTGCTGGACTTTTATCAATAAATTTGATTTTAAAATTCTTATAAACATAGAAATGGTTCTAGTGGACAATTATTACGGTGAGAGAGAAATTTTAATGATATTATTTTAGTTTTTAACACGTTGTCTCAATTACTTTTTATAAAACATAATCCTTTGTTTTATAAATTAGACAGACTGATTTCAAATACAAATTTTTATTGTGCGTTCTATATATTTCAAAGCTTATACATATACTTGTGTAATTCTCAATTCGTTTTTGTGAGTTTATGTACCAGCAGAGAAGTTTTGTTGTTTTGGAATTAGGCTAAAGTTTACTGATGATATGGTGTAAGAACCAATGAAATAAAGGCATAAAGACATAATTGACCACACAACAAACAAGTCATTATGATTAGTTCTAATATTAACGTATACAATTCTCCCTGCATCAGTCGTTGTTGCATGTTTCATTTTAAATTTCTGAAGTTGTAATTCTTTCAAAAGAAGAATTTTGTAGTCATATAAACGTTTGTTTCGTGCAAACTGATATCATGAGAACGTGTATTCAGCGATCAAGAAAAACCTGTCTTTCTTATGTGACCAGTAACACAGCGGCTATAGTGGTCGTAAAAGAAATCGACAAAAGAATCTAGTTATTAATGGGTGTGAAGCTAATAAACCAGCTGACGTCAGTTCTTGGTTAGTTAGTTGGAAATTGCCATTATTGGAGTGAGACATGTAGTGTCTGTGAGTATTCTACTTTAATTTATTATTATTATAAATGTTGGAGAAGACATCTGCTATTAATATACTCCTCATACAAATTGCTTTTCCAAAGCATGAATATTTTCTGTAATGCGTAATGCGAGTCGTTGGTGCTCTATCACAAATGGATGCGCTGGCGATGAAAAACGCGTTGTGCGCAGAAAAGAAAAGATTTCGGGAATAAATTCCCTAATTTCATTAAAGCAGTTGCTATTGTAATACCGATATACCCATGAGTATCGTTGCTCTCCCTTGCACACGGTCGAGTAAGTACAAAATAGACTTTTGAAGTACCGCTGTATAAACAAAAGTCGTTTCCATTTTTCTGTCGGTTATAATCGGTATAAACAGTCAGTAGATCAGATAGGGTAAATTATTTCAAACTTTTAAAATAATTTCGAAAAATTAACCTATAAATCCAAATTCAATTTAATTAACAATATAAATAATAGTTAAAATACTCACTACATACAAATTTAAGCTGTGGTTGGAGCTACCAATAAAAAATTGGAAAATGTTCACATGTACTTAAGTATAAAATTCAGAGAAAAAGAGTTTGGCTTAGGTATGATGGAACAAAAAATTCAGAAAAATGGAACGAAGACAATAATCTAACGGTAACACGGGCATTAAAACAATAATATGTTAACACCAGTTTGATACAGTCCCCGGATTCTTTTTCCGATAAAATTTCTTTAAATAAGAACTGTTATCACATTCAACTAAGCCACCTAATAAGTGGTGACAAACATAATACACATGGGCACTGATGATGAAAGTGCTGCGGCTTTCGAAAAAAGATGTTCTGCTCTGCTGTGTAAGTTGAATAACTAAAAAAGTGATGTTAACTTTCCTTTGTGCCTTGTAATATATATAATGTCTCTGAGATTTAAAACAAATTTCGAACAATTGCCTATAAATCCTAATTCAATTTAATTTCAGACACGGCTTAAAATATCTGACGCAAATCAATATTGACTTTGCGACTTCTGAATTCACAGTGCACTTTCATGGTACTTATAGGTTCACACGGAGCACCGTGATTAAACATACGTCGGTATCTAAACATACAATACAGGGCGCGTTATACTCGACTTTAATAGCGTGGCCGCCTTCAGATATTTTAAGAAGATCACGAATGACTATATCATTCATGTTCCGCTTCTTCATTCCGATCTCAGAGATTGATGGATAGTTATATGGAAATAAATGGCAGCTGCTGCTATCATCTACAGTACCCCTGAATTTATTTTGAACCTATTGGACGGGAGTAAAGTGTGGGACTCGAAATATATTACAAGATAGAAGTTTATCATACTTGCAATAATTTTGAAATAGGAGAACAAATAGTAAATAAGTGACGATTTTCAAAGTTCTCAGCCTTGTTACATTAGATATCTCCCAGCACACAGAGAACTGCCAACATGGTACAACATTCTGATAAATTTGGCTGACGAGCGAGCCAACGTCGCGATGCACTACTTTAAAACCAGTGCTGGTTCACATTAACACTTTTAAGTTTACGCTTTCGTAAAATATGTTTGGAATAGTTACAGATATCCCTCAAAATAAGAAAGAGTAGTTCAGAACTTTTACACAGGTTGGAGTTATTTGCTAATATTTTTTTCACAAGGTTAGATATAAGTAAATACCTGATAATCCTGTAAAATTTAGAAACTATGTCAAGGATACTCCTTCATCGAAAGGCTAAAAACTCAAAGTGACAGTAAGAATTATTTATAATAAATAATAAAAATCAGTATTATATTACCCGTCACTTCTTATTCATCAGCATTATATCTGGTCTATTTCATGATATGTTTCGATCAGTCAGAATCGTACGATCCCAGTATAGCCGGTATACTGCATTTCAGCACAGGCTCTGGTTGGTATTTATAGTACAGTGCTCCTCGAGTTGTAATTAAGGAGTACTTAGCTGCAAGTTGTTGCTATAAAATTTTAACTACAAAGTTGTGACGGTCGCGGCTCAACACTACATCCAGATGTTATATGCTGTATCGTTTCAATTGAGTTGCTGTCATTTGTCACTGTAATATCCCTTATTATGGTTTTCAAGTAATTTGTCGTTGGGATGACCTGATGTTGGATTGCCCCTATAAACCCATCGGCCTTTGGTAACAGTTGGTTTACTCATCCACGACTCCAGTTATCGGCTGTTTCTGGAAAGTGCTTGTACCGTGGAGTTATGACCAACATATAAAGGATGGGCGCCTTATGCTTTACACACCTCATAATGTAAGTGGGATATAATAGATTTTTCTATAAAAAATTATCTAAGTTCATCTATCTGTTGTTTTATCTGGCTGTTAATATCGACTAAGCCCCTTCCACCCACACATCTAGGGTGCATTGTGCTCTCGATGGCTGATTTTGGGTGGTGTTTATCCGCATTAGTCAAAAGTACATTTGCGTTATATAACTTCTATTTTAGTGTTGCTTCAATTTAGCGCTCCAAACGAATACCGCAGAGCCATAACTGCGTATGTGTTAATATCTTTAGCCATATTTTTTCTATTCAAGCTAGTCTTTAAGATCTTCCTGCTTCGTTTAGTGAACTCTAGGGTTAACTCTTCTTGCATGTGGCTTTGTTCAATACAAATAGATTGCTTCATACCTCGTTTATCATTGCTTCCATTTTACGGACGTCTTTGATATTATTATTATTATTATTGTTATGACCCCCCACCCTGGGCTAGCTCAGTACTGTTATCTATTTGTTCTAAACTCATTGATAAATAAACTATATAGGTATTTAAAAATATATTTTTTAAAATAAATATTATTTTGATGATGAATAAAAAAAGTTCTGCTCAGCAACAAGTACTTTTATCATGAATAAAATACGAAAAGCAAAAATTAGCCCGTATGAACGAGTATTCATGTACAACAAAAGCAAAATTATGTACATATATACATACATACATAGACAAGTGTTTGCTTGCTGTGTATTAAAATAACTTGTGTATTAAACTAAGTCCTCTTTCACACACATCAGGTATACTTGATCAGTTTTTCTTCAATTTTCTCTCGAACCTGCATTTACGTCCACACACGAAACGTCATGGCAAGTCAGTCGAACCCGCTTTAGCGCAAATCGCCTTACCGAAAACGATGTAAGTCCCCGAACTGATTTTAAACGCAACTAGTTTTATTCACTTCGCTTTAGCGAAACATCGCTTTATTGAAAATATCGTATTACTGAAAACCAAAAGCCAGCCCACAACTGCGTTTTGTATGAAACTTACTTCGCTTTAGTGAAAAAATAAACAATAACAAATTTATTTAATAGAAATCGATTGCATCACTTAAATCTGAAAAAAATGTGCATATTTTTTCCGTTAAAAAATTAAATGGAAAAATGTATTTGTCCTTTCGCTCTTACGAACTTTATTGTATTTTTCTATTATATTGTCAATGCAAGTGGCTAAAAATTTTCGAGGAATTCGTGAAAAATTTCAATAACAAAATGAATAATTCTATGAATAATTTTTTTTTTTTAATTTTTACGTTAAATTGACGTAAAAATAATATACAGATTTGATATAAAAAATATTGATTTACTGATTTTAAGCAGAACGCTTAACTGTAACAAATTTCAGTAATCCGAACTAAGTTTTAGAGAAAAAATCGGATAGCTGAAAGAGAAAAATTGGTTTTGGTTATTTCCAATAAAGCGGAGTCGACTGTAAAGCTAAACATAATCGAATTTCCGTGATATTAGTAGCTTAGTCAAGTGATTTTAAATACAAAACCGTAAAAAACACATTATTTTTGCATTAAGTACAGTACTATCTCGATAATCCGGACACCATAAATCTTGAGCATGTCCGTATTACTGGAGTGTCCGGATTACAGATGTTAATTTTTTTACCTGCATACATACATAATGCAAAGAATAAAAACTAAATCAATTTTATAGTTTTTTTATCAAGTTTTTTATTAAAAAGAGAATAAATATGTTACATTTATATGTAGTATATAGTTACATTTATATGTAGTATATGAAACGAAAATTAATATATATGTTAGACATAAATTCTCTTAAAACAGCACTATTTTTTTTTATATCGAACACGTTCGATTTTTTTTTGCGAAATTTGTCTGCAACACATCTTACTGATTTGCCTGTGACTAATTCACCCAATAGTTCACACTTATTTTTTATTCTAAAACTTTTATGTGATCTCTTGCTATTACTATTCATTCACCTTTATTGAGTTTGGCGTTTTTCGCCGTCAGATTCGACATTTTGTAATAGATTAAAGAAAACTTAGCTTTTTGTCTTTAAGCTATTACAATTTTAATAAGTTTTGCGAACCTATGTCAACAAAAACACTCAACTAACTAAAGCAAAATTGCAAAAATTCCACGCGTAGACGAATACTACAGTAAAAAGTTCCGTTATTATACAAAGAGTATAACATGAATGAAACAAAAAAAATTAAAAAAAATTACTGTCCGTATTATAGAGCAAAAAATGTGGTACTGTCCGGTTTGTATCAGTATCCGGATTATATATGTGTCCGTAAAATCGTGTGTCCGGATTATCGGGATAGCACTGTAATATGTTTTAAGGTAATATTGACATTATAACGTTTAAAATCTATTCGTATTAATGATAATTTTATATTAGGTATCAGGTTTGTAAAATTTTACCATGATTTTAAATTAATATTTTGTAATGCTAGCTTAACATTCCCTTTTTTTCTGTGTGTATCGACTGAATTTCAACTACATGACCCCCATGTGCTGAAGGCTGCATCCGCCCTTGGACCATCCATTACTTTTCTCGTCGGCTCACCGATAGTGCATTTCTAATACCACCTCTTCACACGCAACTTCTACACTGCCATTCTTTTTCTGCGTTTCCACTCTTTTATCCTTAATTTTCCTTTTGCACTACTCCTATCTCCCCATTTTACAGGTACATATTACGAAAGGATCATATCCCTACATTAGGCTTATTTCTTTTAGGCTTATTAAAAAGTAATATCAAAGAAAGCAAAAGTACTTATTGATTTGACCTAATGCTCTTCGTTTCAATCGAAAAAAATTTCCAACCGATTCTTTCAAGATTATATAAATTTCTTAGAACTTCGTAATATATCTGAAAATTTAATAGCCCCTTTATGAAATTGAAATTAAGCTTTCAGTAACTTAAAGACATGTATTCAGATCGGATCATGTATTTTAGATCGGATTGGTGCCGGTTTTATCAACATTTTCTGTTCTCTTATATTTTTAATATATAAATTTTTTTCTGTGCTAACATTTTAATTCGGTATCTTATATTAGACAATTTAAATGTACTTAAGTATCTAGGAAAATTTTAATATATATATACACGAGTATTGTATCTATACACATAGAAGTCTGTATGCGTCGTCAACCACCATGTTGTTCGTATTTGTATCGTACATAAATACATGCAGATACTTATCCACAAATACATATGTACTTATGTATATATATATATATATATATATATATATATATATATATATATATATATTTATATATATATATGTATATGTATGTTTGTACATGCATGCACATACAGTTGGCCATCATGTCATGAACACATGGTCATAAATTTAATTTAGCCTGTCACAGATTTAATGGAACAGCCCTAAATTTATGCCACAACCAGCAGTGTCAAGCCGTTTCTGTTCTCGAAAATTTTGCCCAAGCCAACATGAAAGAATACAATCAAACATACAGAATAAGGGAACGACATGGTTGGCATTTTGAATCATGTCTGGCTTATATTACTTCGACATGATTGGAGGCAATACGATGCGCTTGTTTTTCTTATTTTGCTGTTACAAACATCCAAACTTATTAGATGATTTTCTTAGATGTATTTAAGCATATAAAAGTATTAAATTAAATCCTTACATTGATCAAATTACTAATTTGTGTTTTACAGCTTGCTTGTTTTCTGTTTTCTATTTTACATTAAAAATAATTTGAAAAGGCAAACATTCTCAGCAAAAAAGCAGTTGAAATTTATAAGCCATAAAATGGTTCTAAAAATAAAATATCAATCAGAAAGTAACTTAAATAAATACCTACCATGATATGGTTGTCAACATATTATGTTCCAAACATAACATATACACTGAAAGTAATTAATACCATGCAATAACATTTGTTTTCCTAACTACAGCTAAATTTGGTCTTATGTGTTATATTTAGGCGTGCGAATATTTTTTGTAATACTTGTAGTGTTTCTGTACATCTACAGTTTGTAGACCAATTATATAGAGATAGAAATATAAAATATATTTATTTAAAATAGAACTGGATTAGCGTGTTTTAAAAAATTCCAGCTCTGCTATACATTTCCTTATGTAATTCTTAAATGAGTTTGTTATATTTAGAATTAGGTAGAACAGTACTGATGAATACTGATGCAAATACATACAGTGCGTTATATGTATCAGGGATTACCTCTTCAAAAAACACTAACACAATTTGCAAAATATAATAGCCATAGATCGAAGCTAACCTTTTAAGTTCTTTAAAAAAATATATATTTTATGTGACGCAGTAATTAATACATTGGGCGGACACCTGTTCGAATCTGATTTGGTGCCATTGATATCCGGCAGAAGCGCTACGAAATTTCCCCTTTTTGCAAATAACAAAATGACTATTGCAAGAAAAACATAGAAATAATACTAACGGAAAGTACAGGTGGCTCTATTACCACACTTTATGCAAACCTTATATTTAGAATACATATGTTTGCCCTGGGGTCATTTAAAAGATCGAATTCACGTGTACAAACCACATTCAACTGACATGCTTTGCTGCAAAATGTGGTTAAATGTGCTAGAAGCGGACATTTGCCCGACATCATATTTCATTATTAATTCCCATATATACACTCTATATTGGTATCAATAAAACTGAATCTGTAAAAAAAGTGCTCTTAACCCTGCTGTAAGATTAGGACCATTTGGTCCATAATTTTGTTTATAATCTCAATAACTTTTGAACGATGTAATATTGTCTGTTGGTTTCGACTCACGTGGTTTATTTTTGTAACAATATTGTTTTCAAAATATTAGGTTTCTAATGTAAACCTGTGCGGAAAAAATTAAGAAGTTACTAATCTTGTATTAGGGACTATTTGGTCCAGTGAATATTTCAATTTGATGGAATACAAAATAAGAAGCTCTTGTTGTATATATTTACAAGAAAAATAATATTTTATTGAACGTGTTTTTTATTACATGTTTTACCAAATATTTTACGGATTGTTTTGCAAATAAAACTTTCGCAAGTGAAGAATGAATGACTGATACAGCATAGACAGCACCTACGAATTCCCCGCTTTCCTACCTCTGCTTTAGAAGAACCAATTTTTTAAGAGCTCGTGGAAATCGAAGATGAGGTTTGTATATCCGTCAAGAACTTCTCTGAAAACGCTGTGTGCTGTGACCTACTTCGTTTCATCATATAAGCATTTGCCAAACAAAGTGCTAGTTTTCACGAAAACTCTTGTCTCCGATGATTTCGATCATGCCGTACGCATGAATAATCAATCTCAGGAAATAGTGTATGTGCGTTCAAAGTAGATATATCCAACATATTTGCGAATACAACATTTGGGTATCGATTTGTTGTACGCTTTGTTGTGTAGGAGCCAATTAATTGCTCAGCTGTACCTACTTCTTCCAAGAAATAAAACATTAGAAACTGTAGACGACAGGCATCGAAGACGAATTCTTTTTCGCTTCACTATCGTCAATTGCAGCTGTTTTATGCATTGAGCTTATCAAAATATTTGGATTATTTTTGTGGCTGATATATGACACCAATTACGCAATGTCATAGAAAGCAAACGTAGATTTGTATAAACGTATTTGTTTTATATTCAACAGCTCTAAAAAAAATCAAACTTTTATTTGGCGAGCTGTGGCAGCATACGTACGTTTCCTTTCATGTAATATTTTCACTAAATCAAAAGAGGAAAAGAATGTTTCCCCTGATTAATTGTTTCTTCAGCAAAGCGTTTGGAGAGGAACATGCCAACATTACTGATAATATCCTCTACTAAAAAGAGCAAAAAAAACAGCCTCCTCCTTCGTTGGCGCTGTAGTGAAAATTCGCCGGCGAGATAAAGAATAGCTATTTTCCCTCCTATTGAAGTTCCGGCATAATGCACTGCATATGCAAGGATCATTCCACGTGTGCTGGTCACATCTGATTTACTTTCTCTTTCAATATCACTTGCATCATCATTTTTTGAAAAACATTCAATATCAGAATCACTTTCTGAATTGAGTACAGCATAAATAAACGGGTTGTTAGATAAATTGGTTTGTTATTATACATATATACAATCTGCATTAAAGTATTCAATCTATTACATGCGAAAATAGTATTGAATTTGTATGTACGTACGTTAGACCAAATTTTCCTTTAACACAAGATTCGCATATTTTTTTTAATCTAACAGCAGGGTTTATCACAACACAGTGAGCAAAAGTATTTGTATTGGATAATTCATAAAAACTCAAAATTATATATATATATATATATATATATATATATATATATACATATATGTATATATATATATATATATATATATATATATATATATATATACATATATATATATATATATATATATATATATACATATATATATATATATATATATATATATATATATATATATATATATATATTTTTTATTGTTTCATCGTTAATTCCCAAGATGGCATGATTGAAAAAGGGATGTACTTTAGAAGGATCGGATGATAGAATGATAATCTGCTGGTTATATCACGGTTCATACTATTCTAAGTGCGCTGGTATTTCTGGCTTAGTGGGATAGTCAATAGCACAAACAAAAACGTTCATTGGCGTTGTAATAGTTGTCAGAATGTCAGTGTTGAATTTTTTAAATTCTTCCAGAGCACTAAAAACAATGTCCTGCAAATCCAGAATAACCTTGGCCATTTAACTGAAAAAATTAATGGATTTATTAATGAATATATAAACTGAACAATTTAGTGACTTTAGATAGGTTACAATAACCATCCACAATTCGCCGCAAAAGCCCCAGATAGTTGAATAAAGATAACAATACTTCTGCAACAATTAATATGTAGTTAATACGATTAATGACGGATCCAGTTTTACACGTTTCGCATCGGATACAAAAGCTGAAGATATGAAATAGTATATTCAAAAGAAATTTGAAAATTGCTCACTACAGGATATACTTGTTTTTAAAATAAACTCTAGAAATACAGCTTCATTCAAAATAATTGTACCGGAAGTAATGTTTCAACAAATTGATAGTCAAGAGTTTTGGCCTAAGAATGCTTTAGTACGTGAATCCATTTATAAAGATGATAATAATGCTCTCTTGCCTAATTTAGTGCACCCCTATCCAAAAAACTAATATCTATTTCATACTAATAACTATTTTATTATATCAGGGGTATTAATTCGAAATTGTCATCGATTTACCCAAACAGCTTTAGATATGACAACGATATTTTAGCATTCACTGAAACTTGGCTTAGTACTAAAATTAATAATACGGAAATTATGTGTTCCAGATACCAAATTTTCAGAAAAGATAGAGAAAGTTGCCAATAATATTGTAAAAAAATCGGGTGGTGGTGTTTTAATTGCTGTCTCAACTCTCAAATCGACTGGTTAAATTAATTATCTTATGGTAATAATTCAGACAAAAGTATCGAAAAATTTTACCAGATACTACACAAATGCTTCTTATCTTCAATACCTACAGTACTACCTGCGCCCTGCCATGGTCCATCTTGGAACACTAAACAACTTTCAAGACGTAAAAACCGAAATAGTAAACTATTTAAAAAGTACAAGCAAAATGCATCTCAACTGAATTACTCTATGTACTCCTCAGCAAGATCTGGATATACCATTGCTAATCAACTGGCTTATAGTGCTTATTTAAACAGGGTAAAAAATAACTTGAAAAATTATCCAAAAACTTTTTATAAGTGTGTCAATTCAAAGAGACGTGTTTATGAAGTTTAAAGATTGTGAGTCTTCAGATGATAAAGTTATAAGTAATATGTTTGCTGAATTTTTTGGATCAACCTATTCATCGTCTATGTTTAGCAATATCGAGCAGTATTCTTACCATATCCCTGAATCAGTGAATTTTAATGTACCCCGTATTGAACGGCAAACTGCTTTGACTTATATGAAAAATCTAAAACTTTCGTATTCCCAGTAGTATTTTAAAATATTGTCCTCATTTACTAAGCACTCCATTGACCTATTTATTCAACGAATCACTCAAAGAGGTATAGCTAAACTGAACGCTATACCGAAGTTGTTTGAGCAACTCTTATGCGATACATTGTCTTATCAAGCAACATCTATCCTTTCTTCTGCGCAGCATGGTTTCTGTAAAGGTCAATCAACTATTAAGAATCTCTGAGAATTAACAACCTTAGTTAACGATGGATTTGTCACTGGCAAACAAACAGATGTCATCTATTTTGATTTTAGTAAGGCCTTTGATAAGGTGATAACTTTTCTTATCGTTTGACTCTATTGACCAACAGCTGCGTCTCCAAGCTGACATTATACAGTTAACCACTTGGTGCGCTAATAATTTAATGGAGCTAAATGTGAATAAATGCATATGTATGATTTTCTCAAGAACAACTCCAATCAATGGACTCTATAAAATGAACAATGTTGTTCTTGACCTAGTGGATTCATTTAATGGCTTGAGAGTTATTTTAGATAAAAAACTGAACTTCAGGTGCCATATAACTTCAACGATTAACAAGCTACTGGTGTTCTGGGTTTTATTAAACGCTGGGCTAAGGAGTTCTCTGACCCTTACACAACCAAGATGTTATTTACTACTTTAGTTTGTAAAATGCTGAAAAAAAATTTAAAAAATTAGGTGCTTATAAAAGAAAAATAAGTATATAAAGAGCAACATAAGAGATTAAAGATATATTAGCGCTCCCGAATATAAGGAAAGAGAATTCATAAGTGATACAAATAAAAGCAACCGAATTTGCAAATTATTAGTTATTACACAACAAGAAAAGAAAATAAAAAGACATATCTAAATTATTTCGCTGTAAGTTAAGGTCAAACCAAATTAGTATAAAAATTTTAAAACATCATATGCTGTTCATATGTATATTTATTCCACTTCATTGTTTTCCTCGTATATCTTCTTCTTCAAGCCTCTATATATTCGACATTATTGGGGGAAAAAAACAACTTACGTCACTGACCTAGATTCGGTTACGTTGTACATATTTGATTATCTACATATATACATACTTTATTATGTTAATACTGGGTGTGGAATTCAAACTTAATCACTTTATAATTTCAACTTGTTAGTCATATTTAAGTTAGATTATCGGTTAAAGCTATATCTATTGTACAATATTTTTCTATAATTTACGTTAAGAACCTAAAAATTATATTTGAATTAATAAAACTTCGCAACTGAATTACTAAATATTTTAGTTTTGTTTTCTGCCACAGAAGAAATTAGTTATTGATTTACGTGTGGCATCATCTATATCTTATTTTCGGTGGATTTAACAGATGATCATGGTTGGGTTGGGCTACGTGTTGCATCTTCCACCTATTGGCAATATAATATATAACTGCAATAGTACTAACAGCTTCCGTTTCACTACCATTATAATTCGTCTTATCATGTTGGTTTAAACTGTTCGAGTTTAATCAACTCTTTCTCACCTGTTATATCTTAAAGGTATATTTTTATTATGAAATCTTTATGCATGCAGTTAAAATATTTGTTATATGTAGCCATTTAATTCCAAAATGTTCTAAACCGCGCCTAATTGCCGACGAGCTAGTGCCGGAAAACAAATGCATGCATGAACTTAACCTGAAACCAATAAAATATGTCGCTCTTTGGTTGTATGCTACATAAATAATATTTTTGGCGTCCAACGTGTGGCCCACGTCACAAAAAATTTTTGATTTAAAATTAATCACTTGTTGATAAACACCTAACTAAATAATATCTGTGGGCCCTAAGAAGTAACAGGTTTTTTTCGCTTCAATAACAAATTGATAATCTCAAAATGATCGTATACTTTGGAAGCATTTCAATAATTTATTTTTATTAATGGCCAATGGTTATTTTGGGGATTTATTGATTTCTACAAGGACAAAAATTTTTACTTGGAAATGTAATGCTGGATAATTTTAGTCTTATGCCAGTAAAATTAAATGTAATATTTATTTATGTATTTTTTTAGAGTTTGAGTGGAACTTTAAGACTGCGATGTAGTCAGTCTTATACCTTCAAACTAGAGCGCAAGTAGACATGACCAATTCAATAATGATTGAGAAATATGTTTGATTATTTTAAAATTAAACCTAGCCTATCATACTCATCTTAGGTTATATTATCTAAATTCTTTCATCTGATTTTTATAATTTAAAAACTAAAACTATTGCAATTGTTATAACTTAAATAATCTGTGGCAAAGAAACAAAACGATATCTAAATTACATATTTATATATTTCTAAAAGAATTAATTATAAATAAACTCCTTCTATCTTTTTTTATTACTATATTTTTTTGAATACCAGCGATCAACTACATTGATCGGAACTGTGTTATCTTTAATTTAATATTTCCTTTATGTACATACATACGAACATACTAAGGTCGTATACGATTTTGTAATTTGTATAATTATATCGATATATTTACCTAAAGTCGTATATTTTTATCATGTCTGTAAGACGTAGCACAGAAAATTTGGCAATGCCGCCATCGACAGTTAGGCAAGAAATTCAGCAACAAGCAGCTTCTCAAGAAAATATTGACGTTTGCGGTATTTGTAAAAATTGTATAACCAATAAGGGACACTTCACAAAAACTATTTGCAACCATGTGTTTCATAAAAGTTGTCTCTCTAAGTCTACTAGAAATAAATCAAACTGTCCACAATGCAATACACCAATAACTATACTAAAATTGGCAAGCCTAGCACTGCCACGGTAGCTAGTATGGTTACGAGAAATCAGTCTCGTCAACAAAGGGCCGACAGGAATAGGTCTGTAAATAAACAAGTCACATCCAATACCTCCCAGTCATCGAGTACATCACCTGATATGCAAAGACAGATGATTCGTAATTTAGTAACCGCTGCTGTAGGTGCTCAACAGGCGGAAATGTTGGTATCTTTGAACGAACAGCTAACGCAACTAGTACAGACCAACATAGAATCTGGTTTTCGTAGATTGATGACTGAAGCCAACCCTATTTCAGCTTATAATCAAGTTGAATATGCCTTGAATACTCAGAGGCAAGCTCCAACATTGGACGAACTCGTGGGCATTCCACAATAATGAAAATGTTTTTGAACTGATCCTTGTCCGAATATATTAAGAGGGAACTCTGAGTTATCTTCTGACATAGCTTCGCGTCCTGACAAAATAAGTCAGATAGTAGGTAATTGGAGAACTAAGTTTTCGGGGAGTTCATCAACCTTGTCGGTAGACACCTTTTTGTACAGAATCGAAGCTTTGACAAACCAAACATTAGCAGGTAACTTTAATTTATTATGCCAGAATGCGTCCGCCCTTTTTGAGGGTAAGGCTAGTGGCTGGTTCTCAGCGAAAAACAACAGCTAGCTCGAATAATTGATTTGTTTCCTTGCTTTTTGAAGGAAGGCCTTGGGAAAACGACTTTAGTAAGTCATGTGATAGACGTAGGCATGTCAAAACCAATTAAACAACACCATTATCCCGTATCGCCAGCAATAGAAAAGCTAATGTACGAAGAAGTTAATCGCATGTTAAAATTAGGAGTAATCGAGGAATCGAACAGTGCATGGAGTTCTCCCTGTGTTTAGTTAAGAAACCTGGTAAAAATAGACTTTGTTTAGATAGTAAAAAAGTAAATGACGTAACCCTTGAGGATGCATACACCTTACCTAACATCGATGGAATATTAATCAGACTTCCAAAAGCCAGTTATATTACAAGCTCGGATCTGAAAGACGCTTTCTGGCAAATCCCTTTAGATTCAAAATCAAGGGACAAAACAGCATTTACTGTGCCCGGACGACCATAATATCAGTATAATGTTATGCCGTTTGGCCTCTGTAATGCACCCCAAACTATGTCCCGTTTGATGGATAATACCTGCTGATACCTCCTGATTTGCGGAATGAAGTTTTTATATATCTCGATGATCTACTGGTTATATCCGATAGTTTTAGCAGACATTTGGGAGTGTTAAAAATTGTTGCTAAATGCTTACAAAGCTCTGGCTTGACCATCAATATAGGAAAAAGTATATTTTGCATGGGTGGAGTTAAGTATCTAGGACACATCATAGGAAATGGAGTTATTCGAACTGATCCAGAAAAAATTTCAGCTGTATTGGAATATCCAACACCTCGTTCAGTCAAGGATATCAGACGATTTCTTGGTATGACCGGATGGTACAAGAAATTTATTGAAAACTATGCCTCAATTACCACCCCACTGACAGAGTTGCTTAAAAATAGAAGAAAGTTTGTCTGGAACGAAGATGCGAACCAGTCGTTTGAGAAATTGAAATGTCTCCTTAGCTCAGCACCTGTTTTGCATAGCCCGGATTTTGAAAAGCCGTTCTATATCCACTGCGACGCAAGCAAGACAGGCATAGGAAGTGTTTTGGCCCAGGTAGATGCTGAGGGTAATGGGGTTCCTGTGGCATTTATGTCAAAGAAGTTCAATAAAGCCCAACGCAACTACTCAGTGATTGAACAGGAATGTTTAGCTGCTGTGTTAATTGTAAAAAAAATTCGAGCATACATAGAAGGGCAGGAGTTTACCATAGTGACAGATCATGCGTCACTAAAGTGGCTCATGTCGCAAACTGATTTGAATTCATGGTTAGCACGGTGGGCACTTAAGCTGCAGGCTTTTTCTTTCAAAATTCAACATCGAAAAGGTAGTCTGAATGTGGTCCCAGATGCTCTTTCTCGCACTAATCCTGATATTACATCCGAAGTTTCACCTACAGTCGGGTGTGTTTCATTAGTTAGCAGTCTTTCCGAAAACGACGTAGGCCTTGTCAACTTAAAGTCTAAATACTTCCAAATCGAGGAATATATTGCGCTAACAGAAATTTTAACTAATAACCAATCTAAATTTCTAGACATACAGGTCTTGGACGGTTTAGTATATAAACGACTGAGCATGCAACTGGTGAACAGTTGCATGATGATCTTTGTTGGAAAGTGTGGATACCAACTCAACTTATTAATGATGCTTTGAAATGCTCACATAAAAACCCTTTAGCAGCTCATTTTGGTATAAATAAGATATTAGAACGAATAAGAAAATATTATTTTTGGCCAGGGTTAGTTAACAGTGTCAGTGATTACATAAATGCATGTCACACGTGTAAGTCAACTAAACATCTATGACACAACGTTTGTTTCAAAAGTAATATGTAGACTTTCTAGGATCTAAGTCTAGAAGTGGCCACATTGGAATTTTTGTGGTACTGCATCACTTTTCCAGGTATCCCTTTTTGAAAGCCGTAAAAAAACTGACAGCAGATGTTGTCTGCAAGTACTTAGAAGAAGACATACTTCACGTATTTGGTGTGCCTGAAAAAGTTGTTTCAGATAACGGAGCCCAATGTAGATCCAAAATGTTTAAGCAATTACTGAATCGTTATAAAATTTCTCACAGTCTCACAGCTATCCACTCTCCGCAGGCTAATGCCTCAGAGCGAATAAATCGCTCAGTGATCGCCGCCATAAGAGCCTATGTCGATCCAGACCAACGAAACTGGGATGAAGTCTTAAGCAGTATTGGTTGCGCGCTCCGCTCAAGCATTCACGCGTCTGTTGGTGTTGAACCATATTATTTAACATTTGGACAAAATATGATAACCAATGGGAATACATACTTTTTGCTGAAAAAATTAGGCATGTTAGAAGATAGATATATTAGTTTTACTAGAGAAGATTCTATTGACATTATAAGAAAAAGAGCTGTTGAACTAATGACAAAACAATTTATACGAAATGAGCGGAAGTACAATCTTCGGTCTAGTGTAGCAAGTTTCAGCGAAGGGCAAATAGTGTATAGGCGTAATTTTAAGCAATCAAATTTCGAAAAAGGATATAATGCAAAACTCGATAATGTTTTTCTAAGATCCATGATTAGAAAAAAGGTTGGTAATTGCAACTACGACTTGGAGGATCTTAGAGGAAATTACGTAGGCATATATCACGCAAAAGATGTAGAGCCTTGTTAGTATCCTTACAGCGGGATCCAATTTAAAATTTGATTTTTGATTTGATTTATTATTATTGAAAATACAGTACAACAAGATTTAATCTTATATAATAGTACTGCGTAGATAGAAGCATAACACTCAGATAGTAGAAAATATACAAAGTTGACTTAAAACTAAAGAAAATAATTTAATTTCAAGTAATTATTAATTAACATTATAAGTTATAAAAATTACAACAGATTAAAAACAATGCGTTAATGTTATCATGATGCTAAGCAAATTAAGTAAATATTGCTCATCTAAAGTGCTTTGCATTGCTTATAGTTTGTACATGAGATGGAAGTTCATTCCAGAGACGAATGGCATTAATAAAGAAATGCCTGTCCGATATAAGTCTTTGGTAACGAATAGAGTTGATTTTGTATCCCCTATTCGATCTTGAAAAAATTAATCTATTATATAGAGAAACCGGCTGTTTAGTATATAAAATTTTGTGTAAAAACAGCAGTGTGCGACATTTTAAAATGTACGTTTTGGCAAGCAACATACGAATGGTAATTAGTGTAAAGGACCGTGTCATCCATAAGTTTCTGAGAATAGCGTATATTTCGCCACATAGAGTGTTGATATGGTTCGGCCAAATTAGAGTATAGTTAAAAACTATTCCAAGATTTTTGGCATGTTCAACTATTTCTATAGACGAGTCGCCAATAGTTATCTGAGGCAAGTGATATTGCACATTACTATTTCTACGTATCATGATTACTTTAGATTTCTTAGCATTTAGGCAAAGTCCGTTTGCTGAAGCCCATTTGTATACGTTATTAAGGTCAACATTTAATTTACTAATACAGCTATTGATGTCAGATGGCACACAGCTACCGATTAGCTGGACATCGTCGGCATACATCTGGAATAAATAGTATATAATAAAGGACCAAGTATGGAACCTTGTGGGACACCCCTTGTTATTGAGCAGCTTTTTGATTTATTGTTTTTATAATATATTAACTGACTTCTACCAGTTAAGTATGTGGAAATCAACTTGACTGCAGTATTTGAGAAATGGCACATATATTTAAGTTTTTGACATAGAATAGTATGTTCAACTGTGTCAAACGCCTTAGAGTGATCGAGTAAAACCAAAAACGATATGAAGTTACTATCCAATTTAGAACGTATCTCTTTGCACACTTCGATGAGGGTTGATGTGCAGCTGTGGTTAGGTCTAAAACCAGATTGTTTCTGAGACAATACGTTGTTGTCATACAAATATTTGCTCATTTGTGAATGAATGAGCATTTCAAAAATTTTAGACAAATATGGAAGTATTGTAATGGGTCTATAGCTCCTATCGGGCTTGGGGACGGGTATAATTTTTGCGCATTTCCAACTGGATGGGAAATTTGTAGTTGTTATTATGGTATTAACCAAGTGTGTTATTTGCGGCAATATGTGACTTGCTATTATCCTGACAAATTTAGGATGTACACCATCATCACCAACTGCGTCTGATTTGATGCTTAGCATAGCACTAAGGACATCGTTCTGAGTAACACATTCAAATTGAAAATTAATTATATTTTGTTGTCTATCATTCCCAAGAGGGCTAAAGGCATCCACAGAGTTGTAGTAATTAAGGTTTCCTTGTGGCATTGTTATATTTGCAAATTCTGAGTTTAGTTTGTTGACGTCAATATTATTTTCTTTTTCCGAACAGCTTTTTATTAACCCCATCGACCGGATTTTTTCCCATTTCTTTTTAGAACAAATAGCCAACTGAAATTTTTCCTCATAGTATTTCGACTTTGCAAGCCTAATTTGTGAAGTTGTTTTCTTTCTGCAATTTTTGAAATAATTATGGAGTTCTGGAGTTTTAAATCTTTTCCATCTTGCATACGCTTTATTCCTTTCACAAATTAGGGCTTTGATTTCATTTGAGAACCATGGATTGTCATTCTTTACTGTTTTGGTTTTAATGCAGACATATTTTTCATACAATTGTTGTATATTGTAATGTAAGAAATTGACTTGTTCATCTACCGTGGGCATAAAAAACACATGATTCCATTCGATTGTGGGTAGTTCAGTTATCAGCAATTGTAGATCAATATTCTTGAAGTCTCTAAATGTTATCGTCTTGTTATTTGATATCGCTATAAAGTCATAAGACATGAAAATTAGATCATGTTTAGAGAAAACAGAGGCAGACAGTTGATCAAGCAACAGCATTCGCGAAGGGTTATCGATGAAGAAAAGATCAAGTAGAGTACTGGCGGTTGATGTAAAATGTGTTGGCAAATTATCATTTATTAGAGTCATACCTATGGCACTCATTTCCTCCATAAGACTTCTATCAGCAAGAATATTAGCGATGAAATCACCAGTCAAAATAACATCAGTATAGCCGAGAGCAAGTGTATATAAGTTATCAATCAACGGTTTGTAGTCAATTCTCTTATTCGGCCTATATATCACACCCAATAAAATTTTTTGATTATTATTGAAAACTTCAAGAAACAGGTATTCCAATCTCTGAATACCAGAGGCTTGTGGTTCACCATTGTTGGCTAATGTTGTTATATTACTACTTATTCGGTTATCGGCAACTTCATGGACTTCATCCGATGTTTGGCATTTTTATATTGCATAATACCGACGATTTTATATATATTGCTACACCACCACCGTTTGACAGTCTGTCACTTCGGAAAAGGTGATATCATTTTAGCCTATAGTTGTGGTCATGAATATCTACACGAAACCACGTTTCAGAAACGCAAATAATGTGCATGCCAGATTCTTCAAAAATAAATCGGAATTCATCAATTTTTTATGTAGGCTCTGGGCATTTATGTGACAAATATTTAATCCATTTGTTCGTTTACAAAGAATTCTGATCATAGTATAAAGATTGTCTCTGGAATAACAAGACTCTCAAAATCAAGTTGTGAAACCATAATTAAATGCAAACAGATTATAAGCAAAGCAAGCATAAATAGTTATATTACAAAATTTTTCATATTTTTTGTTGAAAATTATAATAAAGAGAACAAGATTAGTTTTTAAAAACAAATTATATTTGGAGGCAAAATAGTGATTAAAAAGTAATGATTTTATATTAAAAGTTATGAAAAGTATACGATTAATCATTGTAACTAATTTAACGAAAGTTGTCATTCTGATAAGTTGGGTCATTCTCATCATTGACATTTGGTGGTTGAAACATCTGATACAATTCGGATATATGTATCATTAATGAGCAGCGGGTTATCTTGCTGAGTTTTTTTAATATAAACAATACCCCTATTTGTAAAGGCGGCTGATATTATTTTGCTTTTTTTCAAACGATAAGCCTGAAGATATATACGATGATTTCCAGGAGCTAGATTTTCGTTGACGTAAAAAGGCGTGTTGCTATCAAAACCAATGAGGTTTAAACGTAAAACATCCTTATTTGATTTAACAAAAGAAGTTATCAATTTAAGAACAAAGTTCCTTTCGAAAGGGCTTTCAAATTTAATAATTATTGCAGTATCACTAACGTCTTTGTTTAATGGTTTATTACTATTTCTGCTTTTAAGAAATTAATTGTTCAAATTTACTCGAAAGATAGCCTTTATATGAGGTGGATCAATATTCACCTATTGACACAGTTTGTTATACACATTAAATAGATTTTCGTCCTTATAGAAAGGCACTAAATGGTGTGCCTTTCGAAGATCACTCGCTACAATAGAATTTTCTTGTTTCTTGGCATAGTTTTTCAATAACACTTTTTTTTTAAAGTTCTCAGTTTCATTGGTTAATTCTATAATTTTGTTCTTTGCTGTATTATCTATTTTTTTAACAGCCAATTCTATAGTTGACATTCTTTCAATGACATTATTAATCTCACAGTTAATAATATTTAATTTTTTGTCAATCTCACTTAATAAACGATGTTCACACTCATAGAACATTGATTGTATTATTTTTTGTAAATTTTCTGTTAGTTTCTCGGTTAATTTTTCAAATCTCTTATCCATCATCTGCATTAATTTAAAGGGCGAATCAGTGGAAGTACGAAGAGATTGAGTTCCTGAAGCCCGCGGAAACCAGTTTATTTCAATAAAAAAATAGAACAAAACAGAGCAATGACAAAAACACGTCCGACCAACTTAAAAGTTTCACGCATTTCTCAAATTTATTAAGAAAAGAAAATTCCTAAATTCGATCTTGTTTGGGGGACTGTGTAAAGTGCTGGAAATTAAAAAAAAATAAATAAAAAATTTATTTTCTTAAGCAAAAATTCCTGCTTCTGTAAGAGTTGTACACTAGCAAATTTAAAGTCGTTTTATCTCGAACCATAAGTAAATATCTAAGTAACCATCACTAAGCAAGTTTTGTCATTTTGCTACACTGTTTCTGCAAACATACACATTATAACTCGTGGTAATAAAGAAAAAAAAATTAAGAAATTACAGTTTACAAAATCAGATGATGATTGGTACTCGTATGTTCGGCCAGATTATTAAGCGCCAAATTTTATCTTGCCTGATTATGTGCAATTGCAGAGGTATATAAGGCAAGGAGCATGTGCTGAACGTTCATTTTCAATCTAACAAATAAAACGTGCAGTTATCCAATTAGTTATTCTATTAAAAATAAAACTAAATTGTGTTGATTATAATTGTGAATATATTATATCTACAAGATATTACAATTTCGGAGAAGTCTAATTGTGCTGCAAAAATTGCAAGTTTTGGTGCCATAATCCATGGGTAAATTTTATCAAAGAAAGCAATTATTTCCAATACCACATTTTTAGCAAAGAGAAAAAAAACATAAATTTATAAATCATAACTTTCAGATTTGGCACCAAATCCTGCCTATCTTATTTTAGTAAAATTTACTAAAATCCTATAAATGGGGGAAATGCGTACGGCAGAATTAGAATTTTTTCTATGATCCAGTTTGGAAACTAACTACTGCCAAATGTTATCGTCACCTATACTGTCACCGAAATATATGGGATAACATTTAAATCTTAGTGCAGTTGTACCTGATAGGCACCATCTCTATATATAAACTTCCTCCCTTAGGAAGAGTTGTTGCTGATTGCAGATTGTATCACCAAAATTATGTTGGGTTTACTTGCTAGATACGATGTAGCATGAAACATTGTTGCTGAGCATTGTATATTCTTTGTTTGTATATTGGCATCAAAAAGTATCATCGAAAAAAAAGTCAAAAGCATATCACGATCACATCAGAAAATCAGCGACACATTGATGAATGCCCATTCATCGATGGAGTCTAATGAAACAACCATATGTAAGTCATAAGTTCATTTTCATTAGCTACCTGTTTGTCTCAGATTATGTATAAAATTTGTCACTATTAAATCGGAAAAAATTAAGTAATTAAGTCAGATGAGAAGTAAAATTAGAGAAAAAAATGAAAAAAAATTAGCTGCTTATAAAGGCTCATTTAACCGAACGCTGAAATCGTAAATTCTGCGCAAACGCTTCAGCTGATCCAATCTGTTATAAGACAAATTGTGAAAATGCTTATTTGAGCGCTATAAAACGCAGCGCAGCGCAACCAACCTGCAGAAAATAGAATTTCACGCAGAGAGTGATGGCTTGTATGTATGTCGAATGAGAGGGTGGCGCAGACGGTTTTTTTTGTACTTGTTTGGTTTGATATTTGAACATTTAGTTTATACATTTGTAGACATACATAGCATATTTAATAAATTAATTTGCTATATAACTTATTATTATTTATAAAATCTCACAAAAGGCTGTAAATATATGTGAATATTTTTTGTAGAATAATGCGTTAATGTTATGCATATGTACGTATGTATATGTACATATATGAACGCATGAATTTATGTAGTACCAAAATTACTACATATGTAATTTATGTACGTATATGCAGGCAAATGCGTCGATAATGTTTAGCGACCAGTGCTATATCATTGAGACAACCCGACAACAATTAACACAATATTGCACTAATGCAGGTCAGAAAAATTCGAAACCATATTCATGACTGAGGGCGAAGTCGAACTCGGGATCTAAGGCATCGTAGTCTTGTGCTCACTACTTCAGCCAACAGCACCCTTATAAAATAAACGTATAAATCAGATACGGGCGTTTCATAGCACAATTGTGCTGAGATCATTCACACGTATTCTTACCCTCTTTAATTTAGTCGTCGATGAGACAGCGACGAATGAATATCAGGCGGATGCTTACGAATTTTGTTATATTTTTTTCCAGTAAACAAATTCAGTTATGATGATATGCGAAAAATATTTTGTCATCAGCAATGTTTTCGATAACATACAATGACTTTTATACAATTTTTCTCCAATAACGGACTATACTAATTCTCCTAATTTAGTAATACACTTAGTCTTATTAATTAGTCTGTGTAAAATCTTATCAAAAATATTTTGAATATGTTTCCCATATGAAAATGATCTTCCATGCCGACAAATATCAAAACTTATTAATTTTGATACATCCAACCGCGTATTTTTTGTTTTTGTTGAATATTCAGTGTTATGCACTAGCAAGCAACCATTCTTTTATTTATTTATTTTTCTTGAATGGAAAACGTAACAAATTATCGTCCTCTTTTTCAATTTTTTTCATTTGACTGTTTATTTAGAAAAAGTTTTATTTTTAATTCATGATTTTACGTAAACAACGTTTTTTTTCAACTTAGAAAATATTGCTAATTATGTATAAATATACCATTATCTTTCAAACGCTTAACTTTGTGTTTGGTGGGTAGCTCTTAAGCTCAACACATACACAATTTATCAATACATTGACGGTGCCCACCACTGGTATAAATAGAAGTATAATATAGACATACATACATATAATGAAGATTACATCGGTCGCAAGCTTAAAATAACATATTGTACTATATATTTATATAATTTCGTACGTTTTCTGTACAAATGCAAAATAGGAAAGTGCCATCAATGAAACACTATTATTTGTTGTATGTATGTAAAAGCATATGGTGCGTTTTTAAGCATTCTATAAGCGGAGGTGCGTTAGAATTTGCGCTGCGTCAGCATTTACGCAGCATTTACGATTTCAGCGTTAGGCTAAATGGGCCTTAAAAGAAAAATAAGTATATAAAGAGCAACACAAGAGATTAGAGATATATTAGCGCTCCCGAATATAAGGAAAGAGAATTCATAAGTGATACCAATAAAAGCAACCGAATTTGCAAATTATTAGTTATTACACAACAAGAAAAAGAAAACAAGAAGACATATCTAAAATATTTCGCTGTAAGTTAAGGTCGAACCAAATTAGTATCAAAATTTTAAAACATTATATGCTGTTCATATGTATATTTATTCCACTTCATTGTTTTCTTCGTACATCTTCTTCTTCAAGCCTCTATATATTCGAGGCAATAAATGGCTAAAAATAATTATACTATCCAACCGTAGTGAGACAAACTATTTGATTGTGAAAGTTCTGTCTGCAAATATATACCAAAAAAAAAACACCTTCAGTCAAAATCTAAAAATAGGGTACCGCCAAATGTTGAGCTCGCTGAGTCATTTTGTTCTACAACCATTAAAAGCAGATAATCTCATGAATTTCAACAAAAATGGAAAAAAGTGAATTTCATGTGTGAGTTTTCATGACTAAGCAAAATATTTTGCGTAAAAGTAATCATCCAAGGAACCAAAGAGCGACCACCAGCGATGTTTACTGAGTTTCGTTGTGGTCGTGGCAGCACAAGCGACGCCGTATGTTCAGATCCCTAAAAAGGGGTCATCACACCAGGAAACCGTCGTTAAAATTCGTTAAATAATAGCGGAATGAAAATACAATTTAATTGGATATTAGGACATGAAGAAGCTACACGCGACATGGATGCGGCGATCAAGGCAATGCATGAGGACATACTCGTGTAGTCAATACGGCAAAAATTCATAAATTCAGCTTCAAACTGCCAACCCATCCAGCACATTCTCAGCATATAATTTAATTTTGTTTTTAAGATCCTTATAAAATGGCGAAAAGCATTGGGTCGAGTAAAAACCGACAAAATAAACTCCTACTTTTTGAGCCGGACTAATTCTAGTGTTGTAAACGGGGATTTTCTTCTAAAATAAAATTTCTACTTCAGGAAAAAAGAAAAGCTTTTTCAAATCAGAGTTATAAATCAACCCTAGTATTGTTGTTTATGCTAGCGAATGATAACTTTCGATATTGTGCAACAGGCAGCAATACACTCAAATCAATTCTCTTGTTAGAAATGAGACATTCGAAGTGAAACAGTCAATATGCAGACCAAATAAAAATGCTCTGCTTTGTAAAGTGGTATAAAAGTTGATATTATCTTAGAGTTCCATGATTGCATTAACCTCATAAAGTATAGGGAAAAGAAATTTGGTGCACTTTAAGGCACCAAATATTTTTTATATGTAGCAGATATCATCAGAAGTAATAACAAGTAAAAGTGCTAAATACCCTTTCACATAAGCATTTCTTTCTATAATCATGCGTTTGACTCTCAACGAGTAAGGTTGTGCTTAATTATGTATGTCGGAGAAAATAATTTGTTCTAAATGCTATAATATCATAAAAAAAAACAGTGTTATAATGTGTGAAATTTGTAACAATAAATTTCATAAAACTTGTGCTAAGCTGGATGATAGTAATGTTTTCAGTATTATTACCAAATTTGAAAATATTGTATACAATTGTGATAATTGTTTAAATTCATCAAGAGACTTAATAAAAAATATAAGTTTTTTATCTTCTGAAATGCAACAACTAAAACTTATATTCAGTCAATTTATAAAAAACAGTGCAGTATGCAATAATACAAACCGTTCTTCTCATTTTAACTTGCCTACTCTCAGAACTGGTTTTAATTTTGATTTGCCTTTATCTTCAAATTCAACTATTGAGAGTGCAAAAAATGTTGATGATATTAACCATGCAAAGTCATTTTCATCTGCTAGTTACATAGTTGCTGATACAGTTAATAATGGTGAAGGTGATAGTCATTCAATACTTGTTACTGACCCATTGGATTCGTACGATTTATCTGCTGGTAAAGAAAATTTTAACTGGGGTAATGTTACTGTAAGGAATAAATCTAACAGTGACAGGACATGCAGAGAGCAAAACAATCATACAGATTTGGACATGGTCCATAATTTAAAAACCAACCGGTCTAATGCTACTAAAAGAAACAAATCGTCTAGAAGCCGAATGGTTGTAGGAAAAAATAATAACACTGAATTGGATGTTATACATAAATTTAAATGGGTGCATTTGTCATCGTTTAAGCCTACTGTCACGGAGCAAAATATTATTGATAATTTAAAAAATCATATTCGTATCAGTGATGGAAATATTTCTTGCTATAAGTTGGTTAAAAAGGTGTCCTACCTACTGATTTAAAATCTATAAACTTTAAGCTTGGGGTTTCGCATAGTTATTATGATGAACTATTCCGCTCTGGCCTCTGGACGTCTGATATAAAGGTCCGTCCGTTTAAGTTTTTTCCAGTGGAGAATCAGAATCCAGATCAACGAAACTAGCCCCAAGCTGCTAAAAATCTATTATCATAACGTCTCTGGTATGCGAACTAAATCGCTTTTATTTAACTCATTCACATCTCAAAATCTCTACGACGTCATTGTCATTACGGAATCTTGGTTGAACTCAGATTTCTATAGTGAAGAATTTTTCAATCCAACCTACTACATCGTTTATCGTAAAGACCGTGATTATATAAAGACTGGATGTAATAGAGGAGGAGGAGTTCTTATTGCTGTGAAAAAATCCTTGCGTTTCAGAAATGTTGTGCTGTCTAATCAGGATTCTTTACTGGATCAGTTATGTATTTCTATTAAAGCTACAAATTATGAATTATTTATTATAGTATCTTATATACCTCCTAACTGTTCTGATTATTTATATGATTCTCACATTTCAAATGTTATGAATGTCTCTAATTCTTTGAGTAGCAAAGATAGACTTTGCGTGTTAGGAGATTTTAATCTTTCTGACATTGTGTGGTCAAAAATTCCTAACTCAGATTTATTCTTGCCCAGTAATGTAAACAAATCTTTTGAAATAAATTTAATTGACTCTTTTCTCAGTGCTGATTTAATACAGATTAATAATGTTTATAATAAATTAAATAAATTACTTGATTTAGTATATCTTAGTTATGATTTAAGATTCTCACTTGAGTTGTGCGATTTTCCAATTTCGCCACCTTCCTTTCATCATTCTCCTTTAGAAATAAAAGTTGAATTCTATGAATATCTGCCAACTGCTTTAAATAGTGAAACTCATTACAATTATTATAATTGCAATTTTGTTTCTATAAATAATTCCTTAAGTAAACTTAATTGGCACAATTTACTGGAAAATGAAATAGTGGGTATCTGCTATGACATTTTCTTGTCAAATATTATTAGTATTTTTCAAAATAATATTCCTTTAGCTAAACCTAAGATTCATAAACTTCCTTGGTATACTAAAGGATTAAAAAAATTGAAAAATCTTAGAAATAAATTTCACAAAAGAATTAAATCATCAAATAGCTTGGCTGATAAAAATAATTTTCAACATTATGAAAGGGAATTTAATTTTCTCAATAAATTTTTATATAATCAATATATACTAAGCTTCAATAACACTTTAAAGCATAATCCTAAACGTTTCTGGACTTTTATAAACTCTAAAAGAAATAGTTCGTCCATTCCAATTAATATGTCTTATAATAATTTAACTTCTAAATCCTTACAAGATACAGTCGACTTTTTTGCATTATATTTCAAATCTAATTTCAATGACACCTCTTTTCCACTTGATAATTTTGATCCCAATAGCATAAATTCCGTTCTTGATTTTGGAACCTTAAAAATTTCTGATGATGATGTTGCTAAAGCTATATTGAAGCTTTCTAATTCCTGTAAATGTGATAATGATGGCATCTCAGGCTTTATATTAAAAAAATGTACTTCATCCCTATGCTTACCTTTGAGAATAATTTTTAATCAATCTTTAAGTAAAGGTTATTTTATTAAGAAATGGAAATTTACAACTATTCTGCCAGTCTATAAATCTGGTAATAAAGAGGATGTTCGTAATTACAGGCCAATCTCAAAACTGACTAACATTGCAAAAATTTTTGAGCACATTATATATGATATATTGTTCTTTAGTGTAAAAAGGCATATTAGTACGTCACAGCATGGTTTTATGTCCGGTAGGTCAACAACTACTAACTTGGCAGTTTTTACGAAATACTGCATAAGTAATTTTGAAAATAGACTACAAGTTGATACCGTTTATACGGATTTTGCCAAGGCATTTGATCGTATGCCTCATAAGCTCTTAATAATGAAGCTTTCAAAATTAGGTGTTCATTCTTCAATGTTATCTTGGTTCCGTAACTACTTTTCTGATAGGCATTCTGTTGTCTTGGTGGAAGGAGTGTATTCTAATAGTTTTCTTAATACGTCTGGTATTCCTCAAGGTAGCATATTGGGTCCGTTGTTTTTTAATATTTTTATTAATGACATCAATCTTTGCTTTAAACATTCTGAGTTTCTATTATATGCTGATGACTTAAAGATCTTCAAATCGATTTCTAATCTTGTTGATACAGTTAACCTTCAAGAGGATTTAAATAGAGTGAGTAGCTGGGCGTTGAATAATGGATTATCCTTTAACATAAATAAATGCTTTGCTATAACGTTTCATAGATGTTTTAACCCGTTAATTACTGAGTATAGAATCCATGGTTGTACGTTGATTTCTGTAAATGAAATCTTGGATTTAGGAGTAGTTTTTGATAGAAAGTTGTCTCTTAATAATCATTTGAATTTTATTATCTCCAAAGGTTATTCCATGCTAAATTTTATTCGTAGAAATAGTGACAGTATGTTTGATCACTATACGAAAAAAATCTTGTTTACTTCTTTTGTAAGATCTAGACTTGAATATGCTTCATTTATTTGGAGTCCTAGTACTCAAATTTACAAACACAGAATTGAAAAAATTCAAGTAAAATTTATAAAATATGCTCTTTCTTTCTTAAACTTTTCTGCTTCTCGTACCTCTAACTGGAGTCCCTCTTATGCAGATAAGTGCGCACTTATTTCCATGAAAACTCTTGAGGCAAGGCGTAATATTTCTTCACTAAATTTTTTGTATGGCCTTGTTAATGATATAATTGATTGTCCTGAATTACTGAATACTATTAAATTTCAAGTTCCTGCTAGAATTCTAAGAAATAATAATTATTTTTTCCACTTAGATATTCATAGAACAACATATGCTAGGAATGAACCATTAAATAGATCCTTTACCTTATTTAATTTATATCATACTCATTTAGATATAAGCATACCTATCACTGATTATAAAAGAATGTTAAATAATATAATCAAAGAATAGTCTCATATTGTAGTTATTTATTATTTAATGTGCTAGTCTGTAAGGATTATTGTATCCATAGACTGAATTATAAATAAATAAATAAATATAAATTTTACCGTTCTGAAACTGTATTTCTGCTTTCTAATACCGATGAATTTCTTTCAAAGGTATTAAATATGTTGAATTTATAAACAAAAGGACAAAATTCGTTTCAGTTGGTTACTTTAATGTACAAAAAAAGGTCGAATTTTCCAACTCTCAAATTACCTTTTTAATCTTTTGCGAATTTTCAATACCAATTTTATTTATCCTGAAGTATAAAATAAGTTTAGATTAAGTTAAAGTAGTATAACTTTGGTTTTATATATCAAAAAAAAATCAATGTTCCAATCCTGGAAATATATTCTTAGTACTTTTATGTACTAAAAACATTTCGATTATCCAATCTTGGAATAGAAGTTTTGATTTTTTTAATTTTTTTAATACCAATTTAATTCTTCCTGAAGTATAATTCAATTACAAAAATTATCGATTTTCCAACCCAGAAATCGAATTTTGAATTTTTTTTAATTTTTATTTCCAATTTAATTCTTCTTGAACTATAAAGTAGGTATAATTCAACATGAACATCAAAAGTAGTAACTTATACAGTTACTTTTGTGTACCAACATATTCGATTTTCTAACCCTGGAAATGAATATTTCATTTTTTCTTTTTTAATACCCATTTTATTATTTTTAAGCTATAAAATAGGTTTGATTCACAAAATAAACGTAGTTAGGAACTTATGTGGCTACTTTTATGCTCCAACCCTAGATTTGAATTATTAATTACACTGGTCAACACGAGAAATTACTTTGAAGTCTACCTATTAATTTCGATGTATTATGGCCCCCTAAGTACAAAAACACCCAAAATTTTAAATTCTGTGGATAACATATTTTTGAAATTTTTTTTCTAAAATTACGGTTTTTCAGAGAAGTCGTTGCATTGATTTTATCATATCTTGGGAATGGCTTACCCAGTATTGTTGAAAAAACACAAGCGGATTCAACACAAAATTTTCTTTAAGTCATGATCAGAAACTTTTTCGTATGATCAACGGTTATGGAGTTATTCACACAAATATGTAAAGAAAATTTTTTTGCAAAATCGAAAAAATTTTCTTTTTCAAAAATCCATAAAAAACCGAAGATGGCAAAAACTTACCATTTTTATTTCAAGATCTTTAAACTGTAAATATTTCAAATAATTGAAACCTTATTTCGTGAAAATACATGAATACATGTTGGTTTTATTAACAATAAAGTGGAAATACCCATATTAGCAAAAATTTGCCGTATCAAGCATTAGTGGAATTAAGTGGAGGTGACAATTTTTAGAACAACTTCATGACGCTTGGCATTAGATATTTTTTGCTACAAGGATAAAGTCTGTTGAAAATAAACAAAATCTTAAAAAAATTTGGTGTACCTCCCATACAACTCTCTTCCAGCAATATAGTTTAAGGACCCTCAAAGCCCCAAATTTGATTTTATCTACATGAAAATAAGCACATATCTGATTGTAGCTACCATGCAAAGACTATCGAGTGAAAAAATGTCAAACCATCATGGCTTTCGGCATCATCACCACCGATTTCAATGAAATTCAACACAAATGTCATATACTACAAGAATATTATTAAACAAAAATAACTTGACCCCATCCCACTCTTTGAGATCCGACTATAAATGTAGAAGATATAATGAAAAATGTATTTTGGCGATCCCTACTTTCGAAAAAGAAAAACAAAATGAAAAACAATTTTTTTTCGAAATCACCTTGCAACAGTGCTTTACATTCGGTGGTGTACTGCAAACTTTTTTTTTTCGAGACCCCCTAATGTACATACTTCAGCTTGTACAAAACAAACAATCAATTGAGTATGAACTCAAAACATACATAGCATCACGTTCTGGTCTATAACTCTGACACCAATCGAGTCTCCCCTTTAAATTTTCTGCAAATGTAGAAGAGAGTCTAATACTTGATATATATGTTTTTAAGAATTTTAAAAAATATACTTTTTCAGATATAAACCTTTGAACTCACGACCACAAAAAATTACCTTTGACCTTTTCTTTAAAAAAAGGCAATATGTATATAATTTTAAAGGGTGCACTTTCACCTTTAAAACGATGCCAAAAAAACTAAATTATCTTGCATAGTTCAAAAGTTCTATCGGTTTTTGTAAAGAGGCTTTTGTGGTTTTTTGAAATTTTTTACAACTTTTATAACGTCATATTTCGGAACCTGAATGAATCTGGGGTCAAGTTTTTTTTTCTTTAATAGTACTCTTATAGTGTTGAATTTCATTGAAATCGGAGGCGATGATGCCGAAAATGCCATTTTTTTCTGATGGTTTGACGTGTCTTAACTCTATCTTTAAAATTAACTTAAATGGTATGAAAGTCACCATAATGATCATAAGTCCGAAGAAAATTTTAGTGTCACCGTGATGTTTTTGAAAAAGGAGAAACATATCTATTGTAATTTTGAGAAAAAGCCCTATAAAGTATTTATTTTTATTTATTTATTTATATATTTTAGCTTATAATTAAAAATTATAAGATAAATTAAAAAATTTATCTTATAATTTTTAATTATAAGCTAAAATATATAAATAAATAAATAAAAAAATTAATATATAAAATTACAATAGATATGTTTCTCCTTTTTCAAAAACATCACGGTGACACTAAAATTTTAAAAATAAATTTAGTTTTTTAAAAGTAAAATTACTTGTTTTTGACAAAAAAAAGTTATTTAAGTAATTCTTTTAAGTATTTGCGCAACTTTGTATTTTTAAATCATAAAAATTAAAAAGAATTTCATTTTATCAATCGGCCATAGAAACTGTTATACCTATAATTAATTTAAATATGTTCCACGAAAATATTTTGATAAACGAAGTACCCTTCTGTTCAGCAGGTAGACAAAACAAGGATGGTTTTTGCTGCTCTTTATGACTTTACGCTAATTTTTATGGCTTTATGCACATTGAACCAATTTTGACTTATCACTGCAATAAGCCTTACCTGTCTATTGCATTCCATGTTTCAAAATTTAGCTTTTTTCAGGTACATTATTCATTGGCCTTTCAATATTCAGTTAGGTATTTTCTATACCTAATAGACACTTTTCTTAAAAAATGCAACATATTTAAAATAATTCATTTAGTTCATTCACTTAGTTCATTCAACTAACGTTCCTGATCGCGAAGTCAAGTTGTCATAACAACAAACTACTCATTTGGTTCGTGAATTTTTAAAAAATGAATAATACACGTAGAAAATTTGTCTGCAAAAATGACCCGAATTTATTTTGTTATGTGTGTGGTGTATACACTACAGCGAAAAGGCGACGAAATTTCACTATTTCACTACAAAATTCATTTAAGGATTATTTCAAAATAGACGTAGAAAATTTAAGCCAATATTGGACACCTAGTTCAATTTGTGGTAGCTGTGAATATATGTTAAAGAAATGGCGTTCCTACCCTCAGTAAGTAATACTTATAGTATATCAATATATTTTTGATATTCATATTAAAATTCTCATTTTTCACAGAGGAAATATGCAAATTGAAAAACCTATGATGTGGAGAGAAACATCTAATCATGATGCTGACTGTTACTTTTGTTTAAGTTGAAAAAAATGATTTGGAAAACATATGCTTTGGTCTTATCCCACGATCTCAGCTGGTGGATTCACAGTTCCCGTGCTAGATTCAGATGGAGTTCCATGTCCTGAAAATCCATATTCTACGTATATTGAAGTTTTTCCATCCCCTTTTTCTTCGTTTTGAAACATCTCCAGAGTATCAGATGGATTTTGTGCAAAGCCCTTGTTAAACGATCTTATAAGAGACCTAGAGCTTCCATAAGATAAATCTGAGCTACTTGCATCCCGTCCACAAGAAAGAAACTTATTGTTCTTGTAGCAAAAGATATACTGTACCAAATTTTATGAAATTATCTTCAAAATTTTAGTTTCTACTTCTTTTTTTAATAATTGGCTTCATACGGCCAATTTTTGCAAAAATCACTTCATTCACTTAATTGTTAATAATATTACCGTTTATTCATGGATTTTCATGAAATAAAGCTCGCTTTATTTGTAGTCTTCACAATTTTACGATTTTGTAAAAAAAAATGGTAAGTTTTTGTCATTTTCGATTTTTTACGTATTATAAAAAAAAACTATGGAAATTTTTAATATAAAAAATTTATTTTTCTACATTGCGACGATGCAAATAACTCCGAAACCATTAAGTATTTGAAAGAATAGTATTGGAACGACTTAAAGGTAACTTTCTATTATATGCTGTTTCTTTCAACAAAATCGGACAGCCCGTTCCAGAGATATGATAGCATCAATGGATCACCCTTTCGAATAATGGCAAATTTCAGAAACAAATTTAAAAAAAAAGTTGTATCCATAAAATTTAAAATTTCGACCACTTTTATAATCATTGGACCATAGCAAATAAAAAAATAGTGGTTGTCAAAGGGCATGCAAAAAGTTCAATTTTGTAGAGCACAAAAAAGTGAAAGGGTTTATATATGTATGTCATTCCGTGTGTAATTTTCTCAATATTAATATGGCACAACATTTAGTATATGTATTCTGCATCCTTATAAATATCGATCACGATTGATATCCGTCTATCTGTACGTGAAATCGGGTTTTCCAAGCCCCCAGAAGAGCTAGCGGCTTCATTCTTGGACTAATGAACTTAAATAGAGTGGTATTGAAATTCTAAAATGCGGTTCCAGAGCTGGGAAGCTTACACCTACTTGTGCACGCAAAATTAACTAGGAAAGGTCAATTATTTTTTGTATATTTTCGTTAATTAAACCTATTTGATACTTGGAAATGAACCAAATTTGTACTAAAAACTAAAAATAAATGAAAAATTTTATTCCAGGGAAATTAAAAATTTTTTTTTGGTACATATTATTAATTATATATATTTTTGCTAATTAAACTTATCTTAGAAATTACGAAACAAAAAATTGTTATTAATAATAAGGGTAGTAGCCTAAAATTCAAATAAATTATAAGAAATAAATTATAATATATCACATTCGCTATGAATCTATTTTATTTTTCTACGATTAGAAATCGATTGGATAAGAAGGAAAGTATTTATAATCAAAAGAATATATAAAATATAAATTAAACTAGATATTATGAGTCTGTGTTTCTATTATACCTGCTCTCCAGCTTTAATAGCAGTCTGGGAGTTCACAACCTGTTAATTTCTTGATGTTGTATCTCCAGTTTTCTACTTTTTTATCTCCGACTAGCACTCAATTGATGACCCCTACATATGAAGTGCATAGCGCCGGAACTGGAGAGGAGGGGATAGTATTGAAGGGACAGATGAAGAAAAATGAGGAGATTTTAATATTCAAAGCTCTTTATTTTTTAATATTGTTAATTCAAAAGTTTTTCCAATAATAATAATTTATATTTATATGTCAGTAAATGTGTCTGTTTTAAACAAAGGCCGTTTCGATAACTTCAGGATAGAGTGAAGTATTTTAAGATACAGTACTTATTTCAATATACCTTACAAATATGTAAATCATTACAACTCGGTCAACCTGACAATACAATCGACCTCGATTGTAGTTTTCCCACACTACTTCAATCCATCCCTTCATTGTCGATATTATCTTTTTACATAGTTATAGTTCACGGATTCCTCAGTGTTGCCTTCAGGGGCCCATTTTCTTCAAATTGAATGTTGGTTCCAGCCATTTCTTTAATCTGGTCGAATCAATTATACCCCGGTAAGGTATTTGGGTCACCTGATAGTTTTCCACGTCCACAATTTCGTAACGGTCGTTGCCCATACACTTCTTAACAATATACGGCCCACGATATTTAGGTATCAGTTTCTTATTTCCCCCAACTGTAGTATCCACATTCCTAACTACTGCAAGGTAACCTAACCTGAATACCTTTGGAACTCGATGATTTTTTCGGAAATATTCTGCATTATATTCCTGAGACTTTCTGATAGCCCGTGACGCAATTTCCCTCACCTCATCTAAAGCCATCCTATTTTGATCAACTTTTCCCTGCAAATGCTCTGTCAATTCATCCAAAAGCCTTCCACGCTGTTCAACACCAAACAACATAACACTTGGCGCCTGTTTGGTGGTGCTATTAGTAGTATTAATAATGGCAAATTCAAACTGTGCCAGCTTTGAAACCCAATCAGCGTGGTTAATTGACTCGGTTATCTTTGCTAACATTGCCCTCAAATCTCGGTTAACACGCTCCACGTGAGCAATACTATGAACAGCCAGAAAATTTGCAAAATCAATAGACGTAAAACAAGTACCCCTGTCACTTATTATACGCCTAGGTCTGCTATAGCTCTCAAAGTATTTTTCTAAAGCACAACACACTTCCTTGGTTCCGTTCGAGTTGACTGCATATAACTTCACAAATTTTGTAAATGCATCCACTACCACTAACACATACTTACGCTTGGAGTTAATAGCAGGCAATGGACCGAAATGATCAATATGTAAAGTGTCAAACGGAAAAGGTCTCTTTTCAATATTATAAAGGTTCCTCCTATTATTACTCTCCGATCCAGAATAAAAAAAGCACTTCAAACAATTCTGAATAAAATGACTGATCTTATCTCTCATATTGGGAAGCCAATAATGCTTCTAAATCTGATTCAAACATTTTTCTATCCCTATGTGGCTATATTTCTCATGTATCAACCTGATTATATTCTCCTCCATCTCAGAGGGTACATACAACTGTCCCTGGGCCTGCATACCTCTACGAAATACCAAACCATTTTCCAAGAAATATCCTTCTACCTCTGCCTGCTCCAGTTTGCTCCGCAGCATCTGTACTTTCTCATCTCTATTCTGAAGAATCTGAATATTTAAGTCGACATTATCGTCGTCTATAACAATACCGATAGGTACCCGACTCAACGCATCCACATGCGCCATCATTTCTCCTTTTCTATGTCGTATCTCGTAATCATAATTCTCAAGCTCTAATGCCCATCGTGCAATACGATGGTTAATAACTTTCTTACCCAACGTGAGTGCCAACGAATTACAGTCAGTTAATATCGTAAATTTAATACCTTCCAGAAACATTCTAAACCGGTTCAACGCATATACAATTGCCAAAGTTTCCAATTCGAAACTATGATATCTTGACTCGGAATCAGAAGCAGATTTCGAATAGTAAGCAACTGGATGGAATTTCCCATCATCTTGTTTCTGTAAAAGTACAGATCCTAAACCCCGTGTGCTGGCATCAGTATGCAATTCAGTTTGCCGGAAGGGACTATAAACTGATAGAACAGGAGCATTAATCAACTTATTTCTTAAAGTTTTAAATGCATCCGCACAAGTATCGGTCCATTCGAAAATATTTTCTTTCTTGGTAAGATCTGTAAGAGGTCTGGCAATTCTCGAAAAATTTGGAACAAAACGTCGAAAGTATGAGAAAAGTCCTAAACATTGTTGTACTTCCCTCGCATTGAGAGGTATTGGGAAATCCTTTATGGTTCTAATGTGATCATAATTTGGCCTAACACCCATTTCATTTACACGATAACCCAAGTAATCCAGTTCACGATATCCAAACTTACATTTTCCCAAATTTAATTTTAACCCAAATTTGCTCAACAGACCTAAAACTTCACATAAAAGCTTCACATGTTCTTCAATGGTTTTTGTTGCAATAACAATATCGTCTATGTACACTACAATCTTACTACTCTCTATAAGATTTCTCAATACCATGGATATAAAGCGTTGAAATACAGCCGGAGCGTTTTTTAAACCAAAAGGCATATAGCAATACTCATATTGCCCAAAAGGTGTAATAAAAGCTGTATACGGTATAGAATCCTTATGAACACGAATCTGATGAAAACTATCCTTCAGATCCAACGTGCTAAAATAACTCTTGTTGCCTAAATACTCAAGACAATCCTCAATTATTGGTAACGGATAGTTATCCCTCAATGTGATCCTATTTAATGCACGATAATCAACACACATGCGTAATGCTCCACTCTTCTTCCGGGCCAATACAATAGGTGAAGCATACGGAGACTCACTGGGTCTAATAATACCCAATTTCAATAAATTATCAAGTGTCGTTCTAACCTCTATGCGCTCCCGATAAGATAATCTTCTTGGACCACTAAACACAGGTGTGTCATTTGACAACCCTATCCTCATAGCATAATCCGTCCGGCCCTTTCCTTCTACCTCTACATCCCTTAAATAATATTGCTCTACCACATTTCGAATTTTTGCCATGTATCCAGTCCCCAAATAAGGATCAACATCAATGATACAATCTCCAATCCTTTTCTCATTAGTATGTTTAAATCTTTCTATTTCTTTATGTCTAACACCATTTTCTTGTACTGAACTTGCAATATCGGAGTTAAACCGTACATTGCCAGGGACACCGACCGCAGCGCCATTCATATTTAGTAGAGCATTAACATTATCCCGATAAATGACTGGAACCTGATTTTCCCTTGAATTTTTATATATTTCAAAAGACATAAGTGCACACATAGTATCCTTATTTAATTTATTAACATTTTTAATAGTATTTAAATTCAAAAGAGTGTTTTTATTATATTTTTTCTGTATCTGACAAAAAAGTATGCCAAATTTAGTTAATAAATCCCTTCCCACCAACAATGGTACAACCGCTTCATCATCTGGTAAAACAAGTATATCATTTGTAACTTCTCGGCCCTAGAATTTCACCATGCATTTAATAAAACCGAAAGCATTTATATTATTCTTTCCTATTCCACGAAATGAAGAAACGGTCTTTTCACTATTGATAACAAAGGGCACAAAAGATTTCTGTACACAACTAATTGTATCAAAAAGAGATATAATTGGATTTAAATTAGTGCACTTATCTCCATTAATGAAGGCAACACTTACCGTCTGATAAGCCTCTAATGGCAATATTATTTTTTCCTTTTCGTCCTCAACAAGAGCTGCAACAATGTTGTTTTTCTTTGGGCAATTTTGCCGATAATGTCCCACTTCATTGCACAAAAAACAAGAATTTGGTGGACGGATAGGCTTTGGACACTTGCTCCGATAATGCCCGAATTCTGAACAATTATAGCACCGCACATAATCCTCCACAACCTTATTAGCATTGTGTTGAGTAACAGAGCTATTCCTACCTTTCCAAGACTGTTTCAAAACAAGTTCACTTTTCTGAAATATTGCAGAAGGTCGATGACGCCTTTGCTCAAAACAATCCAAACGACGAATAAGATCGTTCATGGAGTTAGCACCATACAAAGTGGTAATCAAATTTCCCGTTTCAGATATACCATCAATAATCATATCTATCAGCTCTTGCTCTTCAATGGTAGATTTGTTTGCAATCGTCTGCATTGCTATTACATAACTTAGATAGGACTCATTTGGTTGCAGCTTACGTGCCTGAAGTTGACAATAAATTTCCCGACGTGTAATCGTACGTTTAAATAATTGCAGCAAACTGGACTTCATTATTTCATATTCCATCGAACCTAAATTCAATAAGTGATTCTTTGCTGTTCCTGAAATGCGCCGTCGTAATCCTAAACATTTCTCTCTTTCTGTATATCCACATATATCAGTATAATCTTCAAACCACCTGACAATATCATAGTGGTCATCGCCGCTAAACGTTGGAACCACTAAATCGATTTCACTTCAATCCACATAGCGTCTCTGTTCAGCTGGTTTATACATATTACCTGAATTCGTCTCTATCATACGAATTTTTTCTTGTGTGCGTAGTATTTGTAGACGCAACTGTAGAGCTCTCAATTCAGCCTCCATTGGTTGAACAATAGCAACACCGGGTGTACTGGCATCAGAATTTTCAGCGTTGGTTAAAACATTCGCATGAACCACCGGAGCGGTATGAGTGGTCGTCATTATGGTGGATTGATTGGAAAAAATCGGAACTTCACACATCATAACATTAGCATTCGTTGTTTCTACTGTTGTAACAACATTCTCATTTTGATTTGGTAAGCAATCTGTAGAAAAAATTTGTCCATGTAACGGAAGGGCAGCAGGCATCTGTTCAACCGACATCACCAACGGTTGAGGGGTCACAACTGGCATCAGTGCAGCAGTAGATGATGTCACATCAGCTAATTCAACTAGATTTCTTTTAGGGGCGTTAATTGCTGTATTAATATAAGATCGGCTAGCTTCTAATTCATCATAAAGCGTTCGTAATTGAGCAATTGAAGCTGATGTAGGAAATATAATACCTCCTTCCAAAAGGCTGTCCACAATTTCCTGTCTAGACAATCGCTTATCCATTTTAAATATAGTATACTTATGTATTAAGCTTGACTTCTTTATCTATAGGCAAATGTGAGTGTACCCCACACCTGAATTTTAATATTCAAAGCTCTTTATTTTTTAATATTGTTAATTCAAAAGTTCTTCCAATAATAATAATTTACATATATTTATATGTCAGTAAATGTGTCTGTTTTAAACAAAGGTCGTTTCGATAACTTCAGGATAGAGTGAAGTATTTTAAGATACAGTACTTATTTCAATATACCTTACAAATATGTAAATCATTACAAGATAGAGAATTTTTTGTAGCTATTTCAACATTTCACTTCGCTGGCTAATTTTTTGCTACAGGACCGACGAAGGAGGATGCTGTTAGTCTGCTTTTAATACATTGATAGTGTCAGTGGCTTCCAATTATGCTCAATAACCAGTGCTATGTCGTCATCATTCCAACAGGCTGACAACAACTAACACAACCATGTGCTAATGCTGATCGGAAGAATTCCACACAATATTCATGACTAAGCGCGGGGTTGAACTCAGGATCCTCCGCATCATAGTCTCGTGTTTACTGCTTTAGCCAACAGCACCCTCATTCTCGGCTGCAGGTGTTATTTTCGTGACCTTTAACCGAGGAGTTCCTATTTTTAGTACAACATTAACAGATTGACAAGGGTTAGTTTGGCTCTTTGTTTTTCATTTTTAATTCGGACCAGCACTCGGGGGATGACCCCCACATATGCAGTGCACACACCGGAAGTAGATGATGAAAGAGGAGAACATACAGATCGTTTTTGTAGCTATTTTAATGTTTTACATCGCCGGCTAATTTCTGCTGCAGGACAAACGAAAAATGTGATGTTACTCTGCTCTCAGCTCATATTCTCAACAGCTGCTAGTAATTGTTCAATGGCCAGTGTTATGCCTTCCTCACCGAACTAGGCCGGATATTGAGAGTGCAGCTCTCCAGGTCACCTGTTATAAATCCACCTTGCATTCGTTCGATGAACGAACTGTATGAAAACCAAAACTAAATTTTTACTAATTTTAAATTATTTTTTACTTTCTATGTATATACATATCACTAGCATGTTGCGATTTACACAATTGGTGCCTTAAGCTTGAGTACAGTAGCATATTGAATTGCATTGAGTATATAATAAAGTTCCCAAAGTATATAATCTGTGGCTTTAACGACATAACTTTGTCAACCATTAAATTTTAAGTAACTCTCGCCATCACTTTATTAAAAAAAAGTACACTAGAGCCCCGACTTGCGTCGTCCCGATTTGCGTCGCTTTTTAAAAACTGGAAAAATTCGATTCGCGTTGTTACAATTTCAAGTTGAATTGAGCTCAATGTAAGCTAAATAAATTCAAATTTTTTAATGCATCTACTTTTTATGAATATACTCGTACATATCGCCCTGCTTCCTCTAAAGAGGGTCAACTCGAAATTTTTAAATTTTCACTTTTTGCCAAAAATCAATGTACAGTGGGCATATCTACCCACTGTAAAAATCTTACATCAATATCTGTATTCTTCCGCCAAAAGAATACACAATTGTATCCCAGTTTATGCTATAAAGTGGTATAAAGAATTTTCAGTGTTTTGCCTCTACTGAAAATTTGTAAATTTTGACCTTAGGCGATATGTAAATGAATTTAATTTTTGCTATGTTTTTTCTTAATTTATTGTTTTGTTATTTCTTTATAAACAATAATTATAAACATTTGTTCAAGTAAAGGAAATAAATAAATATATATTCATACTTGTTTTCTATCAAAAATACAAAATTTTTGCTTTGTTTTGAATATTTTCCCCAATAAATAAAATTTCAGTGCATTTATATAGAAAAAGGTGGTTCGATTTGCGTCGCTTTCTCCGGTCCCCATTAACGACGCAAGTCGGGGCTTTAGTGTATTATGTTTTCAGCAAATCTAAAATTATTATCAATCCATTCGGGGAGTTCATTACTACAAAATTTATATGCAAATTGCTTTATATTGTAAATGTCAGTATGTTTGTATATTTGTATGTTGTAGAGTTTGATTACTCATAAAAAATTCGTAATTTATGCACCATTTCTCTTTTAATGAACGAAACAGCAACAACAATAACGGTACCAAAATCAAGAAGAAACAAGTGAAAGTGCTATATTCGGCTATGCCGAATCTTAAATACCCTTCACAGATATAATTCTTCTTTCTTTCTTGCTAAAACAGGAAGTAGGTATAATTAAAAGATCTAACATAGTTTTACTTGACAAAAAAATTTAAATCTGTAAACTTTTTGGTCACTTTCATGTACCATAAAATATATTATTTGTTCAACCCTGGAGTCGAAATTTAAATTTTTTACCAATGCAACTCTTATATCCCTGACAGACATAGGATTTGTATACCATGATATAAATACTATGGTTTTTGATACTACTTTGGCATGACAGACATGTGCTATATATACTAATATTTTTGTTTTTATTTTCGTGTAATAAAAAGAAGAAAAAGAAAAACTTTTTAGCATAATTGTTAATAATAACAACAAAATTGCTTATTTTAAGCGAAAAAAGAAACTGTGTTTTCGCTATTCGTTAATTATGTACAATCGCCTTAAAAGAAGAATATGCTTTTTTCATTCTAAAATAATAAAAAAGAAGTACAGGCGTTTTTGGACACGTGTAAGTCTTTATGGTTTATAAATCCATTATAACTATACATATTCATGGACATTTTTCTTAATTAGGTTGAGGCGACGAACTTCTCGAAAGTAGAAGTGGCGAGATTGGACGATGACTCATTCCCAATGCAATTGAACAAAGCTAAAAGGTGTAAAATGGGTTAATATATTAGTATACTACGTATATTTTCGTAGTATTGAAACCAGATATAAACCACTTTATTTTGTGGTTTAATTGTAGTATAGGTTGACACACATGTAATATAGAATACTAATGTGGTATAGAAATCCTATGTCTGTCAGCGGTATTAATGAGGCATGAAATAGTTTTATTTAAGAAAAACTTAATATTTGTAACCATTTTGGCTACTTTCATGTACTAAAAAATATTGCAGTTATCCAACTCTGGAATCTAAATTTTTTTTTATTTTTATTTTTGATACCAATTATGTTTTTCCTGAACTAAAAATAGTTTTAATTAGTAAATAAAAAACCGATGTTACTTGCCTTTTTGGTTACTTTGATGTTTAAAAAATTCAATTTCCCATCCCTGGAAGCGAAATTAAACTTCCTCATCCTCATCTTTATAAATGACCTTCTATGTCAGACTTCAAACCCTATCTACTCTTTCGCGGATGATAGCAGCATTATCCATTATTTCTCTTTCACCAGCCGGCCAAGCCTGGAGGAGATTGACGCCAGGATTCAAAGGATGAACGAGTCACTCACAAGTGATCTCGTGTCAATCTCCGAATGGGGCCTCGCGAACAGGGTTAACTTTAACCCTCATAAGACGCAGTGCTGCGTGCTTACGCATAGGCGGCTGGTCGAAGGTTCTGCGCCATCCGTGTTTATGGATGGTATAGGTATTGGGGAATCAGAAGCTCTTGATGTTCTTGGTATGAAAATACAGTGTGACGTTCGATGGACAGATCATATTTTTCATATTTCAAAAGAAGCATTCAAGTGTCTCGGCTTTTTAAGACGGTGTAAGACATACTTCACCCCAACTGATCTCCTCAATATATATACCACCTACATCCGACCAAAGATGGAATACAACTCTCATGTATGGGCCGGTGCTTCAAAGTCTGTTTTGAAGTTGCTCGACCGCGTACAAGAGAGAGCGAAGAAGCTCATCGGTGACAGTAGGGTAGCCAACTCTATTGACTCACTGGAGCATCGACGCAACGTGGGGTGTGTTTCACTGTTCTACCGTTACTACAACGGAATGTGTTCTGGTGAAATAAGGGACCTTGTGCCGGATAACTGTTTATTTCTGCGAGCTACCCGCTCTTCACATAGGGCACATCCTTTTGTGGTTGAGTTGTCAGTCAATCGCACCACGCATTACAGAGAGAATTTGTTCTTTGCCCAAACGGTTCGTATGTGGAACAAACTTCCAGCAGAGGTCTTTCCTGTCAGTTTTAACTTGGGGAGGTTCAAATCGAACGTCCACAAACACTACTCCCTCTATCCTCTTTCCCATAACCAACTTTCCTAGTTCTGGCACAATGCATCGCATATGTAGGGTTCATCCCCTGAGTGCTGGTCCAAGAAAATAAAAATAAAAATTTTTTCTACCAATCCTAGTCTTCATTAGGTATAAAGTCGTTTTATTTAAGAAAAACTTAAAATTTGCAACCATTTTGGTCACTTTCATGTACTACAATATATTGCATATACCAAAAAAACTTTAAACTTCCCAACCCTGGAAGTGAAATTTTAATTTTTTTTGTTTTATTTTTAACCAATGCAACTCTTCATGAGGAATAAAGTAGTATTATTTAAGACAAATTTACAATTTTCAACCATTTTGGTCACCTTCATGAACTAAAAAAAACTTCAATTTCAAAACCCTGGAAGCGAAATATAAATTTTTAAAATTTTTTTTATCAATGCACATCTTCATAAGGTATAAGGTAGTTTAGTTAAAGAAAAACTCAAATTTTGTAACCAGTTTGGTTATTACATGTACTACAAAATATTGCATGTACCAAAAAAAACTTTAATTTTTCCAACCCTAGAAGAGAAATTTTAAATTTTTTGTTTTTTTTTATCAGTGCAACGCTTCATGAGGTATAAAGTAATTTTTTTTAAGAAATATTTCAAATTTTTAACTATTTTGGTCACTTTCATGTACTATTATATATTGCACTTGTCCATCCCTGGATTCAAAACATTATTATTTATTTTTGAATTTTTGATACCAATTTTGTTCTTCCTAAATTATAAGACAGACTTAGTTAGCAAAAAAAACAACATCAGTTGCCTGTTTGTTTACTTTCACGTATCAAATATATGCAATTTCCCACCCCTGGAAGCAAAATTTGAATTAAAAAATTTTGTTTGGCCAATGCAAATCTTCATGACGTATAAAGAGGTTTTGTAAAAGAAAAACTTAACATTTTTAACAATTGTAGTTACTACATGTACTACAAAATACGGAATGGGCCAAAAAAAGTTTTAATTTTCCATTCGTGGAAATTTTTTTTTTATATTTTTAGTTTTTAATAGACCATTGAGGCTTCCCAAAGCACGAAGTAGGTTTAATTTACAAACATAAAAAACAATTGAATTTTGGTATAAATTTTGCGTCGAGAAATAGGTGTAAGCTTCCCAGCTCTGGAACCATACTTCGGATCATTCATTTCAATAGCACTCTATTTAAGTTCGTATCCAATCCAACGGTCTAAGAACGAAGTCTCTAGCTCTTCTGGTGGCTTGGGAAAACCGATTTCACGTACAGACGGACAAACAGGCGGACATCGCTCAATCGGCATCGCTATTCATAAGGATCCAGAATATATATACCTTATGGGGTCCCATGTGCATATCGGAGAAAATACACACGGAATGACAAACCTATATATACCCTTTCACTTTTTTGTGAAGTGTATAAAAAGTTATATAAAAGAACCAAAATGTATTAAAGCAAAAATGTGTATCAAGACAAGTATTTCGACATAAAAACTAAAATATGTAGAGAAAAAAATTTTGAGCAAAATAACATTCACGGATGGCTGATGATGAATGACTACATGTAAGAATGTTTTGAATATGAATATGATAGTTATTTTTTGTGTAGCAGAAAATGGAATTTCCGCCGACTTTACGACCCAGAGAATAGTATATCTACCCAGCGAAAAGTATCTCTAAAAACCGAAAATATTACATTTTGACGACATTCATTATAATCATTATAATTGTTATATTATCAATATATATATATATATATATATATATATATATATATATATATATATATATGTATGTATTTTAGAATGATTGAGCTCGAGGTCGTTTTTGTAAAAATCGTTATAATTTTTCTATTTTATTCGATATTTCATCAACAATTTGTTGACATCATCAGGAATAACAATCGAAAATTAAAATTTTCTGTATAAATTGGTTTTGAAATATGAAAAAAAAAATTTTTTTTTGAATATATCTATGTTTTCAAAAATATTAACATAAAAACAAAAGCATATATACAGGCTTGTATATATATATACATGTATAACTCAATACATACATGAACGTATACATATATGCATACATGAACATACACAACTACATACAAACATATATACACGCATAGAGAGATACAAACACATATGCATGTACATACACATATGCACATACACACACATACATATGAATACATATATATAAATAACTAACATAATTACAAATTAATATATTAACATACATACAAATTTACATACATATGTATATAACTAAACATTTACAATATTTAAACTATTCAATCAACATTACAACAAGGATAAGAATTGATTACAGTATAGTGTATATAAATAAGATATAAAAATAATGACATGATATAAATATATATACATATGTGCATGCATACACATACATATATATATACATATCCACATGGGCCAGATGGAATCCCGAACAAAGCGCTCAAGTTGGCTATTCAACATAGGCCGGACATATTTGCCACCATGTTCCAGAAATGCCTAGTCGAGGGCATTTTCCCTCGGAGTTGGAAGGTGCAGAAACTGGTACTTATCCCGAAACCCGGCAAGCCTCCGGGTGAGCCATCTTCGTATCGCCCAATCTGTCTCCTTGATACGATGGGTAAAGTTCTCGAGCGAATTATATACAATAGACTTCTAGCTTGCGCTGAAGCTAGAGGAACTCTCTCCGACCTGCAGTACGGATTTAGGAAAGGCCGTTACACTGTAGATGCGATTAGGAAAATAGTAGACATAGCAGAAGACGCAATAGAAGGCGGAATGTGGAGATTTGGTTCCAAGGAATACTGCTCGGTGGTCACCCTGGATATTCAAAACGCATTTAATTCCGTGAATTGGGGGCATATTGCCAGGGCCCTTTTCATTATGGGCACGCCGTCGTACCTAATGAATATGGTAAACGACTACTTTCGGGACCGGAAAGTTTTGTATGTGACCGATGATGGCGAAGAAGAATATACAGTCACTGCAGGTGTACCGCAAGGTTCTATTCTTGGCCCTCTGCTCTGGAACATAATGTATGATGGAATACTGCGACTATCCTTACCGGATAAGACTTTGCGGACGACATTGCCATAGTCTCAGTGGCGAAAACCGTGGAGGAGGTGGAGGTGAAGGCAAATGCAGCAGTCGAAAGGATTGAATCGTGGCTTAATGGGACTCGGTTGACACTAGCTGCCGATAAAACAGACGCTGTCTTAATAAGTAGCAGAAAAACGGTGGAAAAGATGACTGTAACAGTTGGCGATGCAAAAATAGAATCGAAAAGGGCCTTAAAATACCTAGGCGTAATGATCGATGACAGGCTAAATTTCAAGGAACATGTAAGGTTCATTGTCAAAAAGGCATCCGGCGCACAAGCAGCTCTGGCAAGAATAATGCCAAATACTGGAGGACCAACATCATTTAAAAGAAGGGTAATATCGTCGGTTGTGACCTCGATAATAATATATGCCTGTCCAGTATGGTCGGTAGCACTTTCCGAGGAGACGACAAGAAGAAAATTATCTTCGGTGTACTGCCTAAGTGCAATAAGACAAATAAGTGGTTTCAGGACAATATCCGATGACGCAGCAATGGTATTAGCAAGAGCAATACCTATGGATATACTGGCGGTTGAAATGAGGCGAATCTACTTCCATCGTCTTGAGAATCCAGGGCAAAATGCTACAATAAGGAGAGAGGAAAGGAGTGTTTCTATCTGCAGATGGCAGTCTAGATGGGAATGCAGTCCGAAGGGCAGATGGACTTATTATCTTCTGCCCATCATAATTCCCTGGCTGGAGGCGAAACATTGCGAGCCCAACTTTTATATGACGCAGTTCTTGAGTGGACATGGTTGTTTTAGGAAATATCTGCACAAATTTGGGCACGATAGATCCCCAACATGCCCAAATTGTGTTGACGAAGATGAGGACGCTCAGCACGTTTTATTTTGCTTCCCGAGATTTAGGGGTCCTTGGGAGTTGAATATTACTCCCCGTCAGCTTCTAGACGATATTTTGGGTTCCGAAGTTAAATGGAACGAGTGCAACCGCCATATATCTGTAGTTATGCAGGAACTACGAAGGCTGGAAAGATAGAGATCGAACGAGAGTTCTTAAGATGAAGCGAAATCGCTAACCAGCCCTCCGCGAAGTAATACCTAGCGGAAGTCCCGCGGAGGGAGAGTGGTCGAAGGAAACAGGGGGTGGGTTTAGTACGTAGGCGCCAGTCATGGTGAATCGTGCATGCTTATGACGGAACATAAGTATCTTTTGAAGATTACCACCTCCGGTTCTATACAAAAAAAAAACATATCTACATATACATGTATACACGCATACACACACATACATACATACACATAAATATATACATACATACATAGGAATAAATTCTTTAACCAATTAACATAAATAAACAAAAATTTTTTTTTGTTTTTTATATAAAAAATTCAAATTTTACTAACTAAATACCTATAGCGCTGTGCTAATTTTTCTGTGGCAGACACAGAAAAAAAAATAAAAAATTTTTGTTTATTTATGTTAATTGGTTAAAGAATTTATTCCTATGTATGTATGTATATATTTATGTGTATGTATGTAAGTGTGTGTATGCGTGTATACATGTATATGTGTATATATATATATATATATATATATATATATAAATATATATGTATGTGTATGCATGCACATATGTATATATATTAATATCATGTCATTATTTTTATATGTTATTTATATACACTATACTGTAATCAATTCTTATCCTTGTTGTAATGTTGATTGAATAGTTTAAATATTGTAAATGTTTAGTTATATACATATGTATGTAAATTTGTATGTATGCTAATCTATTAATTTGTAATTATGTTAGTTATTTATATATGTATGTATATGTATTCATATGTATGTGTGTATGTGCATATGTGTATGTACATGCATATGTGTTTGTATCTCTCTATGTGTGTGTATATATGTTTGTATGTAGTTGTGTATGTTCATGTATGCATATATGTATACGTTCATGTATGTATTGATTTATACATGTATAAATATATGCAAGCCTGTATATATGCTTTTGTTTTTATGTTAATATTTTTGAAAACATAGATATATTCGAAAAAAAATTATAACGATTTTTACAAAAACAACCTCGAGCTCAATCATTCTAAAATACATATATATATATATATATATATATATATATATATATATATATATATATATATACTTCTACTATTGTACGCGCGGCACACGTCTTGAAAAAATGTCAGCTGTTTTTGATAGCCAGGGATGACAAATTATATTACATTTTCAATGTTATCGATTAATATGTTTCTGTCGTGGATTATTATTTTTTAATTTTTATTATAAAACGTTTTAAATAAGAAAACACTGTCGCAATAACGAATACTAATATTTTCAAGAGTGAAATGCATTGAAATAGTAATTTTATCACAATTGTTTCTTCGAACAAATATTCATATAATTTATCGATTTATTTTACGTAATAAGTACCATCTCTGTTATGTTTATTAATTTTGCAATATATTAAACAAGGTAGGTTAAACACAGGTAATAATATTAAAGTGCAATGGATGAGAAGTTAATTAGTGCCGTTAAAAATTACGAATTTCTATACAACAAAAGATTGCTATTGTACAGAAATATTATTTAACATTTTAGCAAAATGAACTTTTGTGAATATTACACTACAACTGACCAAAACATAAACATTGACGCATAATATGCTTTGCATGTAACTTGAGTTGAAAAACGCGTCTGAAGTATGAAACGCATATAACGCGCGACACGTGAAACGCGTGTTATGTACTTCCAGCTTAAGATCAAATCAAAATCAAGAAAGAAGAGAAGAACGTATTGAGAGTGTGAGAGTTAGAATCAGAAGACATCGTGAACGTAACACTCAACGTGACAATCAAAACAGGCAACAACGGAGACGTTGCCATTCAATTGGAAATTTGGATCGTGCAGGTTTTAATTTTTTTAAGGAAAATGTCTACTGTTAATTTTTTCAACGGGCTTAAGTTCGAATCTGCAAGACTGCAAATCATTTTTTTATTATTTTATTAATAAATGAATCTGTTCAAATTCTATTTATTATAAGAAATAGAATTTAAACGACCTTGTCAGAGATTTGGGACTGTCAAAAGCTGCTTCAGAAATTTTGGCGTCTAGGCTAAAAGAAAGAAACTTGGTAACAAAAGAAACCAAAGTTTCTTATTACCGCACAAGGGAACGAAAGCTTACCAAATATTTTTCTGAAGAAAACGATTTCGTATTTTGTAAAGATTTACCTGGTTTAATGGCTGCAATGGGACTTCAAAATTACATCCCTAGTGAGTGGATTAAAAAAGATTGGCCTCCTCGGGAAGCGCTAGTTGTAGAAAAAGAGAACGTGATAAACCCACCTTTGGTATCAAGAGATCGCATAATTTTACCTCCGTTACATATAAAACTAGGACTTATAAAACAATTTGTAAAAGGTCTTGATAAAAGTGGAAATTGTTTCCTTTTCCTATTAAAAAAGTTTCCAAAACTGAGTGCAGAAAAGATAAAAGCGGGAATTTTTGACGGGCCGCAAATAAGATCATTAATTAAAGACACAAGTTTTATGGATACTATGACGGAGATTGAGAAAGCAGCATGGAACGAGTTTGTTTGGCTTGTTAAAAATTTTCTGGGAAATAATAAAAGTCCTGAATTTTCTCAACATGTCGAACAACTGATGACTCATTTTCAAAGGCTCGGATGTAACATGAGCATCAAGATGCATTTTCTTCATAACCACCTGGGCCATTTTCCCGCCAATCTTGGAGACTTAAGTGAAGAACAGGGCGAAAGATTCCACCAGGACCTCCGCACTATGGAAGAGCGCTATCAGGGCTACTGGAACGCACATATGATGGCTGATTATTGTTGGAGCATTCAAAATAGGTCTCCACCTTCAGCTGTCGCACGAAAATCGTATAAAAGAAAATTTCTTCCATTATAGGAACTAAATAAATTTGAATTATTTCTAAATTTATAGTGTTTTATTATGAAAAAAAAATTCAATTTGCATCATTTTTGCAACACATGAGTCACTTTTAAACACATAAATCTACATGGACATTAAACCGCATATTCTTTAGAGCCACATAGATATGTTTTTTGCTAATCTTGGCGACTCTAGTTAAGAAAATGGCGACCTATTCCACTAGACCCTTTTTGATAGCTATTAGGCCCTCTAAAATGCACCAGCCACGACATACAATTGCTAGGACATACGGGGAGTTCCCCGTACTCATCTTGTGTACGAAAGTCTTCAAAAAAGTTTTTTTTTCTTCTCAAGAGCCTAATTAGGTAATACTTAGGATAAAAAATATGGTGTTTTTGTGTAAAATGGTTTATGTGCCATATTTTCTAAACTAGAGCTGATAGGAAAGTTTTGTCGACAGATTTGAAATCCTCATAAAAAACTAGACTAGAATCATGTGTCGAACTCCAATCATCAGAAATGCTGTTGTGCAGTGTTATTTATATTAAGATTGGAATATTAATATAAATAATAAATAGAATTTGAACAAATTCATTTATTAATGAAATAATAAAAAATGATTTGCAGTCTTGCAGGTTCGAACTTAAGCCCGTTAAAAAAATAACAATTTACATAAGAAAGTTCGACTAATAAAAATTCATACATAATTGAAAATGTTTATTCTTTCTAGAAAATTTAATTTTTAATACAAAGACGTAAACGTATGCGATTGTATTGTCCAGCAACGCGGACAGGGTTACTCTAGCAATTGATCATGTGATTCAACAGAATTAATTTTAGCCGTTTCTCTAGCAGTAATGTTGAACAAAAAAATCGAATAACTAATCCACAGAATGCGAAATGTTGATTCAAGTCCCTTTGCTTCATTCAATATCAAAATGCTGAATCTACTGGAAAAAACTAACAAAAGGTTAATTTAATCAAATTAAAAACATATTACATTTATTCATTTTCAATATTAATTGCGAAAAAACCACCAAATTTATTATTTAAAAAATCAAAAAAATTTTATTAAGACCAATCTAAAACCGAATGCACTGATGAAAACTTTCAGAACAGTAATATTCTGTTCTTTATTGTTTATAAGTATAAGAAAGAAAAAACTGTCGTAGTGGAATTACTTAAACTTGACTTGGATTTTCTCTAATTTTTCGTAAATGTAGGCAATATGATATCCCGCCGGCGAACTCAGCTTACCCCATTACATTTAGGGCCATTATTACAACTTCATGTTAGTTAAAAGTAAGATTTTATCCGATAAATAAACAGTTTTTCATTATTGTAACGTTGCTTTTATCAAGGATGAGCCTGCCTTCAGCAAATCGTTCACTTTAAGTTTAAGTGAAATTGTAACAATAGAACAATTTTCATACGTCAAACAAAATCCTATTTTTAACTGACATGAAGTTGTAGTAATGACCCTTACTGTTCAATGAGTGATACCTTACAAAACCAACTAACCACATTTATTTTATTCTCTTATTTTTATACCCTTCACAAGAAATTGGAAGGTGTAATTGTCATACCGTGTGTAATCTCCTCAATATTTATATGGGACCCCATAAAGTAGCGATGAGCGATGTGCGTCGGTCTATAAGTGAAATTGGGTTTGCCAAGCAGATTGGAAATGAACTTCAATAGAGTGATATTGAAATTCAGAAATATACAAAAAACGGTTCCAGACCTGGAGATGTTGTTACACCTATTTGTGGACGCAAAATGAACTAATAATTTTTTGTATTTTTGTTAATTAAACCTATAAGTTTTATAGGTTTTTTTTTGCTCATTAAAACTATTTTAAAAGTTAAGAAGAATGCAATTGGTATTAAAAATAAAAATACAATCGAAATTTCGATTCCAGTGTTGGACAATTCAATTAGTTTTTGGTGCATACAATGACAAAAAAGGTTACTGAATTTGTTTGTTTTATATTTTAACATTCCAGAGTTGGAAACGCAATTTTTTTGGCACATAAAAATAATAATTACACCATTTTTTATGATTAGTAAAAATTTTATTTATCCCCAAGTATCAAATAGGTTTAATTAACGAAAAAATACAATAAATAATTGGCCTTTGCTAGTTAATTTTGCGTCCACAAGTAGATGTAAGCTTCCCAGCTCTGGAATCGTATTTTGGAATTTCAATACCAGTCTATTGAAGTTCACTAGTCCAAGAATGAAGTTTCTAGCTCCTCTGGGGCTTGGAAACCCCGATTTCACGTACAGACAGACGGATATCGCTCATTCGTGATCTCTATTTGTAAGGATCTAGAATTCATATACTATATTGGGTGCCATGTTAATATCGAGAAAATTACACACGTAATGACAAACCTTTATATAGAGTCATAACCGCCAAAAAAGCTTAATCGTGTTAAGTATCGTTACGGAAATACAGCAAAAGAAATTTTAGCTTAACAGCATTTTTTCTTTAAATTTTTGAGTTGTTTACATGTTTTTGTAACTGCAAAGTATCGGTTAAGCAAAAACTTTCTTTTTCAAACAGAGCAAAAGTAGTGCCAAATCTTCAAGAATATCAATGAAACAGTTAGAGAACATCTTGTTAAGTACAATGATTACAAGTTTTAAATTGTTTGGTTAAATTAACTGATTTTTCAGTACATCGTGAATATCTTAACGTGTCTTAACCTCCACAAACATGCGTTGTATTATAGGAAATTCATTAAAACTATTAACATTAAATATTACAGTCAACTAAATACAATCTTATGTGTCCAATATTACGGTTCTACTTCCATTTAAACCAAGGATAATTAGAAAATACTTCTCCTATAAAATTTACTTTTTGTCGCTTAACCTTGTTTGGCGGTTATGACTCGATATACCCTTTCGCTTTTTTGTGAAGGGTATAATAATTAATATTTCAATTCCAGGGTTGAAAAATGTATATGTTTTTGGAGCATAATAATAGCCACATAAGTTCCTGATTCCGTTTATTTTTTGAATCAAATCCATTTTATACTTTAAGAAGAATAAAATGGGTATTAAAAAAGAAAAACTATTTTCCAGGGTTAGAAAATCGAAATATGTTGGTATACAAAAGTAATTGTATGAGTTCCTACTTTTGATTTTTATTGTGAATTATACTTACTTTATAGTTCCAGAAGAATTAAATTGGAAATGAAAATTTAAAAAAATTCAAAATTCGATTCCTGGGTTGGAAAATTGAAATTTTTTGTAATTGAATTAACCCTATTTTATATTTCAGGAAGAATTAAATTGGTATTAACCCAGATATGCCGACGTGCATAATAGTGCAACAATCTTCCTAGTTTTTCAAAATAGCTTCATTCTGACAGATTATATTACAAAGCTGAAGAAAGAATAAAAAAAATATTTTTTAACTTCGATTTTGAGTCCGTACTACATGTAGTATACTCGGAACATATGGATGCAAAGACAGTATTTTCTAGTGATTTAATTCAAGTCGTTTATTATTCAGCAACTTTTGTGTACATACATAAGTAAAGAAAAAAAATTAATAAAAAAATTATTTGGTGGTGTGGTACTCCACATTACACTTTACATGGAGCGGTACATCACATTTAATGCAGCGTGTAGTGGTCTTATTGTGGCAATAATTACAACGTAGCTGTTTACATTTCCCATCGGCTTGACGTGTGTTCTCTGTAAGTAAATGAACTTTGCGATCAAATCTGATGTCGCTTGATGATCCTGATGGAAGTGTTGCTGAGGGTTTCCCATAAGTAGATATAAGCAATGTGGCACTTCGTCGACGAAAAGATAAATGGTCCATTTTACCTCCCATATGTCTATGCAGTTGCCATGCATTGTGCTCTGCAAGATCAATGAGGTGTGTGAATATTGGGAAATATCATTTTTTACCCCGAATAGATACACGGTACAAGCTGATATTTTCATCTGCTCGATCAACGCCACCCATATAGCGATTATATTCATGAATTAGCCGTGGTTGTTGAATATATATACGTTTTTTCTCTTTTCGAGACCAACGTGAAATATTTTTTGAAGGTTCAACTGGATGGACGTTTGAGGCGACGTTTACTGCACTGCTGTCGTTCCAACAACATACAATTATATTGTTCGTAGAAATCTTACGATGGTCATACCACCCTTTCTCTCTTTTCTGCAAATCTTTTTTCTTTAGCAAAGACAGTTGCCTAATCGATTGTGTCGAATTGTTCCGGTGCCTTTCACGCGTCGCTCTTCTAACTCAGCCAATAAGTTTATTGTTGTAAATAAATGATCGAAATACAATCGGGGAGCAATATACGGTTGGCTTTGTGATAATATGTCGCAATACGTTGAGACTACGCGTGGACCAAGTCCCATTTCCTTGTAGGTATTACGTAGCACAATAAGTAGCCTTTATAAGTTGCTCCAACCCAAAATTTATAGCCATATCTTATAGGCTTTCCATGGATATATTGTTTACTTCCGTGAATACCATAGTATGGAACCATCTGCTCGTCCAATGAATGCTGTATGGTTTTCGGAGCATTACTTTGGAAACTCTTGTTCAACATTTGTATAAGAGGTCTAACTTTTGCGAACTTGTCTGTTTTATCCAGACTATTGTTATCCACAAAGTGCAAGTTTCTTATTATGAACTCAAACCGATCCCTCCTCATTGCGTTCGACACAAAAGAATGATGAGTATCCCTAACATTTTGCCAATACATACGGCGTCTCGAAAGTTATATTTGCAGTTTCATTTTGTTTGGACGCGTAGTCATTGGAGTATTGAGTAATAACTTGCAGGAAGTCGTCATCAACAAATTTTTCGTACAATTGAAGAGCTGTAGGTAACGTTTCCTGTTCATATGCTGTAACAATAGGCTCCGTTTCTTCCAGATCGTGCCTAACCCATTTTACTGACGACTTAATACATTTACGTTTCTTGGCCTGTTGCAATAACGCAAGTGGAATGTCATCTTCACTATCCGAATCAGTAGAATAAGAGTTTCGAAAAAGCTCAGCCTAAGCATTTAATAATAGGGGTGGTAAATTATCAAAATTCACTTCATCTTCTTCTGCAGAATCTTCATCTGTGACGTAGTTGTTCGCACCTTGAGTGGGCACAATTGAGATCTCGTAAGAATTTTGCAAAAACTCTTCATCACTTTCCTCTAAGGCACCTATTATTTCATTTAGTGTTAAAGATCTGTAAAAAAATTTGTTTTTGTTTTCACCATTTTTGCACACTAATACCGAACGTACTACATGTAGTACGGCAGCAAATACTTGATGCAAAACTTTTATTTTCATATATAGTTTTGCTACGTATTCGTTTTTACAACTATTATAATTAAAAAACTATTATAATTAAAAAAGGAATGTTTTGTTAACCGTTATATTCTGTAGCACAACAACAGCTTCATTATAAAATTTAAAGCACCGTAATTAAAACAAATGAAAAAATCAAGCCTTCTATTCCAAGATTGGACAATCGAAATGTTTTTAGTACATAAAAGTAAGTAAAGCGGCTGCTAAATTTTTGTTTTTGGTTCGTCTTTTTTATACTTCATGATAAACAGAGTTGGTATTGAAAATTAAAAAAAAAAATCAAGAAGACGATTCCAGTGTTGAACAATTGAAACTTTTTTTGGTGCAAAACAGTAAACAGCTGAAGCGAGTTTTCCCATTTTGTTTATAAATTCAGCATACGTTTCAGTTCACGTTTTTGCGAGTTCACTACTCGCAGAAACGTGAACTAATTTTTACCGAGAATGTTCACGTTTTCGATTTTGTTCACGTTTTATATTGGAAGTTTCTTCATGTAAATACATTGAAATTCATTGCACTGAATCAGTATAACGAACTGAGAAGTTTGTATACATTTTGTTTAATAAATTTCCTGGAATATTATATACTTTTATATCTTGAAAAATTTGTTGTAAGTTAACAATAATACTTAAAACATGCAAAAGAGTGCTCAAAGATATAAACTCAAATTATATATATATATATATAAAAACAATATTTTAAAAATTTTTATTGGTCACAGAATAAAGGCAATTCAGTGTCTCGAAAACAAGTAAAAACGAGAACAATAGACGATATTAATTAAAGAAATACAGAAAAAATTACATGTTTAATACTAGTAGAGTATATATGAAGTTACGTTTTCTGTCGTTGCTTTTGCTTCAGCATCTGTAATGCTGCTTTTTCGTTTAGGTTTCTCAATACTCTTATATCATTTTGATTTTTCAAGAATTCCCCGAATTCATAAAAATAGAAATCTTGTTGAAAAAATTAACGAAAATGTTGTGAAAGAAGTTCACGTTTTAGAGCCATCGAAATTTGTTGATGTTTTAGAGTAGTCAACGTAACAATTAATATGTTCATGTTTCACGTTTTTGTGAGTTAACTGTATTTCATATTTTTGAAAGGAGTTCAAGAAAAAGGAAAAAGACAGCTTTAGAGCTGAAAAATTTAAAATTTTTCTTCAAAATTAAAGTAACTATATAAAAAATTTTTTCTTTGGTATTTAAACCTATTTTATATATTAAAAAGAAACAAACACAAATGTGAAGCGTATATACAATTCGGTACAGCACCTTAACTTGTTTATTGTTTTACTTTGACCGGTACTGAAGTAGTATTATCAGATATGATGACATCTCGCCAAGCGTGGGAATAAAAATTTGTTTTTGGCAATGAAATTTTCGATTGGCGATGTTTTTGGCTACATTTTTATTATTTAATATAGAGTTATGTTAAAAATAGGGCATATCTTTATGTATGGAATTTTTTCTCGCTTTCTATAATCGCTGTTAATCATAACCAGTGACCAGTATGCCTTCGTCAGTAAAACTGGCTGACAACAACTAACACAGCCATGCGCTAACGCTGTTCACAATAATTCGATACCATATTGATGACTGGGCGCGGAGTTAAACTGGAGACTTTCACCTCCACAGTCTCGTGTTACCTATTTCAGCCAACTTTCCAAGAACCACCTTTTTTTAACTTTTTGAGTACACCGTGCTATTGCATTTGATAATATATACATGAACTAAAAATATAAGCGTATTTTTTTTATACACTTCACAAAAAAGTGAAAGGGTATATATAGGTTTGTCATTCCGTGTGTAAATTCTTCGATATGCTCATGGGACCCCATAAAGTATATATATTCTGGTTCCTTATGAATAGCGATGACGATTGAGCGATGTCCGTCTGTACGTGAAATCGGTTTTCCCAAGCCCCAGAAAAGCTAGAGACTTCGTTCTTGGACCGTTGGATTGGAAATGAACTTAAATAGAGTGCTATTGAAATTCAGAAAGATCCGAAGTATGGTTTCAGAGCTGGGAAGCTTACACCTATTTCTCGACGCAAAATTTATACCAAAAATCAATGCTTTTTTTAATGTTTGTAAATTAAACCTATTTCTTGCTTTGGGAAGCCTCAATGGTCTATTAAAAACTAAAAAATTAAAAAAAAATTTCCAGGGATGGGAAATTAAAATTTTTTTTCGACACATTCCGTATTTTGTGGTACATGTAGTAACTAAAATTGTTAAAAATTTCAAGTTTTTCCTTAAAAAACTACTTTGTACGTCATGAAGATTTGCATTGGCCAAAAAGAAAAAAAAATTTAAATTCAAATTTTGCTTCCAAGTGTGGGAAATTGAATTTTTTATACATGAAAGTAATCAAACAGGCAACCGATGTTGTTTTTTTTTTTGTTTTTTGCTAACTAAAACTGTCTTATAATTTAGAAAGAAGAAAATTGGTATCAAAAATTAAAAATAAAAAATAAAATTTCGATTCCAGGGATGGGCAAGTGCAGTATTTTATGGTACATTAAAGTTGCCAAAATGGTAAAAATTTTCAATCTTTCTTAAATAAAACTACTTTATAGCTCAAGAAGTGTTGCGCTGATAAAAAAAAATAATATTTCGTTTCCAGGGTTGGAAAAATTACATTTTTTTTGGTACATTCAATATTTTGTAGTACATGTAATAACCAAAATAGTTGCAAAATTCGAGTTTTTCTTAAACAAAACTACTTTATACCTCATGAAGATTTGCATTGATAAAGAAAATTTTAAAAAATTCAAATTTCGCTTCCAGGGTTGGGAAATTGAAATTTTTTTTATACATAAAAGTAACCAAAAAGGCAATTGACGTTGTTATTTTACTACTTAAAACTATTTTTTAGTTCACAAAAAACAAAATTGGTATCAAAAATTAAAAAAAAAAAATCAAAGCTTAGATTCCAGAGTTCGATAACTGCAATATTTTGTTGTCCATGAAAGTGACCAAAATGGTTACACATATTAAGTTTTTCTTAAATTACACTATATCATACCTCATTAAGAGTTGCATTAGTAAAAAAAAATTAAATTGCGTTTCCAGGGTTGGGAAATTAAAATATATAAAAGTAACCAAATAGGCAATTGACGTTGTTGTTTTTGCTAATTCAAATTATTTTATAATTCAGGAAGAACAAAATTGGTATTAAAATCTTAAAAAATCAAAATTTTGACTTGAAAGTGACCAAAAAGTTTAAAAATTTAAATTTGTTTGTCAAATAAAACTATGTTACATCTTTCAATTAAACCTACTGCCTGTTTTAGCAAGAAAGAAAGAAGAAGGGTATTTAAGATTCGGCACAGCCGAATATAGCACTTTTACTTGTTTATAAAACAGAAAGTCATAAAAGCAATAAATTTCAAATGAATGATTTTCTCCACGTGATATGATAAAAAATTTATTTCATAAAAGAAATTTACTACATTAGCCATCCTACTTCAGATCTTTGGAAAATATACTTTTTTCAACTTCAACCTTTTTGTAAACCAATGAACACTATACCGTAGCCGCTGATAGAATTTCCTAAGCATAACATCAGGTACTTTTCTTCACATCTTTCGTTTAGTCACTCCGAATAATGCAGAAAGCCTGACAACGGCGCTATGCTACATATTATCTGCCATAAAAGAACAACACGAAACATTACATTTGATGTGTCTATCTTGAAGCTCAACGTCCTGTTTTTATATGTATGTATATATTTTCATCTTATTTCAAATAATATAAATTTCCCGTGCCTTAGTTTTATAAAATTTTAGCATATGTTTCAGCTTTTAGATTTTTTCAAAATAACACACAATTTAACATTTGGCAAATGTATGCATAATTAAATATATAATAGTACGTGATTTAAAGAAAACAGTCGTCATAATGTATCAATTAAATCAGGCTTTATACCGCCGTATTTGCTGAAGTCTGTTGAGATAATTAAACCAAATCTCTAAACATTTGGTTATTAATTCGTACAACATGATAGAATTACAAACAATTACAACGTTTTCTCTTGTGTACGTAAAAGAGTAATTACTTAATTTTATAGCGATCGTAACAATAAAATAGTTATCAATGACCACATTAAAACGAAATGCAAACAAACTCCGAATTTGCCACTTAAATCATCCTTAAATAATGTGGATGGGGTGAGAAGAGTAGTGTAATTTCAACTCTTCTCTTTTCATTACTTCAGATTCAATAAGTTTATGGTCAATAATAATTCATTTATTCGTTTACTCATTTATTGCTGAATGTAGTAAAATTATGACATTGACCAATAAACACTGAGATTGCACAAAACTGTAAATAGTTGAATTGCTAAAATGTATAAATTGTTTGTTGAATGGGTGGATGTCTGAAGAAATTAATGAATGAATGTTTGAAAACTCTATAAATTTAATGACTTTAAAGTGTTTCCTAAAGTTATTAACCATACATTTATTTTATTTTAAAGTGTGTATTGTTAGTTTTGACTGTTATTTGATGAGCGCTGTAAACTAACTGATACACAAATATGGGTAAGCATATGATATATTTATGCTCCTTTTTATCACTTGAGAGTCCGTGGGCATCAGTAGCAATCTCGTGAAATCGGAGAGAAGATGAAAGATGAAAGACTGTAGATTTCACATAAGCCCACAAAAAATAGCACGATAAGTACCTCTGATAACCGATTCTGACGAATGTGAAAGAGACGAATTCAATTATGTTTTTCGTAAAAAAAAATAGAAGAATTTGCTGATGTAAATCATATGTCGACTAGCAAAGCTTTTGTTTTTTTCTTATAAACGATTTTCCGTGATAAAGTACATATTGCGTATTTGCTCCTCAATAGTATGTACATATATGTTAATAGCGACTTTTATACCATCCAAAAAGAATATATTCACTTTGTCATTCCGTTTGTAACGTCCATCTGAGACCCCATAGTATATATATTCTTGATCAGTGGTGAAACCTAAGACGAACTAAGCATTTCCGTCCGCCCGTCCGTCAATCCGTCTATGGAAATCAGTCCAAACGAAAAGAGCCAGAGTCTTGAAATTTAGTATAAATACATCTTGAAGGATAGCACAGATGCAGTTCGGAGTTGGACAAAATCGGGCAAGAGGGAAAAAAGTTTCCTTAAGAAGAACTAAACCAACCTCTAAAAAACAATATAATTTTTAAAGTTTTTATGAAATTTTCTTAAGCATATTTTTATGTCAGAGAAGGTCCAACGCATTTAACTTGGAGCCATAAAATAAAAATTAATAATTTTGGGACCCCCCTTTAGTGGGCGTTATTATATGCAAAAATAGTGTAAAGATTTTACAAATTGTTTTACTTAAGCCTACATTCCTTAAAAATAAAATTTTTAAGCTTTAATGACCAAGCTGAGACGTAACCTGGTACCACTTTGCCCTACCCCCTCCTCCCCCTTTGCTCCCTAAATGACCGTATAAAAAAATTTTGTATACCCTTCACGAAAAAGTGAAAGGGTATATCTAGGTTCGTCATTCATGTGTAATTTCTTCGATATCAATATGGAACCCCATAAAGTATATACATATATTCTGAATCCTTATGAATAGCGATGACGATTGAGCGATGTCCGTCTGTACGTCTGTCTGTACGTGAAATCAATTTTCCCAAGCCCCCAGAAGAGCTAGAGACTTCGTTCTTGGACCTTTGGATTGGAAATAGAGTCGTATTGAAATTCAGAAAAATCCGAAATACGGTTCCAGAGCTGGGAAGCTTACACCTAAAACCAATTATTTTATTGGTTGTTTGTAAATTAAACCTATTTCATGCTTTGGGAAGCCTCAATGGTCTATTAAACACAAAAAAAATGTTTTTTCCAGGGATGGGAATGTAAAAGTTTTTTTTGCACACTCAGTATTTTGTAGTGCATGTAATAACTAGAATTGTTAAAAATATTAAGTTTTTCTTAAATAAAACCTCTTTATACATCATGAAGATTTACATTGGTCAAAAAAAATAAAAAAATTTTATATTAAAATTTTGCTTCCAGGGGTGGGAAATTGAAATTTTTTGTACATAAAAGTAAGCAAAAAGCCAACTAACGTCAGTTTTTTACTAATTCACACAATTTTTTTGGTTCTGGAAAATCAAAATTGGAATAACAAATTAAAAAAAAATCAAAATTTAGATTCAGAGTTGGATAACTGCAATATATTGTAGTATATGAAAGTGACCAAAATGGTTAGAAATGTTAAATTTTTCTTAAATAAAACTACTTTATACCTCATGAAGCGTTGCACTGATAAAAAAATTTAAACAAATTTAAATTTCGTTTCCATGGTTGGACGAGTGCAATATATTATTGCTCATGAAGGTGACCAAAATGGTTCAAAATTGTAAATTTTTCCTAAATAACACTACTTTGTACCTCATGAACAGTTGCATTGGTAAAACAACATAAAAACCAATTAAAATTCCAATTCCAGGGTTGGGAAATTGAAAGTTGTTTAAGTACATGCAATATATTGTAGTACATGAAAACGACCAAACTGGCTGCAAATTTTAAGTTTTTCTTATATAAAACGACTTTTTACCGAATGAAAACTAGCATTGGTAGAAGAAATTAAAATTTCGCTTCCAGGGCTGGGAAATTGAAATTTTGTTGTACATAAAAGTAAGCAAAAAGCCAACTAACGTCAGTTTTTTACTAATTAAAACAATTTTTTTGGTTCTGGAAAATCAAAATTGGTATGAAAAATTAAAAAAAATCAAAATTTATATTCAGAGTTGAATAACTGCAATATATTGTAGTATATGAAAGTGACCAAAATGGTTACAAATATGAAGTATTTCTTAAATAAAACTATTTCATGCCTCATTAATAGTTGCATTGGTTAAAAAACAAAAACAATTTTTCAACGGGCTTAAGTTGAAATCTGTTAAACTAAAGTTTATATTTTTATTTAATAAATGAATTTGTTCAAATTCTATTTACTTATATTAATAGTGAAATATTAAGTATTTTTCTTATAATCATCAAAGCAGCAGAACAGATCAGTACTGATTTCGAGGCCGCTACGCCATCTCATCAGCGTTCTTTGTTCAATTTTTCCACTTTCGCAAGTGGTGCTAGTTAGTAGGAATATCAACTGTTTAACCAATGTTTTATTCCACATGTATCTTTTTGCTTTTTCCAGAGCCATCGGCAGCTGATATTTTAAAGCTTTTTGTTATTTATATTCAAGTAATTGAATTTAGTTTACAATGAACAAGTAAACAAGTGCGCGTGCCCTCGCTGTTTTAAATTATGTATGAATTTATATTTATATGATCTGGTAAAAGCAAAAAGAGACATATGGAATATTGGGAATATTAATCGTCAGGGTTGGGGAATTTCGTACTAACCAAAAAGAAGTAATAATTGGAAAAAATGACTGTGGGAACTTCTCATATTCAATTTTCGTTAAAAACATTGGTTAAATAGTTGATATTCCTACTAACAAAGAACGCTGATGAGATGGCGTAGCGTCCTCGAAATCAGTACTCATCCGTTCTGCTGGTTTGATGATTATAAGAAATATTTTTAATATAAATAAATAGAATTTGAACAAATTCATTTATTAAATAAAAATATAAACTGCAGTTTAGCAGATTTGAGCTTAAGCCCATTGAGAAATTAGCATCCCGTACGCAAGAAAAAAGTTCGACTAATAGAATATAAATTCATACATATGAAAAATTTATATTTCCAGGGTTGGAAAATGAAATATTTTTTTATGCATTTGTGGTACATGAAATAGAAACGTTGTTGTTTTTGCTAACTATTTTATAATTCAGGAAGAACAAAATTGGTATTAAAATCTAAAAAAATTAAAATTTCAACTCCAAGGTTGAACAAATGAAATATTTTGTGGTATCTACATGAAAGTGACCAAAAGAGTTTAAAGCTTTTAATTTTTTTGTCAAATAAAACTATGTTACACCTCACTAAAAATTGCATTGGTAAAAAAATAAATATTCGCTCCCAATACCCACATAAATTCCAAATTTTGTTTTTTTTAGTGAATTTAACCTATTTTATACTTCAGGAAAAATTAACATGGTATAAAAATTCGGTTCCAGGGTTGGAAAATCGAAATTTTTTGGGTACATAAAAGTAACCATATAAGTTTATACTTCGCTAAGAATTAAATTGGTATTAAAAATTTTAGAAATTAAAAATCATGTTTGGAATATCGAAATTTTTTTATTCATAACAGTAACCATATAATTTGCTATTTTTAATTTTTATGATGAATTATACCTACTTTATACATATATCAGGAAGAAGTAAATTGGTATTAAAAACCAAAAAATCTAACAGACGATTCTATGGCTGGACAATTTAAAACTTTTTGTGGTACATCAAACGGATTTTTATACCCTCCAAAAAAGAATTTGGAGGGTATATTCACTTTGTCATTCCGTTTCTAACGCATCGAAATATTCATCTCAGACCCCATAAAGTATATATATTCTTGATCAGTGATGAAATCTAAGACAAACTGAGCATGTCCGTCCGTCCGTCTGTGGAAATCACGATTCAGTCCAAACGAAAAGAGCTAGACTCTTGAAATTTGGCATAAATATATTTTAAAGCTTAGAGCAGGTTAAGTTCGAAGATGGGCTAAATCGGGCAAAAAGGAAAAAATTTCCCCTAAGAAGAACTAAACCAACCCAGAAAAAACAACATAATTTTTAAAGATTTTTGGTTATTTTGTTAATCAAATGATATATTTTTATGTCAAATACGGTCCAACGCCTTAAACTTGGGCCATTAAATAAAATAAAAATATTTTTTGACCCCGCCCACTTCAGTGGGCGTTATTATAGGCAAAAATAGCATAAAAATTTAACAAATTGTATTACTTAAGCCTACATTCCTTAAAAATAACACTTTTAAGCTATAATGACGAAGCTGAGACAAAACCTGGTACTACTCTGCCCTACCCCCTCCTTCCCCTTCTCCCCCTAAATGACCCTACCAAAATTTTTTTTTTAAATTTGTATATAATCATCCCAAGCATTTACATATAGAGTTTTATGACTGCCGATTTCTGCCCTACCCCCCACCCCCCTCTTCCTTTGCCCCCTAAATGACCCTACCAAAAACAGAATTTTTTTTTAAATTTTGTATATAATCATCCCAAGCATTTGTCTTTAGAGTTTTATGACTGCCGATTTCTGCCCTACCCCCACCCCCTCTTCCTTTGCCCCCTAAATGACCCTGCCAAAAAAAATTTTTTTTTTAATTTTGTATATAATCATCCCAAGCATTTATCTTTAGAGTAATATGACGGCCCGTTGCTGCCCTACCCCCTCCTCCCCCTTTGCCCGCTAAATGACCATATTAAAAATAAATAAAATTTTTTTAAACTTTGTGTATAATCATCCCAAGCATTTATTTTTAGAGTTTTATGTCTACCTGTTTCTGCCTTACCCCCTCTCCCCCTTTGCCCTCTAAATGACCCTATCAAAAAAAAGAAATTTTAATTTTGTATATACATAATTATCCCAAGTATTTATTTTTAGAGTTTTATGACAAAGGTGAAATGTTTCCCCCAGAGCCCTTGCCAGACCGACCCCGCCAAAATACAGTTTTTATACCCTCCAAAGAGAATTGTGATGAAGTCTAAGACGGTCTAGCAATGCCCATACGTTCGTCTGTGGAAAACATGATTTTGTATAATTTTGAACCCCGCCCCATTTAGTGGGCGTTGACGTACGATATTATATAAAGGAACTCTGTCCCACCAAGTTAAACATTTAAAATTCACTTACTAAATATTTGGAGGGTATTTAAGATTCGACCCGGTCGAATATAACGTTTTTACTTGTTTCTTTTTGTTTGTAAATTAAACATATTTAATATATTTGAAAGACGTCCAGAGGTGTTAGAAATAAGAAAAGCCAAACATTTAGCTTCCAAGCCGAAGAATTGAAACGTTTTCTTAAATATAAAAGTAACCGATTACATCATTTAGATTTTTTAATTAAACCTACATTCTGTTTTAGCAAGAAATAAAGAAAGATGAATTACATCTGTGAAGGGTATTTAAGATTCGGCACATCCAAATATACCACTTTTACTTGTTATATCCTTCACAAAAAAGTGAATGGGTATATATAGGATTGTCATTCCGTGTGTAATTTCTTCGATATTCACATGGGACCCCATTAAGTATATATATTCTGGGTCTTTATGAATAGCGATGACGATTGAGCGATGTCCGTCTGTCCGTCCGTCTGTACGTGAAATTGGTTTCCCCAAGCCCCAGAAGAGCTAGAGACTTCGTTCCTGGACCGTTGGATTGGAAATGAACTTAAATAGAGTGCTATTGAAATGAATGATCCGAAGTATGGTTCCAGAGCTGGGAAGCTTACACCTATTTCTCGACGCAAAATTTATACCAAAATTCAATTGTTTTTTATGTTTGTAAATTAAACCTACTTCGTGCTTTGGGAAGCCTCAATGGTCTATTAAAAACTAAAAATATAAAAAAAAATTTCCACGAATGGAAAATTAAAACTTTTTTTGGCCCATTCCGTATTTTGTAGTACATGTAGTAACTACAATTGTTAAATATGTTAAGTTTTTCTTTAACAAAACCTCTTTATACGTCATGAAGATTTGCATTGGCCAAAAAAAAATTTTTAATTCAAATTTTGCTTCCACGGGTGGGAAATTTATCTTTTTTATACGTAAAAGTAACCAAAAAGGTAATTGACGTTGTTTTTTTGCTTACTAAAACTATTTTATATTTTATAAAGAACAGAATTGGTATCAGAATTCCAAAAATAAAAAAGAAAATTTCGAATTGGACAAGTGCAATATATTATAGTACATGAAAGTGACCAAAATGGCTCAAAATTTGAAATTTTTCTTAAAAAAAATTACTTGATACTTCATGAAGCGTTGCACTGATAAACAATAAAGAGAATTAAAATTTCGCTTCCACAGTTTCGAAAATTAAAGTTTTTTTTATCCTTCAACATATTGTAGTAAATGTAATAACCAAAATGGTTAAAAAAATTTAATTTTTCCTAAACAAAACTACTTTATACCTCATGAAGATTTGCATTGATAAAGAAAATTTTAAAAACTTTAAATTTCGCTTCCAGGGTTGGGAAATTGAAAATTTTTTTGGTACGTGGAATATTTTGTAGTACATGAATGTGACTAAAATGGTTGCAAATTTTAAGTTGTTCTTAAATAAAACGACTTTTTAGTTAATGAAGACTAGCATTGGTTAAAAATATTAAAATTTCGCTTCCAGTGCTGGGAAATTTAGATTTTTTATACATAAAAGTAACCAAGAATGCAACGAACGTCGGTTTTTACTACTATTTTTTAGTTCAGAAAAAACAAAAGTGGTATCAAAAATTAAAAAAAAAATCAAAATGTATATTCCAGAGTTGGATAACTGCAATATTTTGTAGTACTTAAAAGTGACAAAAATGGTTACAAATAGTAAGTTTTTCTTAAATAAAACTATATCATGCCTCATTGAGAGTTAAATTGGTAAAAAAAATTTAAATTTCGTTTCTAGGGTTGGGAAATTGAAATATTAATTCTGCATAAAAGTAACCAAAAAGGCAATTGACGTAGTTTTTTTTTTTTTTTTTGCTAATTAAAACTGTTTTATAATTCAGGAAAAAAAATGGTATTAAAATCTTAAAAAATCAATATTTCGACTGCAGGGTTGGACAAATGAAATATTTTATGGTACATGAAAGTGACCAAGAAGTATAACAATTTTAATTTTTTTGTCAAGTAAAACTATGTTACACATCACTAAGAGCTGCAATGGTAAAAAAATAAAAATTCGCTTCCAGAGTTGGAGAATCGAAATATTTTTGGTACATAAAAGTACATACATAAATTCCAAATTTTGTGTTTTTTGTGATTAAACCTATTTGATATATCAGAAAAGATTAAATAAGTATCAAAAAATTAAAAATTCGGTTCCAGGGTTGGAAACTCGAAATATTTTGGTGCATACATTTGGTACCCATATAAATTCACAATTTTGTTTTTTTTTTCAGTGAACTAAACAGATTTTATACTTCGCTTAGAAGTAAATTGGAATTAAAAATTTTAAAAACTAAAAATTCGGTTCCAGGGTTGGAAAATTGACATTTTCTGATTCATAAAATAACCATATTGTTTGTTATTTTTTATTTTTATGATGAATTATACCTACTTCATACATCAGGAAGAAATAAATTGGTATTAAAAATGAAAAAAATCTAAAAGACGATTGATTCTACGGTTGAACAATGAGAACTTTTTGTTTGTAAATTAAACATTTTTAATATTTTTGAAAGACGTTCAGAGGTATTAAATAGTAATAAGAAAAGTCAAACAGTTAGCTTCCTAGCCGAAAAATTTTAACGAAAGAAATGACATCTGTGAAGGGTATTTAAGATTCGGCACAGCCGAATATAGCACTTTTACTTGTTTTTATTTTAATTTTGTATATAATTGTCCCAAACATTTATTTTTAGAGTTCTATGATAAAGGTGAAATGTCTCCCCACAGCCCTTGCCAGAGCGACCCGCTAAAATACAGTTTTAATACCCTCCAAAGGGAATTGGAGAATATATATTCTTTATCTGTGATGAAGTCTGAGACGATCTAGCAATGCCCATAAGTTTGTCTGTAAAAAACATGATATAGTCTATTTTTGGAAACCACCCCCTTTAGTGGGCATCGACGTACGATATTATGTGCAAAAATAGTGTAAATATTGAGCAATTTGTATTCCTTAAGCCTATACGAAGCTGAGATGTTCTCTGATCTTGCCGAGGTGAAATGTTTCTCCCACCGCCCTTCCCGGAACGATCCCTCAAAATAGAGATTTAAAATAGGGTACAGAGATGTCTTAAAGTACTTTGACCCACCAAGTTAAACATTTTAAATTTACTTACTAAATATTTGGAGGGTATTTAAGATTCGATCCGGTCGAATATAACGTTTTTACTTGTTTTTCTTTGTAAATTATATTAAGGAACTCATTTCGCACCAGGTATAAAAATATATAAAGCGAGCTCGTCCGGCTGTCATAATTATCCAAAGATTGAAGCTTTTATAAAACTTTTCATTGTGTTATGTTTCAGCTGTTGGACTAATAATTTAACTCGACTTGAGATTTGAAGAGATTGTTAGCTTTTAGCTTATTCAGCATAACACTATTATGTTATTGAAACAATTTTTCTCTCCAATTGCTGCACTATCGTGGTAAACCATTCGTTTATATGTTTCTCCGTCATTCCACGCTTCAAAACGTTCATTCTATTCTTAGAAAAGAGTCTTGAAATAATTTGCAAAATAACAAATATTGTTTCGAAAATAAAATAAATAGCACAGGAGATTTGTCTAATTTCGAAGATATTTGACTCTATAAAAGCTTTCAAAGTCTCTTAATATATCCTTATCCAGTTTAGTTTAGTTTTCGTAAATAAAGACTTCCATGTTAGAGAGCATTCTTTAGGAATCCCATTGTGACTTTAAAAGCACAAAAAAAATGTTGCTTAATATTAAAGTGAGTAAAATTGAATATCATGTCGGATAGAAAGGATAAATGTATACGTCTGTTAAAAGTATTTTCAAACAAAATTTTATCAAAGTAAACCTTTAAAACATATTTTACGGTTGAATCTAGCCGAATTCCAATTAAAAGTCAATGTCTGTCAAAATAAAATTTATGTTCGTATCCCTTAATACTGTAAGCAGTGTTCAACGCACATGAAATAAAACGCAACAAAATTAAATTAAAAATATAAAACATTTCAAAGAAGGGGAATGAATATAAATGGATATTTTTTCCATTTGATTTTATGGACTTCAATTGTATTTTCAAATTCTTTTTCGTTCCACATCCATTCAATTCGACGATGCCGTCGACAAACAACAAAGTATTTTTGTCGCTAAAATGAAGATGGTGGCAGGCCGGATTTATTGGTTGGATGAATGCCTGAGTGAATGGTTTCTTTGTTGGTTTCTGTTTCTCATATGGTATTGGTTTTTCTTATTTAGCTCTTCCTTAATTTTTCTTTTGATTGTTGTTTATCAGTTGAACATGGTGAAGGCTTTTATCTATCATACAACTGTTGTTCTTTTTATTCGAATTTCATTTTGTATTGCTCACGTTTTATACACTTTATATTTTGTTGTTGCTGTTGTTGTTTTCTTTTATATTGTCTTCCAATGCCTGGGAATAAGGCAACACCCAACGCAGACGCATTATTTCAACTTTAATACACGAATGTGTACATAAGAAAGAACCTTTGTTTAATAAATATATACAGTTTTTAAAAATATATTTCCTTAACGTAAATAAATCGAACTTTTAAGAGCTAAATGTTGATCTGGTTATTCTTGTTGTTATTCCGAAGTTTAGGCATAGTTTTTTCATGTGGAGAACAAGATATATCAATGACAAAATATCACTAAGATAATAACTTAAAATATGTAATTATTGGCAATTTGTTTAGGGATCATAATATGTGAGTATTTATATTAATATGTGACTATTTATATAAATAAAGTTGTTAGATGTTATTTATTTCTACCTGTACGCATATACTCATACTCTATTTTCCAATGGAAGGTGGAACAAAGGTTGTTCCTATTTTGCAATGGAAGTTAGAGTGCTGATCCACAATTCGCTGGATTATATTATTGTAACACGATAGCTCTGTTATATCACTATAAGGGGTTTTTAAGAAGTCAAAATAATAAAAAAAGTGTATTTAAAAAATCATAGAAATGTGTTTTATAGTGTAGGAGTGTGCATAGATTTTTAATTATATATGAATAACGATATCGGACAGGCAAATATAACGACAACGCATTAATCTCAATTCATTTATCAAAATTTTCAATAATATTTCACTACAATGAGTGATATGTTCCGTTTATTACATGAGAACTTCGAGTTTTAGATGTGATATTGTCCTCCTAAAATTTATTAATGGTATCCATCAGTAGCGCGATCTGTCCAACGAAGACATTTTTAACAATTGCTATCAGATTTTCAGAAAGTGACATACGGCTTCAACGTTTTCACTTGTATTGGCGTTGGCACATTCGTTTGCGTTCCCATTGCTACAAACTTTTCGCCAAAATTATAAATAGCAGTCTCGGATTGACCGAATATAAAATGACTTTACGAAATGTACCTTTCACAGATGTACTATTTTCTTAGTGAAATTTTAATATTCTATTCTATTTGTTTTTTATATAATTGTGCTGGTTTATTCTAATAGTTATAATCGAGGCATTACATCGATCAAGACGTTTTAATATTGGTTTTTATTGTACGGACTTAACGAAAAGGTTTCAAGCATATCACGATGGCTGACAACGTTTGGAATACTCGTATATTAAAAATGCAGAGTAGAAAGATATATCGTAAAAACTGAAAGTGTATCGCTCGAAAATAACTATAAAAATTGTACTATCAACTAATAATGTATAACATGCGTTCTATTTCTATGGTGATTAGATATTCTGATACTTCTTTATTGTACAATATTATTAATTCTAATAATGTGATATGAAGAAATTAATAACGGCAACACAGGAATTAAAAGTTTGATACTATCGGATTGATACAGCACTCGTATGCAATTTTCTACAAAAATTATAAATATAAATAGAAGCTGTTATCATAATTTAATAAGCCACCGAATAAGTGGTGAAAAATAAAAATACACATGAGTGCTGATAAAGAAAGTGCAGCGACTTTCGAAAACAGCTATTCTGCTCTACTGTACAATAATTAAAACTGGTTCAGACATTTCCTTGTGCCTTATAGTATTTATCATGCCTTTTTGAATTTAAAACTCATTTTCGAACAATTACCTTATCAATCTCAATTGATTATCATCTACAGTTTGTTGCAATATATATAGCCAAACTATTTTTCAGAATTATTTTGAAGTCGCATAACATACAATAGACTTTCACTTATTATCTACAACGTCAACCAACAAAAACAAAGTTTGTTTGAATTGATGCGTTTAAAAAAAGTTTTTTTTATTTATAAGCTATTATTTAATTAGAATCAGTAAATAATTTTAATCGCTTGTGCACTTTGGGATATCACACAGTTTTTATCTGCTAGTTTATGTAAGTAAAAAAGTTTTCTTCTGGCAGCTCATATTGAAAAAACTAAATAAATTTGAGTTCCTTTATTGTTGTTTCAGTATAAATTAAAAGGCGAAAATCTTTATTTAATTTACAAAAACAGGCAGAACAGAATTAGTTCTGTTAAAAATATATTTAAATGTACTTATGGTGCATTCCACGTCACGTACAGACAAATTCAACTATTTTTTAGCACTTATTTTACATATAACTTTTAATTGGTAAATCAGATTTCTCTTTTTTTTTCTTATATTAATTAAACTGCATGATAGTCTTCAATCGTACATATAACATGTTTTTAATCATTCTTAAAATATTAAAGAAAAATATAAACAAAATTCGTCACGTGTGCGACAGATTTCCCTCTTTTTATGGAATGCTCCTTATTGTGTTTATTTAATATAAAATTGTTTTAGCAACAACTCACCTAACCAAAATTTTTGAGAAAATGGCGGCAAACAGTAAAACACACTTTTTTTACAAACCTATTTTCTCTTATTTTTCATCCATAATCGCCTAATTTATATTCAATAGAGCTTAATTTATGTAAATACCCTTTTTAATGGCAAAATGTTCTTGTGCAATACATAAATATTGTTCTTCCATCAATGACCATCATGCTGGTCCGTTTTAATTATTATCGTCGTCATCATGAGCGTTACCACCGGCATATTTAAAATTTAAGGAATAAAATGTGATACACAGCACTGTGGAATGCTATTTGGTAAAATTTATTAACAACAACAATTAATTGTGCACAAATTCCTATCGAATATAAATAAACCTTATTAGACACACATGCATGTGCTCTGTAACTCAAGGACACGAGCAGGACTAGATTTTCATATAGTATAAGTAATTTAGGACACAGAGAAATTCTGTGTTCAAGACAATCGTCAACCACATCCAACTGATGATCTAATAAGGATAGTCGATTTCATTATTGGTTATAATTTACAATCGTACCATTAAGTGAAAAGCGGATCTAAAGGTATTCTATTCAATTTCAAAAAATTACAAAAAAGATGTGATTTCGGTGCCATACTGTAGCGAAAGAAACATTCAACAAAAAAAATTCAACTCTAATCTGATGGAAGTGTATCATTTTACGAAATGATTTGTAAAGTTATAAAAGCAGACAAATTTTTAAAATAAATTACACATACTCCTAAAAAACTTTGTTAACATCGCCATTTGTATGTATATCATGAAGGTTATTAAAGGAATAAGAAACTTCAAATATTCTGAAACGTACCTCTACTTTTAATTCATGTGCCGAACTACAGGAATAATGGGGTACTTCGGAGATGATAGATGACGAAAGTTGGAAGAACTGAAATCGTGGTAGTCATTTTAAAAAAATGTTTTTCTTCAGCGGTTGTGTCATAAGATTTTTAGTACATAGTGTCAAGAGCTGACAGTACTGTAAAGTAACTGGTGCTATGCTTAAAACCTTCGTCCCCTTATTGATCACCTCAACTATTTCAACCAAGAGCATATTTTTTAATTAATATATTTGTTAAAATAAGGAAACTATTTTAAACAAAAGCTGTTATCTGCAATTCAAGCTTAAAGTAGTATGATTTTTATTGGCGGCTAAAAATGTCGATGTTAATTTACACAATATTGTACGTAGTTTCCAAAAATATAATTCGGGTTATATGTATAAACGAGGAATCCATAGATTATCACAAGTACTTATATAACAAGTTTAAATGGCACAATTACATGGGAGTGCTATTTAGAGCATATCTGAGTTGTTAAAACTAGATCAGAATAAATACCAAATGTAATTATAGAAAATGGACCGAAAATACTTGAACCAATTCTTTATGAGTCCAAAAACTGTTTTGACTTAAACCTAACAATTCCAAGTGAGTAAAATATTGATAGTGTATTTCATCAATCGATTAATTAAAGTCCACATACATTCATAATTGACTAAAAGAAATATATAAACAATAATGCCATAGCTGACCGCTGCTTTTATAAACTAGGCTTACGCGATTATGTTAACTATAGAGTAAGATGTCAGTGGAAATCTTGAAGTAGTTTTTCGATTCACTTCGGAATATTATTGTATTTAGAAACACTTTCTTAGTTCTTCAAATCGAACTTACAACAAAGATTTACATTGACTATACACAGAATCAAAGAAAGTATTATAAGAGACGGTTAATGGTGGAAAGGAGCCGCACATCGATTTGATATACTCGTACGACTTCATGACCGTAATTAAAAATCATTATCAATTTTACCTAAAAATTTCTACTACTGAGTTTAAGAAATATAAATATATATATGACACAATCGCTTAGTGATAACCATTTCTACAATCGGAAAAAACATCGAAATAAGAAATCAAAAAATATGTTGTATATGTTATGAAAGTTAGTCTCCCATTTTATTTTAGACTCAACCACAGAATAGAAAATCTTTGTCTTTAGTTAAATGGGTGCTGTTGGCTGAAGTAGTAGAACACGAGACTATGAAGCGGAGGGTCGTGAGTTCGAGCCCGTGCTGTGTCATGAAATATTGTGTTGAATTCTTCTGATCACCATTAGTGTGTGGTTGTGTTAGTTGTTGCCAGCCTGTTTCAGTGATGAAGGCATAGTCACTGGTCACTGAACATAATTGGCGGCGACTGACACTATCATGTACTAAAAAGCAGAGTAACAGCACCCACCTTCGTCGGCCCTGTTGCAAAAATTAGCCGGCGAAGTAAAAGGTTGAAATAGCTACAAAAAAAAACTGTCTATCTTCTCATCTTTCCTCATCTGTCCCCTTAATACTATCCACTCGTTTTCAGTTCTGGCGCAATGCATTGCATATGTAGGGGTCACCCCCTGAGTCCTACTCCTAAAAAAAAAAAAAAATAACAGTGTTGATAAAATTTTCTATATTCAGAATAATTGAATAACTACCTTCTGTAAAGCTTGAAGCATTTTTTCCAGTTGGTTCGATATGAGTGTAAACAGATCGATGTAAGAGTTTTTGAATATATTTTTATGAACATTCCTATTTGTTTTAGTTTGGAAAATACTAATATAAAAATCTTAATTTTTTTAATCTATTCTCGATAATTTACAAGGTATCGAAAAAACACTATCAGTTATATATGCTTATCACTTGCAGTAATATATATATGCTTATCACTTGCAGTAATCGGTAGAGCCCACTGTGCAACGGTGTATGTTTATATTTATGTATGTATATGTTTGACTGATAGAGAATCAACTTAATTGTTTGTGTTGAAATCAGCATTTTTGTGTCTCTACTCTTTATTTTTAAATATTTTTGTCGTTTCCTTTTAATTTGTATTTGATTTTATTTTATTTCCTTTTTGTGTGCTGATTGTGTATTGTCTGTTCAATTACAAAGTCATAAATTATCATTTTCATTTGACACATGACAACTCATAAAATTTGTTAAATAAAAAGACGTATCTGAAAGGAAAATTTTTTAGCTCCAATATTTACAGACATAAGATATAAGAATTTAAGCATAGGATAAAGAAACTTGTTGTATAAATGCAAACAACAGAGTTTCAATCTGAATGCTTTTCACGTGTACTTTATTGTTAATAATAAGCCCAGTAAGCAACTTTAAACCCATGTGGGGATATATTTAACAAAAAGTTTCGGAATATTAGGGCACTCAAAATTTGTGGTGTAAATTGAGCACTTCGATTTTTATAAGTAAATCCTTTCACATGTTCTGTAAAAAGTTTCACATGCTTTAGGAACTTATCTGAATATGTTCACCGGGCAACGATTTTTATATAAAAGTTATAATAGCTATTTTTGTTTGTTTTAATAACAGTTCCATTCGAATATATTCAATATCAAATAAGGCGGCATTTCCAAACCCAAATTGAAGTGGTTTGTTAATGAACTGGTTTGAAATTAAAATTTATGTTTATTAAGCCCACACATAAAACATAAAAACCGATTTAAAAATTAATTTTCCTTCTTTGTTGCCATTATAGAAATGACATAATTTTTATTTTATTTTCGAAAACGCCTTAAAAATTAACTATTTGTTAAGAATCAATAAACTTCATTTTTAAAAAATAAAATTAATCACACGAGGAGATAAGAATTTTAACAAATAGTTTTTTTTTCAACAGATGTGTTGAAAATTATAAAAAATTCGTTTGCAAAAGTTGTGTTAAAGCGAAATTCCAAACACAACTTGCAGTCATTTTAGAATTGGTGGTATATAATAAAAATAAATATTAAATATTTTATGGCAAGTCTAAGGGATGTTTGGAGTGTATAAAAACATTTTAATTTGGTTAAGAATTCCGATTGTAAGGACTTTCTGCTGTACACATGACGTCAATGCTGGCTCAATGAGATTGGGAGGTGTTCCAATATATAGTGCCAGTACACCTAGATGAGAAAAACAACAATATTTCATCTGAACTGACCTGATTACTGGTTTCAAGGACAGGTCTTTGATTATCTGGTTAACTACTGTCTCTGTAAAATCTGAAAACTGTACTTCCATCATCAAAACCATAGACGATATGTACTAACGATGTCGTGTGTTATCAGCATGCTGCTTAAAAGTTATTAGAAAAAAAACAAATTTAAAAAAATCCTTTATTCTTTATATACATATCTCATGATCTACCAAAGCCGAATCGGTTCCAATTCAAAAAAAAATTTGTTTGGTTCAATTCGTTTCAGCCGTTCAAAAGTTAGGAACAAGCTGTTCCGACATATACATCCATACAACATAATGATTTCCTCTCAGGCGTAGTCAAGAAAGCCTCCTAGGAGCTCAAAACATCGAGATCTGGTGAAAACTCTATTTTTAAAGACAAGATAAAACCAGTAACTTCCCAATTTTTTGAAAATTTTGAATTTTCGTATAATGGAAAGGTTAGGATATCAGCAATATAACCCACGCTGAGCCGAAGTTGTAGCAAAATATATTTTGTGCAATCCTTATGCTTGCTTTTAATACAACTTGTAGATTCAACTTAAAGCAACATAAATTAAGGCAATTATAGGTAACAGAATTTATAATATAAAATGAAATTATTGAATTTTGTAAAGTAAAATTTACAGAACCAATTAAAATGTATGTTAAATTTAAAACTAATTTTTATTGATTTGACTAATTTGTGTAAGTCTTTTCATACTTGGAATATATAACTAATTAATTTATGTATCGCACGTGTTACTAAATAAAACAAAACAAAACCTCTCCACGAAAAATAAGTTACATATCTGAATTGGAAAGGCTTCCAAAAACGACAAAGTGAAGAAAAGGTTGAAATTTGAAAATATAAGGTCACAATATAGATACTATGTCATATTAAATGCAATAAGGAATAGGTGCTCAAGTCTAGTATAGCAAGGTTTGAATATACTCTCTTTTAATCCTTAAATATTGTCGCATTCAATTGAAGTTCGCTTTGATTACAATATAAATGTAATATAAAAACAAATTATAATCATGTAAGCTTAACAAATAAAAGTGCTATATTCAGCTGTGCTGAATCTTAAATACCCTTCACAGATGTAATTATTCTTTCTTTCTTTCTTGCTAAAACAGAAAGTAGGTTTAATTAAAAAATCAAAATGATGTTATCACTTACTTTTATATATAAGAAAACGTTTAAATTTTTTGGTTAGGAAGCTAAATGTTTGGTTCTTCTTACGTCTAATACCTCTAAACGTCTTTCAAAAATATTAAATATGTTAAATTTAAAAGCAAATAAAAATCCGTTCCATGTACCCCAAAAAGTTGTAATTGTCCAACCGTAGAATAGTCTTTTAGATTTTTTTGGTTTTTAATACCAATTTATTTCTTCCTGATGTATAATAATTCATCATAAAAATCAAAAAAAGCATATTATATGGTTTCTTTTATGAATAAAAAATGTCGATATTCCAACCCTCAAATTGGATTTTTAATTTTTTTGGATTTTAATACAAATTTAACTCCTCCCGAATTAAAAAAAATCTTTCATTCAAAAAAAACCAAAATTAGGAACTTTTATGGCTAGTTTTATGTACTAAAAATTTTCGATTTTCCAACCCTGGAACCGAATTTTTAATTTTTAAAATTGTTAATACCAAATCAATTCTTCCTGAAGTATAAAATAGGTTTAATTCACTAAAAAAACGAAATTTGGAATTTATGTAGGTACTTTTATGCCACCAAAAAAATTCCGATTCTCCAACCCTGGAGCCGAATTTTTAATTTTTCAATACTAATTTAATTTTCCCTGAAGTATAAAACAGGTTTAATTCACAAAAAACACAAAATTTGGAATTTATGTGGTTACTTTTATGTACCAAAAATATTTCGACTTTCCAACTCTGGAAGCCAATTTTCATTTTTTTACCAATGCAATTTTTGAGGTGTAACATAGTTTTACTTGACAAAAAAAGTAAAATCTTTTATTAATCTTTTTGGTCACTTTCATGTAGATACCACAAAATATTTCATTTGTCCAACCCTGAGGAATGTAATAGTTTTATTTAAGAAAAACTTAATATTTGTAACCATTTTCGTCACTTTCATGTACTACAAAATATTGCAGTTATCTAATTCTGGAATCTAAATTTTGTTTTTTTTTTAATTTTTGATACCAATTTTGATCTTCCTGAATTATAAAATAGTTTTAATTAGCAAAAGCAACAACATCAATTGACCTTTTGGTTACCTTTATGCATACAAATTATTTCAATTTCCGAACCCTGGAAACGAAATTTTAATTTTTTTTGCTTTTTTTACCAATGCAATTCCTAATGAGGCATGAAATAGTTTCATTTAAGAAAAACTTAATATTTGTAACCATGGTGGTGACCTTAATGTAGTACAAAATATTGCAGTTATCCAACTCTGGAATCTACATTTTTCATTTATTTTTAATTTTTAATATAAATTTTGTTTTTCCTGAACTAAAAAATAGTTTTAAGTAGGAAAAAACCAACGTTAGTTGCCATTTTGGTTACTTTTCTGTATAAAAAATTTCAATTTCCCAGCCCTGGAAGTGAAACTTTAATTTTTTTTTGTTTTTTTACCAATGCAATTCATCATGAGTTATAAAGTAGTTTTATTTAAGAAAAATTTACAATTTTGAATTTTAATTTTTTTTTTATTTTTTATATCAATTTTGTTCCTATTAAAATATAAAATAGTTTTAGTTAACAAAAAAAAAAAAAAAAACAAACAACGTCAATTGCCTATTTGGTTTCTTTTATATATAAAAATATTTCAATTTCCCAACCCTGGAAGCGAAATTTTAATTTTTCTAAATTTTTTTATCAATGCAAATCTTCATGAGGTATAAAGTAGTTTTGTTTAAGAAAAACTAAAATTTTGTAACCATTTATTACGTATACTACAAAATATTGCATGTACCAAAAAAAAAACTTCCATTTTCCCAACCCAGGAAGCCTTCAATGATGAAGGCATAGTCACTGGTCACTGAACATAATTGGCAGCGACTGACACTATCATGTACTAAAACCAGAGTAACAGCACCCACCTTCGTCGGCCTTGTAGCAAACGCAAAGTGCAAGGCTTCATGAGGTATAAAGTAGTTTTATTTAAGAAAAATTTAAAATTTTTAACCATTTTTGTCACTTTCATATACCATAAAATATTGCACTTGTCCAACCCTGGATTCGAAATTTTATTTTTGAATTTTTGATACCAATTTTGTTCTTCCTATATTATAAAGTAGTTTTAATTAGCAAAAGCAACAACGTCAATTGCCTTTTTGGTTACCTTTATGCATAAAAATTATTTCAATTTCCGAACCCTGGAAGCGAAATTTTAATTTAAAAAATTTATTTTTTTTACCAATGCAAATCTTCATGGTGTATAAAGAAGTTTTATTTAAGAAAAACTTAAATATTTTAACAATTTTAGTTATTACATGTACCACAAAATACTGAATGTGCCATAAATAAAACATTTTCATTCCCATCCCTGGAAATTTTTTTTTTTAATTTTTTTAATTTTTAATAGACCATTGAGGCTTCCCAAAGCATGAAATAAATTTAATTTACAAACAACCAAAAAATTAATTGGTTTTTGGTATTAATTTTGCGTCGAGAAATAGATGTAAGCTTCCCAGCTCTAGAACCGTATTTCGGACTTTTCTGAATTTCAATACCACTCTATTTAAGCTAATTTCCAATCCAACGGTCCAAGAACGAAATCTCTAGCTCTTCTGGGGGCTTGGGAAAACAGATGTCACGTACAGACGGACATCGCTCAATCGTCATCGCTATTCAAAAGGATCCAGAATATACATACTTTATGGGGCCCCATATTGATATCGAAAAAATTACACACGGAATGACAAACCTATACAAACCCTTTTTTGTGAAGGGTATAAAAATCTGTTAGCAGTAGCGTAAAAACTGTAGAAAAATACTATTCGCTCAATTCCACATTTTGCCGCAAATATAACACAAAATAGCGAAAAGTGGAACTCGACGATACACTAGTCCCACACTTTATTAGAGAATACAATTTTACTTTAACTTACCTTAACAATATTTGTTCACTTTCACTTTATACGAGATAATCTTTTGTTTTGTTGTTCAGATCCGATTCAAGTTAATTGTTAGCGTACTGCTCTCCCACATTAGTAAATTACTATTCAGTAAACTATGAAACATTTTCTTAAATATGTGTTTTGCAAGCTGTATGTAACAAGGTCTAAGCTTGTTCATCTTTTTGCATACAGATAAGTCGGAATATTTTATTATGGATAGCAAGTGATATAGTATTGTTCGAAGATATTGACTAACTTTTTATTCAACGGATATACTATACAAAACACCAAGGAACGCCAAAATAAAATATTTCAAAGGTCGGCATTACTTATGAAACCGCTCTCGGTTTGCTTAACTACAGAGAGATATATATGGTAAATTTTATATATCACTTGGCCCATATTGACTGCAAGAGCGACAACAACGTTAACCACACGTTGATCTCTATCACGTCTAATCAATCTGTATGATCGTGTTTTATTTGACTCATTTTTTAATCCTAGTTTGAATGAGAATGAGTGTGTCTAGACCGATGAAACTTGACAGATATAAAAAAAGGCTGTTAAAACTTGAAAAGAGGATAAACCGTACCAAGGGAAATAGTTTCCTTTGGAATAACTAATTCTAAATCTGAAAAGTTAATGTATTTTTTAGGTTTTCCCATACTTTTGATTAGCATATGTAACTTTCAATGTCAACGAAAGATCATAAACCTGAATTTCGAGCCAGCAGATCGTTAAATGCCTATTTTCCTCCCGCAACCTTTTTTTGGCGGTTATATATAACATTATTTCCAAAGCAATCTCAGTTGTATAAGTAATGGATTAGTTCGCCTCAACATTTAGAATTCCCACAGAATATTAATTTTTAAGCTTTTATGTCGAGGGGAAGGAGTCTTTACAATCTCTCCCCAACTACTCAACAGTATTAACAAAAAGAAATTTTTGCAATTTATTATTTTACAGTGGCTTATTTTAACCTCATTATTAAATTTCGCATCATTTCTAACTAAAAATTTAAATTGAACTAAGATTTATAGATAAATATTCCAAGGCAAAAAGTAAATTCAACATCAGTTTTTAGTTATTCAACTTACACGGCAGAGCAGAACAACTGTTTCCGAAAGCCGCACCGCTTTCATCGTCGTTATCACGACTTATTAGGTGGCTTAGTTGAATATGATAACAGTTCTTATTTAAACAAATTTTATTCGGAAATCACATACAACAGTGGTTTATTTTAACGTCATTTTGAAATTTCGCATCATTTCTAAATAAAAATTTTAATTTCTCTTCAAAGGGCTTAGGATTATATTAGCTTCTAATAACAACTAGTAAAAAAATGAGTACCTGCAGGCCAGAGTTGTTGTTCTAAATGTTATTCATATTTTATTTTGTTCCATCAATGAACGCAGCAGCACAAGTATCTAAAATAGATATATGTAGGAGTACATGAAAATTACTGTTTCGCTTACTCCTTTTTTAACCTTCCGCTAACAAGATTGAAAAACCCGGGAAATTACTGGTTTCATCCGCTTTGAAAAAATCGACTTTTAACCAGATGTCGATGTTTTGAGTTTCTAGAAACCTTTCCTGACTGCCCCTGAGAGAGTGTCACTATATACATATGATATGTATGTGTATGTAGGGAACTAAGATTTCTTGTGAACTGAAACCGGTGGCTTTCGAGATATATCATAAAAACTAAGACAAAATGTTTTTCAAATGTAGTTCAAAAATCAGCTCTTAGGATTCCAAAACCTCGTCGAGATCGTCACAAACCGGGTGAAAATCGGTTCAATCGTTCGTAAGATACCGTGAACGAAAAAATTAATTTGTTTAAAGAACTCCGAAATTATATATCTTATGTTGTTTTCTTTTCTAAAAAATAATGCTACTTTTTTTGCACTTTCAAATGGAAGATGGTAACATTATGGAATTTGAAAATACTGAATTTATTGGAAAGTGATTTACTATGCCTTATGAAAATGTGCTTTACTTTAAAACTGTGCATAATTGTGTTTTTTTAGAATAAAAAGTGACAAAATGTTACATATTCTCCAGAAAAGAAATCGTCATATGTTATCTCGCCCTAAAAAATGCTATTATCCTAATTTTCACACAGCTATAAATGATTCTCAAGTGTTAAGCGGTGATTAATGTGGTCCTTTCCTCGAGTCCTAAAAAAAAATCGAGAACACACACACAAATATACAAATATATACATATATATATATATATATATATATATATATATATATATATATATATATATATAAATTTTTTTTATGGACGTAATGATAGCAATTATCATTAGTGGCCCCACGACAACTTCACTAGCACCACCCTGGGACAGGTAGTATTATCAGTATTATTCCTACGTCTTCCTTAGTTCCTAGGTAAGGAGGTTCGGAACTGATGCGCATATTTAATCGTCAGTTGCTAACGAATCCTAAGACGTACTAACTCTCCTAGGAATCTGTGCTAATCTGCGAAGTTCTATTAGAACAAGCTGTACAAAACTACACACGACGGTCCAATTCCATAAGGATTCCAGCATGGTCGGAATAATATTCTCCGGGCTGATCGTACGCCCCAAACCTTCCTCTAAATACGACCTCCAGTTGCTGAATCGTGAGCAGACAAAGACGACATGCTCAGCATCCTCAACCACATTCCCAACACAATGTGGACAGAACGGAGAGTCGTCGTGCTTAAAACGAAATAGATATGACCTAAAGCAACCATGTCCATACAAGAACTGTGTTAGGTAATAGTTCAGATCACCATGTTTCCTAGTCAGCCATAATCTGATGTCGGGTATTAATGTATAAGTCCATCTTCCCTTTTCAGTGGTTGACAACCGTTCTTGCCATTTTTGCATACATAAGTCAGAGTTATCCCTATTCATGATTTCTAAATCGATAGGGATCATACCCGCAAAGATAAAAGCTGCTTCGTCCGACACTGTCCGAAATGCACTACATACCCTTAAAGCAGCTAGCCTATACACAGGGGATACCAGCCCCACATATGTAGAATATCTAAGTGAGTCTGACCATACCGGGTGTGCATATAGGATAATGCTCCTTACTACTCCAGCGAGCAGTTTCCTTTGAAGATACTTTGGCCCTCTCGTGTTTGGCATGATCCGAGATAGCGCCAAACAGGTCCCTGATGCTTTGGATGCTATATATATATATATATATATATATATATATATATGTATATATACATAGGATCCGCCAAATAACTACTGAATATTTTCTCAAATTTATTTTTATATTTGAAAGTACAATCCTTCCAGTTAATAATGGAAAATAATTTCATTCAAATGGCTGCATGGCCCCATAACGATCGCCATTGACTGTAACAGCCACTCCTTGCACATTTTCGAAGAAAAATGGCCTAATTATGCCTCTGGACCAAAATCCGCACCAAACAGTGACTCGTTTTGGGTGCGTCGGCTTTTCAATGTATACGTGCGTGTTTTTTGTGCCCCAAATGCGACAATTTTGCTTGTTTACATACCCGCCAACAAGATCATATATATATATATATATATATATATATATATATATATATATGTGTGTGTGTGTGTGTATAAATATATTTATTCGTTTATGTGTATATGTATATATATACATCTGCACACATACTCCTATACATACATATATGCATATGTAAGTATACATAGTTAGCTACTTTTATTCGAGAGCTTAAGCCGCCAACGCTTTACGAAGTGTGCATTGACTCCGACATGTAAGTTCTTTTGAATTCAACCACAATTTTTTGTCGTTTAGCAATTATGTAGTAAAATTGGCAGATCTTTTTGCTTCAGAACAATATATAACTATTTTTATTAAAAACTATTTATATACATATATATTTTAAAATGAACTTTGCGCCAGATTATAATATCTGTAAGATTATATACATATGTAACTCATTTTTTTCTTCCGGTTTTGTGTGAAATGTAGAGCTGCATTGACTAAAATTTCATATGAATACAATATGTTACCGTTCTTTTTATTACGCAGTATGACAATTTTATGAGGATTGAGCTTCCACTTAAAAACAGCAAACATGGATTAGTACTCAATCATAACAACTCGCCCTTATCAATTAAAGTTAGCGGAATTGCTTTTAAGGTCACCGTTTTCTATATTTTGTACATACAGTTATTGTCGTAATAATCAGCAAAGAACAACTAAGTACAATTATAAAAAAACCAAACCATTCTATGACTGACAAAAAGGTTTCTTAATTATATGTACCCATGCAAGATTAACAAAATAGAAAAAAACGGATTATTTTCAAAAAATTATTTAAAAAATGACGTAAAGACGCGCAAGCTTTTTATTCTAAGAGTGAGGATTTGATATATTATCGTGGCATGGTTGGTTGGTTGGAATACGTGGCTGCCCGCTACACGCAAGCATTCAAGTAGGATCTCTGAGATCCCGTTTTGAAAAACCACTCCACTCGTCAGTGACTACCTATGGAAGCCGTATCCTGATCTCGGATACGGATGGTTACTAGATCCAACCCGTCGCATTGAGGTATCTAATAAGGTCCCCCAGACCTGTACCTGATAACTCCGCGAGGTCGCCTATAATACTGTTGCCTAAGAATTTGTATCTCGTGTTGTGCAAGGCCGGGCATTCGCAAAGGAAGTGATAAACTGTCTCTTCCTTGCTCTGATCCCGGCAGCTCCGACAGAATGCGTTATGGGTGGCATATAACCGCGACTATCTTAACTTTCAAAAATATTTTAATTTTTTTACAAAAAAAGTGAACAAATATATCTTTTTATTAATTTCGAGCGAATTTTTTTATCATAAAAATGTTAAATAAAACTTTTCTAAAAATCCTTAGCAATTTATTCAACTTTTGTACATTTAACAGAATCAGTGTCCCTGATGGAACATTGCAAATACTCACAAAGTAAATTTGAAAGTGGTAAAGCAAACAGCTTTTTTCCTAATTTGTTTTCCTAATGACAACCCACCTAACAAGCAATTTATATTAATTGCCGGCGGTAGAAGCATTTGCTAGAAAAGCAGTAAATTAAATTACTTTATACTATTGATATTTTACATGAAATTTATTTGTTGGTGGTCAAGCAATGTCTATATGCATTTCATCGGTGCTTTACCAAATCATCAGAAGACTTTAACCACAGTTTTGAAAAGTTAAAAACCTTTTATCTTATGCATATGCTTCTGAAAACCATCTGAGAATTCACAATTTGTAAATTACAAACAATTTTCAAAAATCACAACAGAATAAGCATAGTAGCCCTTGAAACTCATACAAAACTAAACCAACAAATAAATTATATTCGATATGAATCTAGTTTATTATATTTTATTATCTATTTTATATGCATAAGATAAGAGGTTTTTAACTTTTCAAAACTGTGGTTAAGGTCTACTGATGATTTGGTAAAGCACCAATGAAATGCATATAGACATTGCTTGACCACCAACAAATAAATTTAATTTAAAATAGTATTGTGACAACAATATGTCAACTAAAAATTTCATAACAATTGATATTTTAGTTTCACATATAATTTTATTACATACGAAGATTTTTGAAATGAAACTTTCTGCATTCATTTGGCCGTTGTAAGTTAATCTAGTGATCTTTCAACAATAATGTTTATTTAGTATGTTTATATGCCTGCATTTCATTGGTTCTTACACCACATACTTTAATATTACCTTAGCGTGAGATAAATATGTATGTATACTCGTACACCCGAGTATTTCCAGATCATACATTTTAATTGTTAAACCCTTTTCCATTTATATCTTGTAATTTGTCAGTACTTGGCCTACTAATTGCATCCATTTTCACAAGGTTGGTCCGCAATACGCTTGCAACTTCGATAAGAACATATTTCATATCGAACAAAACCAAAACCCGGTGTTGAACACATTCTCGATTTAACCGTATTACAATCGTCTACATATGCCGCTGCCCACGAAATTCAAATTATTATCATCGAGACACTTAAGCTCACGAAAAAGAAGCCATCTAACGAATCCGTTTTGTTGTTTCTATGACAATATTTTGATATCTTCAAAGTTTTATGTGATACAAAAAAAACACATGTTCGTTTAAACAATAATCGTAACAATTGTCAGCACTTTTGCTTTAGTTTCCAAATGAGAGTGGCATTGTTATGGGGATTTAAATTAAATTGCTTCCATTTGTGTTCAATTGTGCATGTATCGCATGCAATAACCATAAAAAGCAGAACATTTAGACATTCGTCCAAGTTCAGGCGCTGTGGGTGGGATTTGTGAGCCATAAAACATGTTACAAAATTGTAGTTAAAAAATAGATAGAAGTGCATGAAACTTCCGAGCTTGTAAAATTTTAATAAATATTAATGTTTTTACACATAAGATAATTTTTTTAAATGCTTGTCTTACTATTCAAAGTTGAAAAGTTATTATGATTGATTTTCCTTTATTCGCCGTTTGAATGTGCGAATATGCACATATTTTATATTCTCTAACATCTTATATTCTCTAGTTTCTTATTGTCTTTACACATCATAAGCTAACAATATTTAGTGCGACAAAATGAATGTGCATATTGGATACTTTGATAATGTGCTTTTTAAAAAAACGTTATTATTCAATTCTAGACCGAAGTAATTTAGCGCGTTTCTATTAGACCGAGGCATTTATCATTTTGGCATAATGTGTATCATTCCCAATTCAGATAACGAATCTGAAAAAGCGCATTTTGCGTATTGGATAGCTGCACATGGTAAATCGTTTCCAAAGTTGTAAATTTTCATTAAAATCAAACCTTAATAGCTATAACTCTGCCTGAATCTATTTAGGATGTGAACCCTTTTTGCAGTAACTTAGTTTTACTAAAGCTCCACATAAATCCGTGATCGCACTTAAAAGAAGTTATATATGTGATCTCATAAATCATATCCTGTTCTTAAAACTTGTCCTACAATCTTCTCCATAAAACTCCTTCTGCGCAAATAATATCACCATTGCTTTTTAATAGATAACGCAATGCGCTATACCTGAACTATGGAAAGAAGGTGATAGTGTTGAGAGGACGAATGGAGGAACATGAGAAGACAGATTGTAGCAGACATTTTAGTTTTTATACCCTTCACAAAAAAGTGAAAGGATATATATAGGTTTGTCATTCCGTGTATAATTTCCTCAATGTCAATATGGGACCCTATGAAGTATATGTTATAATTTTAACAGAAGAAATAACCAAGTTTATTTAACCAAATTACAAAGATAAAGAACAATTCCATCAAATCAAATATATCACATAAATTGTGTTTATGTTTTTTATAAATCAAGTAGTTTTATAATAATTTTTATATAAAGTATATTTATTTGCTACATTCCCTTACGCTTATATTGTTTCCTCCTATTAATTTTCGTTTCATTCTCTTAGACCGTCTTGGAGTGAATTCATGTTGACGTTTTCTACAACGCTTTTGTTGATTAACGATTGATCTTGAAGCATATGTATTTAACTCAGGTTCATATAAAAAATTAGGGTTATTTTATAAAATAGGTTATTGTGCTTCTACCGTAGTTTGATGATTATTTGCTGCGGTGAAGTTATTATCTGACTGACTGTTTTGTATTTGGACGTTATTTCCAGAAGTATATTCCTGCTGATCAAGCTGATCCAGTAAAGTTATATTTAAGTCAAAATTTCCTGATTTTCAGTAGTTTAACCGCTTCGATTGCTCATTTAAATTTACCGTGTCTTGTCTTATTCTAATTTGATTTTGATGTCTTCTTATAACACATTTTTCGGTTTCTACTAAATACATAAAATTTCCAATTTTGTTTTTTATTTTACCTCGTATCCACTGCTCATTTTTTTCATAACTTTTCGGTTGCAAAGATAAAGGACAGTATATATACTGGATCGTTATAAATAGCGATAAGGAATGGGCGATGTCAGTCTGTCAGTACGCGAGTGGTTTAGAAAAAATCCAAAATACGGTTCCAGAGCTGGGAAGCTTACATCTTTTTCTGGACGCAAAATTAACCAACAACAATCATTTATTTTTTGTTTTTTTGTTAATATTATTTTTTTATACTTTGGAAAGAATAAAATTTGTATTAAAAACACAATATATAAAAATTATTTTCCCGGGGTGGGAAATTGAAAAAAAATTTGGTACATCAAAGTAAGTGTTTTTTTGCTAATTGAATCTATTTTAATAATTAGAAAAAATTAAATTGGTATTAAAACTTAGAAAGATCAAAATTTCGATTCCAGGGTTGGACAACAGCAATATTTTTTAGTACATGAAAGTGACCAAAATGGTTAAAAGTTTTAAGTTTTCCAAAACAAAACTATTTTATACCTCATTAAGAGTTGCATTGGTAAAAAACAAACAATTGAAATTTCGCTTCCAGGGTTGGGAAATTGAAATGTTTTTAAACATAAAAGTAACCAAAAAGGCAACTGACGTGCTTTTTTTGTCAATTAAAACTATTTTATAACTCAGGAAGAATAAAATTGTTAAAAAAATTTTAAAACATCAAAATTTCTATCCAAGGCTTTGACAATTCAATTATTTTTTGGTGCATAAAAACGAGCAAAGAGGTTAATAACTTTAATATATTTTTTAAGTAAGAAGATTTCATACTTCACTAAGATTTGAATTGCTATTAAAAATCCAAAAAATATTAAAAATTTGAATTCAGGACTGGCTAAAAAAATTTAATTTTTTATGATACATAAAACGCATCAAAAAAGTCACTACTTTTATTATTGTTTTTTTGTGAATTGGACTTTTTATTCTTCAGAAAGAATTACATGCGCGGATAGAATAAAAAAATTAAAATTATATTCCAGAGTGGGAAAATCTATTTTTTTTACATTAAAGTAGCCACATAAGTTCCAAAATTTGTGTTAATGAATTAAACCTATTGGACAATTCAGGAAGAAATGAGCTGATGTTAAAGACAAAAATAAATAAAAATTCGGTTCCAGGATTGGAAAATCGAATTTTTTTCTAAAATAGCCATATAAGTACCTAATTTTGTTTATTTTTTAGTGAATTCAAATTATTTTATACATCAGGATAAGTTATATTCGTATAAAAAATTCAAAAACAAGTACATACAAGTACTAAAAATAGCTCCAAATTTTTTAATTAAACGCCTTTATACTTAAGGAAAATCGAAAGTGTTTGGTACATAAAATTAAATATATAAGTTCCAAATTTTGATGTGTATGGTGAATTATACCTACTTTTTACATCAGGAAGAAATAAATTGGTATTAACCCGGCGCCAGGGAGGTTGGGTCATAATTACCCGTCACTTTTGAAATTGATTGTGGTTTTAAAAATGTACTTCTCTTCTCTACGCTTTTCTCAGTAGCTGGAGATATTGAATCTCTCTGAATGTTATAAATTTCAAATCAGTCGCATGGCGATTGTACTTCGAGTAACACGAGCTTAAGGTTAAAAAGGTAAATATGACCAATAATAATATGACATATAAGTGTTTATTATATTTAAGCTAGAAGAAGCCTCCTTTGTGAACTTTTTAATATGAAATGTTTTTTGTTCGAAGATAAAAATAAATACGTCGTTTTTGAACAAAGTCATGTTTTATTTATAGATTCAATCTAAATTGTATATATTTTTTCATAAATACAGCAAAAAACCCCGAGTTTAATAAGTGTGTCATTATGACCCAACCCCCATGTCCGTGTAGCTAAAATCCACCCCACGGTGGAGGGTTCATAATAAAATTATGAATTCAATTCCATGGTTGGAAAATCAAAATTTTTCGGTAAATAAAAGTAACCATGGAAGTTCCTAGTTGTAGTTCTTTTAGTGAATGAAATCTATATATTTTACACTTCAAGCAGAATTTAATTGTTAATAAAAACTAAAATTCGATTCTGGGGTTGGACAATCAAAAATTTTTTTTGGTATATAAAAGTAACCATATTTCTAATTTTGTTTTTTTAGTGAATTAAACCTATTTACTGAATTAAAATAGTATTATAAACCTAAAAAATCAATATTGTATTCCAATGTTCGATAATCGAAATGTTTTTGGAAAATAACAGAAAACAAAACGGCTACGAATTTTTATTTTTTAAAACTATTTTTGCTTTCAGGGAGACAAAAATTTATATTAAAATTATAAAAAAATAGCCTGCAGGGTTGAACCATTGATCAGAAGAATTCAACACAATATTCCATGGGTTGAACTCATAGTCTCGTGTTAACTACTTCAGCCAACAGCACCCAAAATTATTAAGAAACATGGAATGGGAAGAAGGTTTATTGCAAGCTGAGCTAATTATCGCTGATTTTGTCTTGTGTGACTGCGGCGCTATTTATATGAACATTTAGTCAACAATTTTTATGGAGCTGTCTTCAGTATGTCTTCTACGGCATACTATTGTCTGTCAATAAAGACGTCTTAAGACGTGGCCAACTGCGATTCCAGGAAATCGTTTATAGATTACAGGGGATATTCTCCGAGGTAGGGGCGGTCAGCAGACATGCTATTAGGATAATTCTGTATAATTAATGAGTTCTGCCATAGTTCTCATCAAGAAAGTAGGGAAGAGGCAGTTTTCCATTTTCTTTGCAAATGTCTAGACTTGCACCCCTAGAGACACAAGTTTTTAGGCAATCGTGTGCCAGATGATTTTGCTTAATTGCCGTTGGCTGATCTAGTTAATACTGAGACTATGAAGACTAAAATCCCGAGTTCGAACCCGCACTCACCCATGAATATAGTGTCGAATTCTTCTGACTTGCACGGCTGTGTTAGTTGTTGCCGGCTTGTTTCAGTGAAGAAGGCATAGCAGTGGTCACTGAACAATTACCTGCAGCTATCAGAGCAGAGTATCAGTACCCTCCCTCGACGGCACTGAAGCCAGCGAAGTAAAAGTTTGCGATAACTACAAAAAATACATCTTCATCTGTTCATCTTTCTTCATATGTCTTCTTAAGACTATCCTCTCCTGAGTGCTGGTGCTATTTAAAAAAAGAAATTGGCGAATGCGACTGTTTTGATCAAGTACCAATCACCGCATACGAGTGCTAGAATGAATCGAGGGCTTTATACAAAAGTAATCATTAGTAGTCTTCTAGAATATCTGAGGACACGCACGTTTAGCTAACTTGGATGAGATATTACGATATGCTAACGTTCCCCAGTTCTCTAATAAATTCATCATATCTAAATTCTTCTCTTCTATTATACGTCCATTAATCTCTTAAAATCACTTTAAATTCAAAACAATTCAAAAGTTTTTTAAATGCACGCACCAAAATACGTCATCTTAAAAATATTTATTGAAATTTCTTCCCTCAGATAAGGCAGCGTTGCTTTCATTTGATTGAGTCAATAAAACGAATTATCAAAAATGTTATAACACGAGTATATTTTGTACTTTTATAATATTTTATGAATGTTTGCCAATCAATCTTTCTAATTTACTAGAAAAAAAATATGTTATGCTTAAAACTAGGCCACCTAACGAATAGCTCACCCATAAAGAAATTTTATTAGCTTCTTTGATTTAGCAATTGCCGAAATGTCCTTGACAATATGTAGAGCAAAAATATTAAACAATAGACTCAACAATTACGGCGCACATGCAACATTACTTGTGTTAACTCTTTCTGTTTTAGTATGGCCATTAAATAACCATATTCATCATCATTGTCGTAATTATGCCGAACAACGCCAACAAAAACTGCAAGAATAATAAAAATATATGAAGGTAAAATAAGATCGTTTTGCAAGATGGTTGTGCTATTCAGTGTATAAAATGTTCAATCATGATTTTAGTGCTCATTCAAATAAGTTCAAGGTCAGACAGATCAACGAACAAATAATTCCTTTTTTAGGAGAAGTTACTTTTACAAATAGATCATTTAACCCTGTTAATATATTTTTACGATCTTGCGTAATTTTTTTTCACAATATATTTAGTTCAACTATTTATTTCTTCATATTACTCGTTACTGCCTCACAAATGATCACAAATACTAATATATACAACATATGTTGTAATATTTGCTAACACATATATCGCACACACAGACAATACACACACACACACCTTTACTTGTAGTTTTATGATTATGTTTGGTAATAATCGTTAAATATATATAAAGACAAAATACATATTGTTAACAGATCGGAAAAATGTGTAAGTATTACAGAAAAAATATGTTTTCCATGGAGTATATTAGTACTTTTTTAGGGAAATATTTTGTTTTATTTTATTTTCGTAGCAGAACACACTGATTTTAACGGAAGAAAAAAAATTAAGTGGTTTTAACCAGCTACCACATACATGGTCTTACAATTGCCATTTAATAGCCAGTTAGGCAGATAGGCAGGCCAGTTTTTAAAACAAATGTACGATAAACTTTAGTAAAAAAGAGAGGGAATCTAGCATGGCCCAATACAAATGCCAACATAGGCAATTTTTATAAATGAACAATTTTCAAATGTGCCATATATATATACATACATATACATACATATATATATATATATATATATATATATATATATATACATATATATATATATATATATATATATATATATATATATAAATATATATATATATATATATATATATATATATATATTATTATTATATTCTGATATTTTTAAGCTTAAGGTATCTTTATTTAAATTTAATTCTTAATTTCAATATTTCGTCACTCCTTGCAGGAAATTAATTATTTTACGAAATATTGAAATTAAGAATTAAATTTAAATAAAGAGACCTTAAGCTTAAAAATATAAGAATATAATAATAATTAAAAAGAGGTCAAGAAACTAGAAGAATTTATATATATATATATATATATATATATATATATATATATATACATATATATATATATATATATATATATATATATATAAGTAGTTGATATTTTCACACTTGAATATGTTTCTTCAGTAGTTGGAACTGGAATGCTATAATTAAGTAGCTTTTTACTTAACTGACTACGTTGCAATATGTTCCACCATCCCATAGGCTTTAGTATCTATGTCGAATAACTTTTATCAAATATTATTTTCTACATAATAACATTTTTTGGAAATACTTTAAGCCGCCCTTTTAAATTTGTTATGCATTAAAAACTTAAAAATGCGGACTTACAATAGAACATTTGCAACCTAAAATGAAGCCTTGTTGTAATCCTCAAAATCCTATTGGAACCGATTTCAAATTATTTTCGTTGTGTAATAACACATCTTTCAGGCCTGGATTTACCATTACGATTAATGGCATGGTACAAAAAATCAATCAAGTTAAACTTTCTAAAGTAAGTTTAACAAAAAGTGTATTTTAACATAAAATATATCTCAGTTAAAAGTCCAATAACCCGGCCAAATTTTAGTGAATTTTCAAAAACAAAATTTCATTTTACACAGAGGTCAATAATACACGCTTTAAACCAATTCAGAAACTGTACGGTTCCTATATAAAATTGGTACAGAAAAACGCCATCAAATTCAAAAAATTACAAAATAAATGCATAAAAATGAGTTTCCAACGGCTGTGAGCACATGTATATGTCATTAACAGGCCATATTCCTGTGCGTTAAGAAATTCTGGATCGGTTGATGTTAGACTTAGTTACTGACAAATAAGTAAGCCAAGGTAGGAAAAACCGTTCGATTAATTAACCGAAGCTTTAATTTAATCGGATAATAACTGTTATGCAATTTAGTTATTGGTCGGTTAACCGATCGAGTAGTGCCGTCAACACGTTTCTCGTCTTAATGTTTGTCCGGGCTGTGCTTTAGTTATTTAAAAATTGATAGACAATAAATAAAAGCCTATAGCCAAAAAAAAAGAAAGAAAAAAAAAAATATATATATATATATATATATATATATATATATATATGGGAAAAACAAAACCACCAAACAACAAAAAATAAAGGAAAATAAATAAATTGAATTTTTTTATATAAATACCACAAACCCAAGACGCATAGTCAATAAATACCATCAATTTAAAACACAATCGCAATCACTACAATAACAAAATATACGCAATAACTAGAACAAGAAAAACAACAAACAGCGAACAAGTGCATTCCTTGTCACAAGTGACGACAGCCCATATCATGTTGGCACTATGAGCCACTATAAGAAAATGGAAGTGGACCAGGGCTTTTATGACCTCTGTCTCTGCAATGTTATGCTCCTCCCATCCCTCTCCCATAAATAAAACACGACAAAAAATTTATTTTATTGGTGCGTTGTACTGATTGCGTCTGGATGAAGGCATAACACTGGCTAGCGAATGGTCACCCCAGTTGCTATTATTGCATCGTACTTGATAATCTAGGGTTTGGATTTCGGTTTCTTTCTCTCATCTTGTGATTGCGGGTGATTTTATAATCGACTTCTGCAACATACGTGGGCTTAGACCGAATTTTTTGTCTGTATAAGCTCACGTTTGTCTCCATCGGCCGGAATTTTTGCCTTAAGTGAAACTCAGGTACATGAGGATGCTGATCCACAGGATTTTCATTTGCCTGGATATCACCACCGTCGCTTTTTACTCTTGATAGGGGCGTTGCTATATTTATACGTAATCAAGTTGTGTACCAATGCCAGCAACCACTAGGCATGTCTGACGCAGACTTTAGCTGTCTTTGGGTTAAATTAAACCGAGTTATTGGACTTTTACATTTCGGGTTTCTTTATAGAAGTCCAAACGCGGAAAGAGATGCTACCATATATGGCTTCGATACTCTTTCCGCCTCCATATCGAATATTCTTGATAGTTGTCCGGGCAGTGAAATTGTTGTTGCTGGTGATTTCAATGCTCACAACACATATTGGCTTCGCCATTCGAACCACACAACCTGAGAAGTTCAATTTGCTGAGTTGTTCGCCGCGCACAATCACCTTGTGCAATTAGTTAATGACCCAACACATATTCCGAGTGTTGAGAGAGTATCCGTAACTATGGCTAAGATATTTTTTCGAACGCGAGCAGTTAAAAGGGTTTTCGCGGAACTCAGCACAAGGAAGTCTCCTGGGCCGGATGGAATCCCTGCACTGGTCCTGAATCAGTGCTCTTCGACGTTAGCACATCCATTAGTCAAACGTTTCAGCGCACTATACCACTCCGGTAAATTTTCAGTGTGCTGGAACGTTGCTAATGTGACGCCAATCCTCAAAAAGGGGGTAACCCTGATAATTACTATTGCTATATGATTGCTATATGTTCTGCTATATCGAAGGTGATGGAAACTATGCTTAACTTCCGTCTTGTGAAATATCTGGAGTCCAACAGCTTACTAAACGACCCACAGAGGGGTATTTGTCCAATTAAAATTCGAATTTTCAAAACTCACTTTTTCTTTAACTACCCACCGTAGGGTGAAGAGAATAGAATGCTGGACTAGATCCCGTTATTTTTTAATTCCTTTTTGCTTTCGTTCGCTCTCGCCACGCAGTCAAAGTTTCGTGTTGCTAATTGGGCATATGCTTTTTTGCTGTGTTTGGGACAAGTCAACGTGAAAAAAACTTGAGTAAAAGCGTGTTTTCAGTTTATGAATTTTATTAAAATGGATAATTGTAATGCAGGTAAATATGATATAATTCACATAGTTTAATAGGAATATAATATATTCTGGTACCGGCAGAGCTACATTGAAAATGATGGTATTTTTGTTAATCTTAATTGATTAAAAAAAATTAACTATAGTCATAAAGTTGTATAACACCACTTAACGCAACTCAGATTCTCGCTCGGGTGTGTTAATTGATATTTCATGGTTTGGAAAAAAAAATTGGCTGCGGATATGTGCGGATGACTATTTTATAGCCCTTTGAAGTATGCTACTGCTGAAAAATGTACCAAAAATTCTGATGCTTTACTGTACATGCTGCTTTATTGCACACTTCTTTTACACATTTCATTTTAAAATTTAGCATTTACAATATTTTTTGTTTCCAAATCTAGGTTCTTCAAAGGTCAAATTCATAGTTCGTGAAGACGTTTTACGAATTTTCGAAATCTGCAATATTTCATCAATAATTGCTAATATTGCTGCTGCCGAAAAACATGAAATACGTATTTTTGCTTGTTTATATAAATTTACAATTTTAAATGCCACAACATGTCTTTTCAAAATATTTTGCATACAAAATTCAATCAAAATAATTTTGGCCGCCTAGATTGGCCAAATACCCCTCTGTGCGACCGCCAGTATGGTTTCCGCACAGATCGCTCTACAGGTGCCCTATTGGCCCTTCTTTTGGAAAACTGGTGTAGTTCCGTACACCGTTTTGGCGAAAGTAAAGTTGGTGGCTCTAGATATTTCTAAGGCGTTCGATAGAGTATGGCATGGAGCACTCCTGTCCAAACTAAATGCATTTGGTGTCGGTGATACCTTCTCTCGGTTTATATCGAGTTTCCTCAGGGATCGCTCTATACGAGTTGTTATAGATGGGGTCTCATCCGATGAGTTCAGAGTGAACTCAGGGGTACCGCAGGGCTCTGTTCTTTCTCCTACTGTATTTCTAATTTTTCTCAACGATCTAATTTCCCAAACTTCCTGTCCTATTCACTCTTTCGCAGATGATAGTAGACTTTCGCATTCGTACTCATTTAACTGCAGACCGTCAACGTCTGAGATCGAGAGGGCAGTTTATGAATGACGTTCTGCATAGTGACCTCGTGAAGATATCCGAATAGGGTCAAGCGAACAGGGTCGATTTTAATGCTCGTAAGACCCAGTGTTGTATGCTTACGCATCAACGTACGTATGACCATGCTGCTTCATCCGTTTCTATGGATGGTGTAAGTAGTCAGGCGCTCTTGATGTTCTGGGCATGAAAGTGCAGTGTGATGTCAGATGGACGGATCATGCCTTTCTTGTCGCGAAAGAAGCATTCAAGTGCCTTGGCTTCCCAAGACGGTGCAAGAGATACTTCACACCCTCTGATCTTCTTAACATTTACTCTCATGTCTGGGCCGGTGCTTCAAAGTCTATTTTGAAGTTACTCGACCGCATACAGGAGATGGCGATGAAACTCATCGGAGACAGTAGGGTAGCCAACTCTATTGACTCACTTGAGCATCGTCGCAATGTGCGGTGCGTATCGTTGTTTTATCGCTACTACAATGGTATGTGCTCTGGTGAAAGTAGGGAACTTGTTCCTGAAACCCATTCTTTCTTACGCTCAACGCGCTTTTCATCAATAGCGCATGCGTTTGAGGTCGATATTCCAACGAATCGCACTACGCATTACAGAGAAAATTCATTTTTTGGCCGATCGGTCCGTATGTGGAACAAACTACCTGCAGATGTCTTCCCCGCCACTTACAATTTGAGGAGGTTCAAATCGAATATCCACAGACACTACTCCCTTTATCCTCCTTCCCAAAATCTACTTTCCTACTTCCAGCGCAATGCACTGCATATGTAGGGGTCATCCCCTGAGTGCTGGTCCGTCCTACTCCTAAAAAAAATTTTAAAATAAATAAAGTTTTTAATAAATTAAGTACTTTCAATTAATAAAAATGTATAAATTACTTATTATTTGGAGTTTATTAGTAAAAAAAAACAATAATAACAATTGTACAAATAAAACGAGCAAACAAAAAATGTAATGCATATTAAAATAATTTATTAATTAAAAAATAAATTGCGATAGAATTTATTAAGTTTTTTCAATGATTTACGGTCGTCTTATAAATCAAATTATGTTTTAGAAAAGTTATTTAGCTTAAATTTTTCTGATTTAAAAAACTCTTTTTCTTTTTTATAAAACTGGACTTCGAAAAACTTTTTCACTTATCGCAGATGTTGTAGAAATCGAAAGCAATCCCATAATATGCAATATCTAACTTTTCAGTCCTTTTTCCTACTTTCTCCAAACATATAAAATCTTCCATTACGTCATTATTCCTGTTTTAATATTTTAAAAATTTTAACAGTTCTAATTCGTTCGATTAACTCTGTTAAAAGTTTGCTTGTGTGGATGTCGAGAGTCATCATATGACTCATCTTGCAGACCCACATATACATGATATATATATGCGAAGGAAGTTGTAAATATGTTATATCATGCAAGACGGTAATCGTCCCCTTTCGCTGTTTTTTTTTTTTCCTAATTAAAACGAACACTTTTTTTGTATGAAAAAAAATAATTACTAGTCTCATACTTTCTGCATATAAGACGAAACATGTAATTAAATATACGAAGAAAATATGTTGTAATACCAACAAAAATTTAAAATTTTGTCACATCGGTTAATCGACTGAATTTTTTTCTTTTTATCTTGGACCAGCACTCAGGGGATGACCCCTACATATGCAGTGCATTGCGCTTGAACTAGAAAGGGGGGGATAGTATTGAAGGGACAGATGAAGAAAGATGAGAGGATAGAGAATTCTTTTTACTTCGCCGGCTAGTTTTTTGCTACAGGAACGACGAAGAAGGGTCGATTTTAAATTATGCAATCAGTTAATCGCGTAAGCTATCAGTTAATCGATTAACGGTTAACCGAAAGAATGCCTTAGTACATATATGCTCTAAGAAAAATAAATATATTTTATCGTTAGCATTTCGCACAAAATCTAATCAACAACTATCAGGGATAAAAATTAATAAAAATATAGTCAAATAGTTGCCATTATATTAGACTAATGAAATATGTATGCAAAATGCATATAAATATGTATTTCCGTAAATCGCCGTCTATATATATATATATATATATATATATATATATATATATATATATATATATATATATATATATATATATATATATATATATATATAGATATTGTATGTGTTCTATATTTAACACTTAATTTTGAATTTTTGCAAGTAGTATAAGCAAAGTTTGTATTAAAATCTAGGGCTTATGTAGTTAACACGAATAGTTAAAACGAGTCATAAGTATGGTCTCGAATTATTCTGATCTGCGTTAGGGCGTGGTTGTGTTGATTGGTGTAGGCCTGTATCAGTAAAGTCGGCGCTGGTCACTCAACATTACTGAATGTATTATGTATTAAGTGCTGTTAATCTGTACCCTCCTTTTTCGGCCCTGTAGCGAAAATTCGCTAGCGAAGTACAATGTCCTCTCAATACCTTTCTAGTTCCGTTGCAATCCAATGCATACCTAGAGGTCAGCACCTGATTGCTGGTTTGCGTGTAGGTATGTGCATAAGTAAATACTTTTGCAAGACCAAAAGTACAAAATAGAGCAATACGTATATATGTATGTACGTATGTAATTATTTTGGCATATTTAGGAAACGCAAATAAATATTTACCTAGATGTTAAAGCAAAATGAAATTACAATAACATAATATTATACTTAAATACCATTTATTATACAGGCAGAAACGGCCGTCGGAACTTGTGGTTGTCACAAACTTGCCTTCTCTTAATAAATGAAACACATATGTGAAATGAAGCTTTTGTTCCTTTAATGTGCGCACATTGTTTTCCATTTCTCACAATGCCTTTTCAATTTTGTGCTGTAAGCTATAAGATGAGAAACATTTCGTAAATATGTGCATATGAAACAGAGCACTAATTTGAAAACACTTCTCGCTTCTAGAAACGTTTTCGAAGTAAACGATTTCTTTTACAGATGAAATCACAATTTTTAAATATTTTTTAATTAACAACTAAAGAAAAGTTTATTGCTGTTTTCCAAAACTTTTTGTTTTTCATTTAGAGCACAATTACTCGCGAACGGCGATATATGTATGCATGTGCTCACTGAAAATGAAAATTAATCAGAACGTACTTAAATCAATCCCAAGTGACGTCAAAAGTACGGATTTCCTTAAAGCGAATACAGAAGGATGCACAAACATACATGCATGTATACATACATATATACCTACATACATATATACATACACACAAATGTGTAAGATATGAATCTTTATACTTCATGAGATTTTCAGCTCCTTACTCGCGTATATGCACACTTTGTCTAACTTTAAAATTGGTGACAATACAGCATTTCTTCTCTAAACGTGACACACAGCGTCGGCAAAATAACTACCCATTGGAATGCTCTTCATGTAGGGAAGTTCAAACAATTAAAATTGGTTTTATATCTGCTTTAATGGTAAGCACACCAACCATTATACTTTTACTGCAGCCATTGTGATTTTTAACTCCACCCATTTTGATGATTTGTACGACAGAGCTGTAAATCGCAAATGTATGAAACAGAAGTCACATACACGTCATATAATTACTTTATATATTAAGCATATGACATAAATGCATATGACTTGACATAATGCACTTAATTTCGTTACGTTAAGATAAGACGTATATATTCACTAAAGGGTTCACTAAAAGAGTTTTTCTTGAATAAACCAAAGTGCACAAATCCATAACCAATTGTAGTTCGGACAATATAGAATTTTATATATGTACATAGGATATATTTCATATATCTATATTACAGAGAATTGAAGTGTTAATGGCAAGCACATTAATTCTTAACAGCAGTATTCACAATAAATAAAGTAGACTCAACACACAATAAATTTATTTTCATAGAAAATAAATTTTCTATGAAATTTTTACTTTAAAGCACACTTGAAGTACACATTAATTTTTATGAATACAGCAGTAAATGTTTTGAACTACTAAATCCTTTTGAACTCTAAGATAGTGTAGTCCTAGCAGGAAGATGCTTTTGGAGATTCCTCGTATAACAAATATAATTATCATATTCAGGGTCAATGCTATTTTACTTGCATAATACACATATTGGAAGATTTCTTTCAGTTATGACATAGATATACAAGCCTGGAAAATAGAATATAAAATTTTAATCTACCGAGTCGTAACATATGATATGTGTAATAAAGTTGAAAGAGTTAGGTTTTGCAAAATCTTGCTGATATCTATACATTGAAAAATATAAGTGTGATTTGGTTGCATAATATACGAAAATATACTAGGCTGTAGAAAAAGTTACTTGACAAGGTGTGACCTTAGGGAAGGTGAATTTGAAGAAAAATTTTTTTCACATGGAATTCGGCATATCAACTGTATTGGTATTGAAATGAAATATTGAAAAAATATATGTGGATTTTGATAGACATATTAATCGAAATACTAAATTTCATGATGGTGCAAATGCAGTATTATATAAATGTATTTAAGTGAAGCAAATTCGCGACATATTTTACTGTTTGTAATTAGACTATCACACGAAGTAGATAATACATCAGTATACAAGCACACACTGAATGGTGAAGTTTATGTTTATTATGTTAATATTTTAATTTATAGATGACTTTTAAACTGTAAAAAATCTGGCAGACTTTCATACATCGCAATAAACTCCTCTACCCTTTGAAAACACAAATGAAATTGGCACTCATTTTAACAGAAGATCTATTACACAAAATATCAAAATTTTTTGAAAACCTTGAAAACAAAATGACAAACACGAACTTTGCACCAAGTATATGGTGGTAAGTCACTTCAACATGGGAAGTACGTGTAAATATTGCTCTAAGTTATTGCTGTTATTGATTTAGTTACAATAAACAAAAGTCAATTTATATTGAACATGGAAAATTGTTATAATAATGATTACAATATTGCTGAGGACAAACACAGTTTTCCTATTATGCAATATTACACATATATTACAGTAAAATATTTTAAATATATTATGAATATAACCAAATATTTAATATTTCCTATTAAAAAAAGCACGCTAGAAGTCTGTCACTGAGTCTGACAGCAACTGTACTAGCTTTAACTGATAGCCATCTACAAAGAACGAACGACCCAACTCTGCCAGACAACTAGGTGTACTCCCGAAGAATATCTGATCACAGAAATCTCCTGCATACTTAAGTTGAGGGTGAGACGAAGTCCGCCAGCATCACAATTCCAAGATATATAAGTCTACTATATATGAAAATAAATACTTACAGGCGAGCAGCGTTTTCGCTCACATATAGAATCCGTCATATGCTTCGCTTTTTCAACTAACATTGACGTATCGACGGAGGAGGTTGCCACAATGAGTACTTTGTTGACGGATATTTAATCAGCTGTTCGTTCTCCATTTTATTTGTTCAACTTAAAGTTATATATATCATTTAATTTTTTTATTTTTGTTTTTGTATATAATTTTATCTTTTCTTAACACAGTATACAAAAAAATAATAAAAACTATTCCAAAAAAATTTTAATTCACCACCGAATAACAATCATTCGTTAGCTTTGCTAGCTTGCGTAGTTTTATTTCAGTTAATTGAGTTCGGCCTTATAATTCAATCGATCTAATATTATGTTCCCATTAAAAATGTTTGTTTCTTGTGTATAGATTATAATAAAAATATAATTTATAAAACCTACTAGTTGATTCTCTAGTATAGATTACGTGCCAAAGTATTTACATGTTTATACATACACATGCATTCATACACATATATTCTTGTGCTTAATCGTTCAGATACTTATAAATCATACGTACAAAAGTTTCAGATAATAATTATTCCAACTTCCCATCCCTGTTATATGACAATACACCATTATGAATGAGTTCAATTGCTGCGTTAAGCAAAACAAAGAACAAAGAAATCGCTGAAATACATATTGATAAACAACATCAATGAATTTCGCATTATATGTTCTATTTACACACCTTAAAGAATCGAATTGAATGGAAAATATATAGTAAGACCTTGGTTTGTCAGTATTTTCTATACAAATAAGTCAATGAAGTCTATTGAATACAATGGGATGCAAAAGTTATTATTTTTGCATGTACTTAGCTTCTTAAAATGTTATCTAATATATGAAATGTTATGTATTCTTTTCTTAACATTAATGTTCATTAATTTGGTTGTCCTTAGGAAGGACATTGTCAATTGCCAAACTAAAGTTTGATATGTGAACATCATATTAATTAACCAAACGAAATTAAACAAGTAAGAACGTTATATTTCACATGGTCGAACCTTAAAAACCCCTCCAAATAGTTAGTGAATAAAAAGTCTATTTTTATTGGTTCACGTATTGTTTGCAATAGGAAAATCCATGACAATATCAACAATTCCACCAGCTAGTAAATATATAAGGATGCTTGGTGGTTTTGACTTGGGAGAACGTTCATTCCATTATGTTTCATTGGGAATTCATTGGAAAAGTATATGAAAACTAAAAATATGAATGTAGGCTAAGGAATACAATTTGTTTAATATCTTTTTCAAATTTTTTGGGTCTAATTTTTCTGATTTCCATGAATATTCTTTGATATAAAAATATATCATTTGATTGTAATATTTATCAAGCTTGTGGTCGTTTTTTATAATATATTATTTCTTATAATTTTTATTCGATATTTCGTTAACAGCTTGTTAACATCTTCAGGAAATAAAAATTATTAAAATTTTTTATTTCCTGAAGATGTTAACAAGCTGTTAACGAAATATCGAATAAAAATTATAAGAAATAATATATTATAAAAAACGACCACAAGCTTGATAAATATTACAATAAACTGATAAGGTCAATAAAAATAAATCAACAAAATATATCATTTGCTTAACAAAATTACAAAAAAAAGGAACTTAAAAATGTTATTGTTTTTTAGAGGTTAGTTTAGTTCTTCTTAGGGAAACTTTTTTCTCTCTGGCCCGATTCATTTTTGGAGGATATAATAAATCGCTAAAATGTTCTGTAAAATCAAATACCTTTCATACACATCTGATTCTTGTGTTTAACTACAATTGACATTATTTTGCATAGTTGTATATAAACCGTACTTTTTTGATGTTTTTACTGAGAAATATGTAGTCGCAAGATTATTTGCAGTGAAGAATTTATATTTGGGCTGTCACAAAACTGATCTATTAACACAGTTATGAACTCGCCCTGGTAAGCGGCCCACCCAATTGCAATATAACTGTGAAATTTTTCGTATTGTACAATCATATCGCCAATGTGTATGCCATATTCAAAGGTGGCACAATATATTGGCAGAAATAAAAAATTTTTGATTTTTATTTACAAACCAAAAGAAGTGCAATATACTGAGAAATGTGTTGGCAACATTGTACAATAAAAAAAAAGGTTTTCATCACTCATGTCGCTAAATATTTTTATTTGTAATTAATTACTAATAAATATTTTTATTTTAAATAGAACTAAAACTTTAAATAAATGCAACTTCGCAATTTACTAGTCCATATGCTTTTGTTTTGCTTATAGGTTATGTTCACTTCTTATTGTAAGAAAATTGCACCATATTTTATTAGAAAATATTGTGCCACTTATTGCATAATATAGGGCAAAATGGAAATAATGATACGATTAGTATATAGAGTTATATTGTATAATGGATGGGCCGCTGTAGGCACATCATGAAAAAAATGTTTGGGGTCTAACAATTAAAAATTAAAATTTTTTAATTTTCCTTACAACGAGTATATAAAAATGACCTGATTACCGTTCGGGGAACTTAATTACCGTACAGTTACCGTACGGTTAACATCACCGCTTAAGCATATAACAAGTAAAAACGTTATATTCGACCGGGTCGAATCTTAAATACCCTCCAAATATTTAGTAAGTGAATTTGAAATGTTTAACTTGGTGGGACAGAGTTCCTTTATATAATATCGTACGTCAACGCCCACTAAAGGGGGCGGGGTTCAAATATATACAATATAATGTTTTCCACAGACGAACGTATGGGCATTGCTTAGACTTCATCACAATTCTCTTTGGAGGGTACAAAAACTGTATTTTGGCGGGGTCGCTCTAGCAAGGGCTGTGGGGGAAACATTTCACCTTTGTCATAAAACTCTAAAAATAAATTCTTGGGATATACAAAATTAAAATTTCTTTTTTTTTATAGGGTCATTTAGAGGGCAAAGGGGGAGGAGGGGGTAGGGCAGCAACAGGCAGTCATAAAACTCTAAAGATAAATGCTTGGGATGATTATATACAAAATTTAAAAAAAAAAAATTTTTTTTTGGTAGGGTCATTTAAGGGGCAAAGAAAGAGGGGGGGGGGGGTGTAGGGCAGAAATCGGCAGTCATAAAACTCTAAAGATGATTATATACAAAATTTAAAAAAAAACATTTTTTTTGGTAGGGTCATTTAGGTGGCGAAGGGGAAGGAGGGGGTAGGGCAGAGTAGTACCAGGTTTCGTCTCAGCTTCGTCATTAAAGCTTAAAAGTGTTATTTTTAAGGAAAGTAGGCTTAAGTAATACAATTTGTTAAATTTTTATGCTATTTTTGCCTATAATAACGCCCACTGAAGTGGGCGGGGTCAAAAAATATTTTTATTTTATTTAATGGCTCCAAGTTTAAGGCGTTGGACCGTATTTGAAATAAAAATATATCATTTGCTTAACAAAATAACCAAAAAACTTTAAAAATTATGTTGTTTTTTCTGGGTTGGTTTAGTTCTTCTTAGGGGAACTTTTTTCCCTCTTGCCCGATGTAGCCCATCTTCGAACTTAACCTGCTCTAAGCTTTAAAATATATTTATGCCAAATTTCAAGACTATAGCTCTTTTCGTTTGGACTGAATCGTGATTTCCACAGACGGACAGACGGACGGAAGGACATGCTCAGTTCGTCTTAGATTTCATCACTGATCAAGAATATATATACTTTATGGGGTCTGAGATGGATATTTCGATACGTTACAAACGGAATGACAAAGTGAATATACCCTCCAAATTCTCTTTTGGAGGGTATAAAAAGGAATTGTTGTGCAATAATCAATTTTTGCGGAGTACACCGTCGCTAATATGTGTTTTTTGAAATATTATAAAAATTTCCCATTATATCCCAGATTCCATATAAAACTAATAACGGCAGGTTATTGTCACAGATAAAATTTTGTCATTAATAACTAGCTGTGACACATACATTAAGGAAAGCAGAAACCTCTAGCATCGACAACAACCGTCAGTCTAGTCACTCTTTTAGAAATCCACCAAACAACTTTTGTCGATAATGCAGGTAATAGTCGTTAAAATGTGGCGCGAGCAAGGACTTCATCCGTACATCAGAGGTACAAGAGGTTATTACAGGACAAACAATAATTTTGGCAGTGCCGTAACAATTTTCATTATGGCATTGAATTAAGATAAAAGTTCAAATTCATAAAACTTACATATTTTAGTTTGATAAGTTTTGCAGAGAAATTTGTGAAACAGGAAGGTCATAAACATCAAATATTATTTAAGAATTAGGACTTAAACTCATATAGCTGTGCAAATATAATAGAAATTTGGGTCCGCCAAATAACTTTTTTTTTAATTCTATAAAAAAATTACTGAATATTTTCTCAAATTTCTTTTTTTATTTGAAAGTACAATCCTTCCGGTTAATAATGGAAAATAATTTCATTCAAATGACTGCATGGCCCAATAACGATCGCCATTGAATGAAACGGTCACTCCTTGCTCAGAAAAATCGGCCAATTATGCCTCTGGACCAAAATCCGCACCAAACAGTGACTCGTTTTGGGTGCGTCGGCTTTTCAATGTATGCGTGCAGGTTTTCTGTGCCTCATATGTGACAATTTTGCTTGTTTACATACTCGCCAAGATCAAAATGAGCTTTATCTGAAAATATGATTTTTCTGGCAAAGTCGGCATCTTCTGTAAGTCGATCGCAGGCCCACTTAGCGAGGCGAAAACGCATTGGATGGTCAACCATATTCGTTCAGCGGAAGGTTAAAACTAATTATCTGTCATATCAGACATGAGCTTAGGGTTACCATTCACGAAATAAGCACTAGTTGAAAAAAAACGTTAGATTGTGGACCCTATATATATATATATATATATATATATATATATATATATATATATATGTATATATATATATATATATATATATATATATATATGTATATATATATATATATATATATATATATATATATATATGTATATTATAGAAGCCGCCATAAATCTTGCTATCAGCTCTGCTATAAATCAAACAAACTGAGTAACACTACACAAGAACGATTTTTTCAAATTTGGCAACTTTAAATGATGGCAAAGAACTAGCTAAAAGCACAATATGTGCTGACAATATATTCAACAGTTTTCTTAATAATAACGAAGTGCCTCGTTAGGCTAGTGAATAATACTGTAGCCTGTCAGTGTGGGAGCTGGAATCTCGGTTCCCATCATAAACTCGAGTCCAACAAGGGCAATCCTTTGTTGCCACCCTTTTTCAACTAAGCTATGATATAATTTAAGATATATACAAAGAAATTATAAAAAAAAATATTTGTATAATTAATTATATAATAATAAACTCTATACAATAATTAAATTAATTTTTTCTATATGTAACACCTCCCAATGATGAAACAGAACACATCCGCAACTTTAGGTAAAAACGCTTTAGAATAAACAAAGCTTTTAGAATAACTAGATTCTATCTAGCAACCGCAATTTCTGACAACATTTTTTTGCCGACCATCTTTATTAAAAATTTAAGAGAATAATATATTTTTCAACAAAATCTTGCAAGTTAATACAGTGCTATCTCACTGGCAGAGGAATTTACGTAGAAGTTAACTAAAAAAGTGCCTCTGCTGTTTTCTATATACGCGAATGATTGGCCCAATCAGCTTAATGAAAAATTAGAACGAATCGCGATGTGGGCTGCTATCAATGGTCTGTTCTTTATATATAAAAATCAAAATGTATGCTGCTTCATAAAAAATTGTATCGCATATTTGGAGCACCCAGACTACATCAACAAATTGAAGTCGCAAGAAAAATGAAGAACTTGCCATAATGCTCAATGACACTTTAACCCAGTCAGACCACATTTCTACAACCGAATGCTCCTGGCGAAATCGCACCTGTAATTAACATATGCCTGTGAAATATTTTCAAACTGTGATGCAAAAAGCAGATCGAGGCTAAACGTTACATTTAATAACATAACAATATATGGCTTTTGCCTCAAATCCCAAGCAAAACGTCAACACATCAGCTACTTCTTTAGGCAAATCTGAAGGATTCTTCTCGATGATCTCATGAAAACAAAAACGATACAATAACTCCACAAAATAATCACCATTCATCAACCCGAAGAAATGTACAATCGTTTTAATATCACCCGAACTGAAAGGAACAAAACAATAATACCTAAGAGATTAGGCTTGTATTAGAGTTGTGTCGAACCTATGATCAAACCAATATCATTTAAATGGGTTTGATCGTAGGTTCTTGTCAAAAACGAGCGGATGAACGAGTTCGACACAACTCTATATGAGATATCATACGGTAATATCGGGCTGGCAACTCTTTGTAGCCACTACACGTCTCTGGAATACAGTCTCAACAAAAATTATGGCAACAAGTAACGAAATTTTTCAGTTTTGTTCCCGAACGTAAGTTACTTGCTCATTTTTTTATGTTTTGATATAAAGCAATTTTAGACTCTGTACACAACTTAACTTATTATAACCAAATTCAATTGTTTTAAATTGCAATACTGTAATATAGTTCAAATCACGATAATTTACTTTTCTTCTGTATACTTCATCTTTTTTAAAGGTGTTTTGTTGTAGAAGCTTACATAAATATATATCCATTATTATTGCTAGGAGGATAAAAATTGCAGTAACAAACTGCCGAATAAGATACCTCGAGGAGACAAAACGCTGCCTCCGATGCTTTGGGGCTGGTCACATGCAGTGGGAATGTAAGGGTCCTGATAGGAAAGGTATGGGATTATGCATTAGGTGCGGCGAGAAAGGCCACAAGTTGAAAGAATGCAAAAGCCCACCAAAGTGCTGCATCTGCTCGGAAGAAGGAAACAGTATGGCAAATCACCTGCCAAGCTCAAGAAGCTGTAGAGCAAATAAACCAAAGGCGCAGTGAAAATATTACAAGCAAACATGCATCGAGGAAAAGTGGCACACGCTCTACTTCCTCAAACTGCCATAGAACAAAAAGCAGATATCGTAGTCATAAGAGAGCAGTACCGCTCGATGAGTACTGGGCTATGGCTCGAAGATGAATCAAAAATAGCCGCAATATGGGTCCCAGCCAATGGAAACGTACAACCAAACAAAAACGGAAGAGGAAACGGATTCGTATGGATACAATTCGAAAACATTACACTAATTAGCTGCTATCTCACACCCAGCGATAGCATAGCTGACTTCCAAGAGAAGCTCGGTGGTATCGAAGACACAGCACGAGAGATCGCCGGACACCTCGTAGTCGCGGGAGACTTCAATTCACAAGCCGTAGAATGAGGAATGCAAACAACCAATTCGAGAGGAAGAAGAGTATTGGAAATGCTAGCTAGAGCTGGGCTGATCGTAGCTAACAGTGGAAATGTACCCACATTCAGACGTCCCTGGTGCGATGGCACCATTCCCGATATAACTCTGGTATCTGAGAGATTGGCAAGCACAATAAAAAGCTGGAACGTCCTTCTTTTCAGTACATATCTTTTTCCTTCAATGGCAGCGGCTCTACTATAGCAGGAAAAACGAACGCATCCACCCGTAAGTTAAATGTGAATAAACTAGACTCCTTAGCCCTCCTGGCAGAAATCAACAGGCAAACAGAAGCAGCAGAAATAGATGGAGATGCAAACACTATCGTCAGGCAAGTTATGAGTATCATCACGAAGGGATGCAACAAAGCAATGCCAAAGATGAAGAGGCCAAAAAACAAAACTGCAGTGTACTGGTGGAACGATTCAACAGATGAACTCAGACGAAATTGCATTCGACAAAGGCGAAATTGTTATGAAAAAGTTGGGAATGAAAAACACAGTAAAGGAAATGGATAAAGCAACCATGCTAAATATCGTCGAAACGCTTTTCCCAAAACATGAAGTGAGAGAAGACGAAGAGGAAACTGGAATAATCACTAACTTTCCCCCGTTTACACTGGAAGAAATCAAGACAGCCGCTCGTGACCTCCAAAATAAGAAAGCGCCCGGACCTGACGGAATACCAGCCGAAATAATGAAAGAAACTGCAAGCAGTAAACCCGGGCTATTATTGGAGATGTATAACAGCTGCTTAAGAGAAGGTGTTTTTCCAAATGCTTGAAAAAAGCAAAGTCTGGTACTAATCAGCAAAGGGAAAGGGGATCCCAAATCGCCATCCTCATACACACCACTCTGTATGCTGGATACGGCAGGCTAGTTACTTGAGGGACTGATAAAACCTCGGCTTGAAGAAGCTATCAATATGATAAGAACCAAAAACTGGCTAGACTCACATGGTCTACAGCTTGCAATGCATAAAACAGAGCTGTTGTTACTCACTAGGCGACAAATTCCAGTCGAGATAGATGTGCACATAGGCGATATAGTACTACCCACTAAAAAATCGGTCAAGTATCTCGGAGTAAGATTGGACTCAAAGCTGACCTATTCAAACCAGATCCAGTACGCATCACAAAAAGCCGCAAAGACAACAATGCAGCTCAGCCGACTAATGGCAAATATCGGGGAACCACTCCCAAGAAAACGGAAGCTACTAATGGAGGCATCAAATAGCATCCTCATATACGGATGTGAAGTATGGGCCGAAATATTAAGTACCAAAAGCAGAGCGAAAAAACTCCTGGCAGTGAAAAGGACAGCAGCATTACGGGTTACGTCAGCATACCGCACCGTATCTGCACCCGCAGTTCTTGTTATAGCAGGAATGCCTATAGATCTACAGGCAGCTGAACGGATGAATATATACAATCCCAAAATAAACAACTCCCAACCAGAGGAAGAAGTAGAAGCCATTAAGCAGCAAACTATAGCGAAATGGAAAACGCGATGGGAAAATGACACCTTCGGAAGGTGGACTTTCAAGCTAATTCCCAACATTCCAAAATGGACAGAAAGGCAAAGCGGGGAAGTAAATTATTACGTAACACAGATGCTATCTGGGCATGGATATTTCCGGAAGTAACTGCACAGAATGGGCAAATGCAGCACACCCTTCTGCATCTACGAGGAAACAGAAATAATAGACGATGCTGAACACACGTTCTTCAAATGCTGCCGCTGGAATGAGAGTCGTAGATTGGAAAACAATACGTCCAAACTAAAAGTTGAAAACATCGTTGATAAGATGTTAAGCAGTGACGAAAATTGGAAGACAATTGCAGAGTACATTGAGCACGTTCTCCGCTCAAAAAAACAAGACCTGGACGCAGGCACAACAAGAGGAGCCACCTGGAAGTAATGTTAAGACAGTGCCCAGGTAGGCATAAAGCATTTTCCCACCTTGCACAAAAAAATAAAAAATAAAATAAAAATATTATTGCTATTATTATAATTATTATTATTATTATTAGTATTACTAATGTTATTAATATTATTATTACTATATTATAAATGCAATTGATGTATTAAAAAAAATTGCTGCCTCAGTTAACGTTGATATCCAACAAGCTGATATTAATAATGCATATGGGTTAAAAAGCACGACAAAATAATAATTGAATTCCGCTCTTTAGCTAAGAAAACAGAGCTATTATAAAACATACGTGGTCATAAAGTAAATGAGAACTTATTTACACACGCAGTTGAACATCCAGATAATAACAACAACAGCAGTGAGTAGAATAACAGCACAGTATACATAAATGACCAGTTGACGGCCAATACCCGGTGACTCCTTTGGCAAACAAAAGTTAAAGCTCGAGAGAAGAATTGGAAATCCGTGTGTTTCTCTAATGGACAACTTTTTGCGGAAAAAACTAAAATTCAACACCAAATCTAATCCGAAACGCATCTGATATAAAGATAAAAACACAAGTTATTGTATTAAAAAACATTAAAAATTTTTGTTAAATATTAAAGAAACGCATTAAAAAAAGACTTAAAAACGAAACTAAATAAAAAATAAAATGAAAATAAATAAATATACATGAATAATATTATATGTGAAACAATTGACAGTTTTAACTTTGTAAAAGAGGATTGTTTAAGTTATCCCTACTCACTCTTATATGTAAGCGTAAAAACTTTTACTCTTTTTCAGCTACAATAAATAATAGCCCTATTCACAATCTTGTGCAAATGGTCGTGCATCATTGCATTTGCAAAATAATTGTACTCTACAGCAACAAAATACATTGAAAATCCTCTCTCAATTTGCAAATGCTATAATGCAAGACCATTTGCACAGGATTGTGAATTAGGCTATTGTAATAAGCAAAATTAAAATAATTGTACTAGTTGAGGCTAATATAAAAGATGAAGAAAGTGCATTCTATGGTATAAACGGTTTTGAAAATATATTTAAGAACAGTAGGACGTGGTAAAGGTATATATATATATATATATATATATATATATATATATATATATATATATATATATATATATATGTATATATATATGTATATATATATATATATATATATATATGTATATATATATATATATATATATATATATATATATATGTATATATATATATATATATATATATATATATATATATATAAATATATATAACATAACAAACACAACGAACACATTATATTTCGAATCGATACAAGTAAACATGGACACATCAGATGGAGTATTATCTCTGGTATCAATAACAGTAACAGGCCACCAATACGCAATCATGTGTAGATCGCCTCTTTATTGGAAGTAAACAACTAAACACACAGAGGTATACACATACAATAAAAACAACAATAGCGGAAATCACCCTTTGTATCACACAGCCCTTGCAAGTCTTGCATGTCTTGTAAGTCTAGGATATATGCTATAACCTGCAAGACCAAAACAACAAAATACATGAAACTGACATTTCGTATACTTGTGCATATATCGTTACCTGAAATGCAAAAGGGTGTAACAACATATTTCAAAATTTTACAGGAGAGACAAAAAACTCCAAAAAATCAAAGATTACGAAGCTGGTGTTGCAATTTCTTCAGTACAGCATTAAATTGCGATGATGCATTTATTTCGTAGAAAAAAAAATTTCTTTAATCGTCATTTTTATTAGATGTGCGGGATGCGCCATTTTGCATTATAAAAAACTGAAATCAAAAGGGCGTAGGTTAAAAGGTTAGGTTAAAAGGGCTTCCCGCAGTAAGCGAGAAAAACACTCGGAGGCCGTAACAACAGAAACATGTTTAAAGTGAAAATGTCCTCATATGATTTGCTAGTCGAGTTTGAAAAAATAAAAAGCACAAATGTTTTTTAGATTTAATTTTATTAACTTAAATATACTCGTAAATGCATATTTTTAACTTAAAATTTAAAATAAAATAACATTTCATAAAAAAAAACTAAGAAAAAATAAAGGTTAATATTCATTGCAAAATTCAAAAATCATAAATCAGTTCACTAATCACCTTAAATTTAAAATAAAATTATATTTCATTAAGTAAGGGGAAAAATAAATTTAAATACATAGTTATTGCAAAATTAATCATTAATCTTCGAAAGGAATGTTGTCGTAAAACAAGTGACAGTCTGCAGGTATTAATCTTTTTAGATCTTGGAGATGTTGCCATTTCTTCTTCGAGATTTTTAGTCTCTCCTTATGTAATTGTGAAGGCTGTTCAACGACGAAATCCTTTTTAGTTCTTTGTGGAAGTTGTTGATATTCATTTTCTATATTAGTTTTAAAATAAATGACTCCTGTTGGATCATACGCTAAGGCTCGAATCATATTTACGGTATCATCACCAGATTTTCGGCCTTAGTAATAAAAATAATTAAAAAAATAGAAATATTATTAAGTAGTAGTCTTTTAGGTTAGGCGATTAGTTTAAGAAAGTAATTGAGCAATTTAATTTATTCTTTTTTGTTAAGGAAATTTCATTAAAATGCTTTTGTTTATACTGTTTTTACCTGGCCGTATTGATGTGTAGCGCTTTGGAATAGCATCGTAATTACAGAAATAGGCGTGATTTAAAAGATGAGCATTCAGAGGAAAAGGTGTTTTTCGTGCACTTTTAATTATATCCACTAGCTGTGACGGCAAATTTACCTGCATATTTTTTAGCTTTCTCTCAATAAGAGAGTGAGTAGCATCGCACTCCATTTGAGTATGTCCTACAACTAAGTATTTCTGCTCGATCGTCACATTTTTTTCGGTACAAAACAACAACAAAGCATTCGCTAAAATGGCGTTACGATTTTGGTAGCAACAACCATCTGAATATATGATGATGTGGTGAAATTCTGGGCTTTGTGATATGACCTTTTCTAAATGTTTTATAATACATGTTGCAAAGTACGATGACGTTAGGGCACCTTCCGTCTCGTGCCATATGTAATTATCTGACTCGTGTGTAATGACATTGTATACGGTAAAATTATGTACTTGAAGCTTCATTTTAAAGAATTAGCGTTCGTCTGCGGGACAAGTTTGACTGCTTGCATATCTATGCAAAACAGTAAACAAAGACCAGAACGTGCATTTTCTATATCGTTTAACTTTTCATTTCTCATTTTTTCAATTTCTGATCTGTGATTTTCATATTCATCTTTTGATACATTTTTTGATTTGAAAGAAACGCACAAATCGCACTCATCATTTCTTGGTTTAAATAAACCGTAATTACCTGCCTTAAGAACATCCATAAATTTAAATGATACCTGGAAATTTCATTTTCTTTCTGATGTCTACATTCCTCTATGTAAAGATCATATATTTGTCTGTATGACTTAAAATCTGCCTCAAAGTATAACTTTTTAGAATAACGCCGGCGATAATGGGATTCCAATTTTGGAATACCATCTAACCATTTCTTTAAAAAGTTTAAACGATCGTCATAGCTTTTTTTGCAATTATTAGGCACTTTATTTTGTTTCTCTGAAATCGCTGGAGTACAATGTAATCCACTAGATTCTTTCCATATTCTTACCATTTTTTGTGTTATTCCTAATGTGGAGAGAAACATTTTTTTGCAGACTGGAATCCGATTAGAATTCAATTTTAAGAAATAAAAGTTAGAAATTAAACGAGTTGAATTTTCGGCGTAAATGCGTTTTCTGTTAGATGTTTCTACTAGATTAATAACGTAAAGTGTTTTTTGTTCCCAAGACATCTTCCAAAAAAGATCAAATATTTCTTTTCTTTTATCTTCACAAAAAAGAGAACACTGTCGCAAAGCACATTTTTTACATAGTTTGGAACTACAAGTTTCTCCCATTTGTCTAGCCTTTTTCTCAATTACATTATTTCCATTCATTCCGAAATATTTTCTTCCGTACATTCGATTCGTTTTGTTTTTTACACGAACATTTACGCATTTTTCTTCACAATTTTTTTGGTTTTCTTCCGACATTTTAACACGATTGATATTTTCACATTTAATGAAGTCACAAACGTAGGCGCAAATAGAAATACAAATGTATCAGTGTTGTCAGAAGTTGCAAAAACTTTACAACTGTAAAAATTTTAATTTTATTCAATGTTGCCAGTTTACGAGACTTATCGTCAGACGGGGATAAAAATTTGATTTGGGGATGAGGAGATTTACAGGGTACTGATTTTAGAATTTTCGGAATTCCAATTACAAAAATTATATGTACTTTTACTTTGCTTGACCCTAATTTAACACAGTAGTTTTGTTCGAGTACAAATTTGTCAAAAGTAGTAAAAAAGAGAAATTTTGAAATTATTCTTAAAATGAAAACTCATAAAAATTTGGAAAAAATGGGAGATCTAGACTGCCTATTACCTAGCACCGAAAACTGCATTTCAATTAGAGAGTTTTGGCAGTTAACTTTTGCTTGGTGTGGGTTGCGCCCTTTTGGTTTAAGAAAAAACCAACTTTGTTGTTACGACCTTTTGATTTTCTTTAATAAAATGGTTGTTATTGACAGTAGGGCTGTAAAAATGTAGGAGGACATGTAATTCGATTTGCTCTACAATAATAAATGAAAAAACCCATTTTGAATTTTTTGGTTGTTACGCCCTTTTGCATTTCAGGTAACGATATGCACCAGTAAAAATCATTGCAGAAAATGTTTGCAATGCTGAAACAGCTTTTTAACATTTTTTTCAGGAGAGGTGAAATACTCAATAAAAGGCAAATTGTGATTATAAACTTTTTTTTAGCATAGTATCATTAATTTACATCTAATTAATAATACATAGTAACTAGAAAAATATAATTTTCATAATAACAATAGTTTGCTTTTAGTTGTTTTTTATCTCTCCTAAAAAAGATTTAAAATGTGAAACCAGGCCACCAATACGCAATCATGTGTAGATCGCCTCTTTATTGGAAGTAAACAACTAAACACACAGAGGTATACACATACAATAAAAACAACAATAGCGGAAATCACCCTTTGTATCACACAGCCCTTGCAAGTCTTGCATGTCTTGTAAGTCTAGGATATATGCTATAACCTGCAAGACCAAAACAACAAAATACATGAAACTGACATTTCGTATACTTGTGCATATATCGTTACCTGAAATGCAAAAGGGTGTAACAACATATTTCAAAATTTTACAGGAGAGACAAAAAACTCCAAAAAATCAAAGATTACGAAGCTGGTGTTGCAATTTCTTCAGTACAGCATTAAATTGCGATGATGCATTTATTTCGTAGAAAAAAAAATTTCTTTAATCGTCATTTTTATTAGATGTGCGGGATGCGCCATTTTGCATTATAAAAAACTGAAATCAAAAGGGCGTAGGTTAAAAGGTTAGGTTAAAAGGGCTTCCCGCAGTAAGCGAGAAAAACACTCGGAGGCCGTAACAACAGAAACATGTTTAAAGTGAAAATGTCCTCATATGATTTGCTAGTCGAGTTTGAAAAAATAAAAAGCACAAATGTTTTTTAGATTTAATTTTATTAACTTAAATATACTCGTAAATGCATATTTTTAACTTAAAATTTAAAATAAAATAACATTTCATAAAAAAAAACTAAGAAAAAATAAAGGTTAATATTCATTGCAAAATTCAAAAATCATAAATCAGTTCACTAATCACCTTAAATTTAAAATAAAATTATATTTCATTAAGTAAGGGGAAAAATAAATTTAAATACATAGTTATTGCAAAATTAATCATTAATCTTCGAAAGGAATGTTGTCGTAAAACAAGTGACAGTCTGCAGGTATTAATCTTTTTAGATCTTGGAGATGTTGCCATTTCTTCTTCGAGATTTTTAGTCTCTCCTTATGTAATTGTGAAGGCTGTTCAACGACGAAATCCTTTTTAGTTCTTTGTGGAAGTTGTTGATATTCATTTTCTATATTAGTTTTAAAATAAATGACTCCTGTTGGATCATACGCTAAGGCTCGAATCATATTTACGGTATCATCACCAGATTTTCGGCCTTAGTAATAAAAATAATTAAAAAAATAGAAATATTATTAAGTAGTAGTCTTTTAGGTTAGGCGATTAGTTTAAGAAAGTAATTGAGCAATTTAATTTATTCTTTTTTGTTAAGGAAATTTCATTAAAATGCTTTTGTTTATACTGTTTTTACCTGGCCGTATTGATGTGTAGCGCTTTGGAATAGCATCGTAATTACAGAAATAGGCGTGATTTAAAAGATGAGCATTCAGAGGAAAAGGTGTTTTTCGTGCACTTTTAATTATATCCACTAGCTGTGACGGCAAATTTACCTGCATATTTTTTAGCTTTCTCTCAATAAGAGAGTGAGTAGCATCGCACTCCATTTGAGTATGTCCTACAACTAAGTATTTCTGCTCGATCGTCACATTTTTTTCGGTACAAAACAACAACAAAGCATTCGCTAAAATGGCGTTACGATTTTGGTAGCAACAACCATCTGAATATATGATGATGTGGTGAAATTCTGGGCTTTGTGATATGACCTTTTCTAAATGTTTTATAATACATGTTGCAAAGTACGATGACGTTAGGGCACCTTCCGTCTCGTGCCATATGTAATTATCTGACTCGTGTGTAATGACATTGTATACGGTAAAATTATGTACTTGAAGCTTCATTTTAAAGAATTAGCGTTCGTCTGCGGGACAAGTTTGACTGCTTGCATATCTATGCAAAACAGTAAACAAAGACCAGAACGTGCATTTTCTATATCGTTTAACTTTTCATTTCTCATTTTTTCAATTTCTGATCTGTGATTTTCATATTCATCTTTTGATACATTTTTTGATTTGAAAGAAACGCACAAATCGCACTCATCATTTCTTGGTTTAAATAAACCGTAATTACCTGCCTTAAGAACATCCATAAATTTAAATGATACCTGGAAATTTCATTTTCTTTCTGATGTCTACATTCCTCTATGTAAAGATCATATATTTGTCTGTATGACTTAAAATCTGCCTCAAAGTATAACTTTTTAGAATAACGCCGGCGATAATGGGATTCCAATTTTGGAATACCATCTAACCATTTCTTTAAAAAGTTTAAACGATCGTCATAGCTTTTTTTGCAATTATTAGGCACTTTATTTTGTTTCTCTGAAATCGCTGGAGTACAATGTAATCCACTAGATTCTTTCCATATTCTTACCATTTTTTGTGTTATTCCTAATGTGGAGAGAAACATTTTTTTGCAGACTGGAATCCGATTAGAATTCAATTTTAAGAAATAAAAGTTAGAAATTAAACGAGTTGAATTTTCGGCGTAAATGCGTTTTCTGTTAGATGTTTCTACTAGATTAATAACGTAAAGTGTTTTTTGTTCCCAAGACATCTTCCAAAAAAGATCAAATATTTCTTTTCTTTTATCTTCACAAAAAAGAGAACACTGTCGCAAAGCACATTTTTTACATAGTTTGGAACTACAAGTTTCTCCCATTTGTCTAGCCTTTTTCTCAATTACATTATTTCCATTCATTCCGAAATATTTTCTTCCGTACATTCGATTCGTTTTGTTTTTTACACGAACATTTACGCATTTTTCTTCACAATTTTTTTGGTTTTCTTCCGACATTTTAACACGATTGATATTTTCACATTTAATGAAGTCACAAACGTAGGCGCAAATAGAAATACAAATGTATCAGTGTTGTCAGAAGTTGCAAAAACTTTACAACTGTAAAAATTTTAATTTTATTCAATGTTGCCAGTTTACGAGACTTATCGTCAGACGGGGATAAAAATTTGATTTGGGGATGAGGAGATTTACAGGGTACTGATTTTAGAATTTTCGGAATTCCAATTACAAAAATTATATGTACTTTTACTTTGCTTGACCCTAATTTAACACAGTAGTTTTGTTCGAGTACAAATTTGTCAAAAGTAGTAAAAAAGAGAAATTTTGAAATTATTCTTAAAATGAAAACTCATAAAAATTTGGAAAAAATGGGAGATCTAGACTGCCTATTACCTAGCACCGAAAACTGCATTTCAATTAGAGAGTTTTGGCAGTTAACTTTTGCTTGGTGTGGGTTGCGCCCTTTTGGTTTAAGAAAAAACCAACTTTGTTGTTACGACCTTTTGATTTTCTTTAATAAAATGGTTGTTATTGACAGTAGGGCTGTAAAAATGTAGGAGGACATGTAATTCGATTTGCTCTACAATAATAAATGAAAAAACCCATTTTGAATTTTTTGGTTGTTACGCCCTTTTGCATTTCAGGTAACGATATGCACCAGTAAAAATCATTGCAGAAAATGTTTGCAATGCTGAAACAGCTTTTTAACATTTTTTTCAGGAGAGGTGAAATACTCAATAAAAGGCAAATTGTGATTATAAACTTTTTTTTAGCATAGTATCATTAATTTACATCTAATTAATAATACATAGTAACTAGAAAAATATAATTTTCATAATAACAATAGTTTGCTTTTTGTTGTTTTTTATCTCTCCTAAAAAAGATTTAAAAATGTAGATAGGTTCTTTTGCATTTTATATGACGATATGAAATTTGAATTTTTCATTTTAAGTTTTTGAACTTTTTTGTTCATCTTTTGTTTTTTTTTAATTCATTTGATACTTTTTTAATTATTTTTTAATACAAAGACTGAAATGGCTGTTACTATTCAAATAATAAGATGTAAAGTGCTGGCCTTTTCAATTCATGTTTTCTACTTTTAAACTATTAAAAAAAAGACACTCATGCTTCGTAGCGGAAAATCATAGTATATATGCTATGAATGCAGATATGTTACGAAGAATGATTTCCGGTAATATCTGATCATTATGCCCTGCTATGCATTATTTCTGCATGCACAAATTTAAACAGAGAAAGCACAAAACCACGAACATGTGTGTTATGTATTATATATAATCAATAATTACTGTAGGTTAATGAATATTAATTAACATAAGCAATGACTTTAATTTAAAATATTTTATTACTTTATTTTAAATGAGTTAGTAATAAAAACGAGTTAGAGAAGCAGCTTTTGATACTTTTATAAACGTTAGATAATATTGACTTCTTAAATAAAATAAAAATGGCGACGAGGAAAGTTGGAAAATTAAACAAGATGAGACTTAAACAATTTTTTATTGTAAATAATGTTGCTGAGGAAAATAAAGTAGCATATTTTATTACGTATATTGGTGCGGATGCCTATTCCATATGAAGGAATTTATTTTCTCCAGTTGATCTGTGTATAAAAACTTATAATGAGTTGGTTGATGCTCTTAAAAAATATTTTGAAGTATCCGTAAATGAAATAGCAGAGTCTTATAAATTTAATAAAGCAGAGCAAGGATCGAAATCAATAAGAGAGTTCATAATAGAACTAAAATCCTTGGCTCAAAATTGAAATTTCGGCAATTTCCTGGATCGAGTGTTGAGAGACAAGTTTGTTTGTGGCGTTCGAGAAAATCAATTGAGGTCGAAATTCTTGAGAGAATCAACGTTAACGTTTACGTCAGCATGTGAAATAGCATTAAATTGGGAAATGGCAGAAGGAGAATCAAGAGAAATTAGTTCCAAAAAGGAGTATTATAATATTTTTGCAGTAAGTCAACCGAAAAATTATTCAAAAGGATATAATCAGAAGGAAATGTGTGAAAAAACTTTTTGTCAACGAGTGGAAAAATAGGTCACGTTTCTGATGACTGTCCTAGTAAAAACTGGGTTTGTTTTAAGTGCCATAAAAAAGGGCATACGTCTAAAAGGAGCAGAAATTTTCAAAATTGGCGGAAAGGTTAAAGTAAGGTGAATTGTGTTGAAGAACTTTTGGATGCTATCAGTTTAAAAAGCATAATGAGAAGAAACAGTGAAAGTAATCAAATAAATTTTATATTTTTATGGAGATGCTGAATGTGTCAAACTGTTGGTGGAAGAAGTATTGTTAGAGATGGAAGTAGATACTGGAGCATGTGTATCAGTAATTTCTAAAGCTAAGTATCTGTTGTATTTCTCTAAGTTTAAGTTAAGTCCTGTGATAAAAAAATTCGTTTCGGTTACTGGTAATCAATTGAAGAGTATAGGAAAAATTGTAACTGCTGTTAGAAAGATAGATGATAAACAAGAATTTACTTTAGAAATATTTGTGATTGAATCTGAAAATGATTTTAAGCCACTAATTGGCAGAAATTAGTTAAATGCTCTATACCCAAATTGGAGGCTAATATTTAATAATAAAATAGATAAAATAATGAATTTAAATAAAGAAAATATTATGGGCGAAATTCTATTGAAGTTTCCGAGAATATTCAAAAACGAGCCAAACCATTGCATTGAAAAATATACGCCGGAGCTTGTTTTAAAACCGGGAGTAACGCCAATTTTTAAAAAAGCGTATGATGTTCCTTTTAAATTGAGACCTCAAGTAGAAAAGGAGTTAGACCGATTAGTTAACGATGGAAAATTGGTATCTATAAATTTTAGTAAATTTGCTTCCCCAATAGTAATAGCCAGGAAATGCAATTAGAATTTGTATTGACTGCAAGGTAACAGTTAATAGATTTATTGAAACAGAACATTATCCTTTGCCCCGTATTGCTGATATATTTGCAAATTTGTCAAACTGTATATTGTTTTGTGTTATTGACTAATCGGGAGTTTACCAGCAGGGAAAACATTTCGGAGTCATCAAGACAGTATGTGACCAGCAATATTTCAATCCATTATGGATCATATTCTTTTAGGAATAGAAGGTATATCATGTTATTTAGATGATATTTTAATTGGAGGTTTAAATTTACAAGAGACAAAAATACGTTTATTTCAGGTTTTAAATAGACTTAATGAATTCAATGTCAAGATAAATTTAACAAAATGTAAATTTTTTGAAAGTGAAATAATTTATTTAGGACATACAATATCCGGAAGTGGGTTAAAACCAAATAATGAAAATATTGATGCTATTATAAATGATCCTAGTCCTAAAAACTTATCTGAGCTATAATCTAACTTAGGAATGTTAAATTATTATAGTAAGTTTATTCCAAATTTGTCATCAGAATTGAAGGAAAGGGAAAGAAAATTTTAATAGACAGATAATATTCAAAACTGGTTTGAAAGGTCAAAGAAACTACTTTTATTATTTGATTCAAATTAACCAATAATAGTTATCACCGATGCCAGTGCTTATGGTATGGGAGCTGTTTTAGCGCCTTTAGTTAACGGTATTGAGAAACCGGTATTGTTTACTTCAAGCACTCTAGCTGTATTGGAAAGAAACTATTCTCAAATTCATAGAGAAGCTTTAGAGGTTATGTTTTTTTTTTTTTTTTTAGGAGTAGGACCAGCACTCAGGGGATGTCCCCTATATATGCAATGCATTGCGCTGGAACTGAAAACGAGGGGATAGTATTGAGGGGACAGATTAGGAAAGATGAGAAGATAGACAGTTTTTTTTTTTTTTTTTTTTTTTTTTTTGTAGCTATTTCAACCTTTTACTTCGCCGGCTAATTTCTTGCTACAGGGCCGACGAAGGTGGGTGCTGTTACTCTGCTTTTAGTACATGATGTTTGGAATAAAGAAATTCCATAAATACATATATGGACACAAATTTATACTATGTAGTGATGATGAAGCTCTCAAAGAAATTTTTAATCCAAATAGGGATACGTCAAGTATAATCGAGATTACAGCGATGGGCTGTAATGTTATCCATTTATGAATATAAATTTAAATATCGTCCAGCAAGGAGGAATGCACCTGCTGATGCTATGTCTCGATTACCTTTAGAAAATACAACAGAAATTGAAATGATAAAAAATCTAGCAAATATAATTGAACTGCCTATTAGTTTAGAAAAGGTAAGGGAGTATACAAAAAATTATTTCATTTTAAGTAAAATTTTCAGCCATATTAAGGATAGTTGGCCGTTAAAAGTAATATCTGAACTAGATTGTTGGTATAAACTACGCAAATGTCTATCAACAGATAATATAGATAAAACAATCGAAGAATATGTTTCACAATGTTATACATGTCAATCGACATATAGAATTTCTAAGGAAAATGTTATGAGTAAATGGTCAATAACTAATTTAACATTTGAGAGAGTTCATTTAGACTTGTTTTATTTTGAAATTTTTGATTTATATTGATTCATTCGGTAAGTTTATTAAAGTGAAAAGTTTAGTAAAATCGGATGCAATAAGTTTATGTAATAGTTTATATAAAAATTAATCATGCACTGCTTTTAAAGAAATTATACATAATGGGCTTTAATAATAATTTATTATGCTGGATTAAATCTTATTTGTTAACCAGGACACAATCAGTAAAATTTAACGCTGCAGTTTCAAGGGACATTTCAGTAATCTCTGGTGTTCCGCAGGGGAGTCACCTTGGTCCAATTCTTTTCCTTCTGTTCATCAATGAGCTACCAGAAGCAATAAAGTACTGTAATATCTTGATATATGCGGACGACGTGCTAAATAAAACATACATCTGATCAACAATTCTTGCAGAATGATTTAAACAATTTTTTATATTTGGTGTAAACTAAACTTAATGCAATTAAACTTGAACAAATGTAATCATATGCGATTTTCAAGATCACACAGCCCTGTTCACAACTATAACCTTGATGGTTATAATTTAAAAATGCTTCACGAAGTTATGGATTTGGGAATTTTACTCGATAGTAAACTTAATATTGTCCAACACATTACTATGACTGTTAATAAATCCCGAAGTATCCTTGCATTCATTAAAAGATGGATCCAGTTTAATGATCCTTATGTCACTAAAACATTGTATGTTGCATTAGTTCGCCCAATTTTAGAATATGGTAGCATAATTTGGGATCCACTGTATAACGTTCATATTGAACGTCTTGAATCCGTTCAAAAACAATTTCTAATTTTCTGCCTAAGAAACGTTTATAGAAATCGGATGGCACTTCCATCATACTCTACGAGATTAGCTGAAATTAATCTTCCTACTTTAAAGAGCCGGAGAACAATGCTCAACACCTCTTTTATGGTAAATCTTATCAGTGAAAACATCAACTCCGAATTTTTACTGAACAACGTATGTTTCAATATTCCTCAACGTTCACTTCGTTCTTTTAACCCACTCTATGTTGCAGCTTGTCGTACTAACTATGAAATGTCAGATTCTCTTAGAAAACTATGTACTTGCTTTAATGAAATGTATCATTTTATAGATTTTGCGCAGAACCTTTGTATCATCAAACGTAACGTCATGTGTTTTTTTAATCATTAACTTTTGCTATGTTCTATAAATAGCGCAATATTTAAATTGTATTAATTTAATTGATTTATATACTATTATGCTTAAATAGTCTGTAAAAAAATTGTCCATAGACTAATTTAAATAAATAAAATAAATAAATATTCAATTTTTAAAATATTTGGTTATCCAAAAGAATTAGTTACGGATAAAGGTTCCCCATTTTCGTCATTTACATTCGAGAATTTTTTGAAGAAAATACACATTGTTCAAAAGAAATCACCACCGTACCATCCTCAAAGTAATGGTTTAGCTGAACGTGGAGTACAAACAAATAAAAGCAGTTTAAAGAAATATCTTTCAGACCAAAAATTAAATTCTTTGCCAATTCAAACCAAATTAGATAAAATTCTTATGTGTTCCAACAATACACCTTGTACAATAACATATAAGAATCCAACTGAATTAATATTTTCATATACACCAAGAACTTTGTTAAATTCATTAGCGAAGAAACAAGATGCTGTCATTAAAATTGAAAATAAAAGTCATTGAAAATAAAGGGGAAAAAGGATATGGAAATTCATTTTAAAGTAGGAGACAGAGTATTATATAGGTATCATTTTAAAGATTTTATAAAATGGATACCTTGTGTCATTTATAAACAAATCAGTCATTATACTTATTTAATAAACATTAATAATTCCATTAGATATGTTCATAAAAATCAGTTACGTGTTTCAAATCTCTCGGATAAATATCATCCCTTGTTAAATAATGAAATAAAACAGCAGGAGAGCATAGTTAACAATAAATACAGTAGTAAACCTACTTTTGATGATAAATCAAAAAGGGTAAATAGAACAGGAGTTTTAAATGATTCTATACCACTTCGACGATCAAACCGTATAAAACAAAGAAAACTTTCAGATATATGTATGTAATTACAACTTTTGAATATTATTATAGTTTTTAGATTATTAATTTATATATATATATATACTTATAATATAAATATTCATTAACCGAATTGTAAACCTTAAATAAAAAGGGAAAATGTTATGTATTATATATAATCAATAATTACTGTAGGTTAATGAATATTAATTAACATAAGCAATGACTTTAATGTCAAATATTTTATTACTTTATTTTAAATGAGTTAGTTATAAAAATTAGTTAGAGAAGTAACTTTTGATTCTTTTGTAAACGTTAGATAATATTAAATTCTTAAATAAAATACATGAAAATGTGAAAAAGTGTGCATCAACAAAGTTAATATGCAGATATGTGTAGCCAACTGGCACGAAATGTTAAACTATACCAACCCAAATACAATGCCTAATGAAATATGTGAGAGGCTCAAAAATATATACAAAAGCTCAATTAAAACAAGTATAGGCAAGAACTAGTAAAAACAAGTAAATCTCTATTTTGAGAGAGTCATTACGGGAAGGGCCGTGGAAGATCAGAGAACATCTCAGCTCCTTATAGGCGGGGCCCAAAAATAGACTATATCATGTTTTCTACAGACGAACATATGGACATTGCTAGATCGTCTCAGACTTCATCAGTGATCAGGAATATATGTACTTTATGGAGTAAAATTCTCTTTGGAGGGTATTAAAACTCTATTTTGGCGGGGTCGCTCTGGCATGGGCTGTGGGGGGACATTTCACCTTTGTCATAACACTCTAAAAATAAATGGTTAGAATAATTAAATACTAACTTAAAAAAAAATCTACTGATAGGGTAATTTGGGGGACAAAGGTGTAGGGCAGAGCAGTACCAAGTTACGTCTCAGCCTCGTCATCAAAAAGTTATTTGTAAGCAATGTGCCAGGGCGGCTCCGGCAAAATACGGTTTTAATACCCTCCAAAGAGAATTCGACCCCACAAGGAATATATATTCTTTATCAGTGATGCAATCTAAGACGGTCTAGCAATGCACATACGTTCGCCTGTAGAAAACATGATATTGTTTATTATTGAACGCCACCCCTTTAGTGGGCATTGACGTACGATATTATATAAAGCAACTCTGTCCCACCAAGTTAAACATCTTAAATTTACTTACTTAATATTGGGAGGGTATTTAAGATTCGACCCGGTCGAATAAATATAACGTTTTTACTTGTTTTTTTCTAAAATAGCATATCAATTTTTAGTAACAAAGTCACAAATTTGCGTTATTTAGTTACTTTAATATTTCAAAAAGTTTAAATTTTTCAGCTCTGAAGCTCTCTATTTGGCGTCGTTACTCGAATGCTCCTTTGATATTCGAATCAAATATAGTTTCTTATATATTATATTTTCCTTGTTTTTATTTATAGGCTTAAAGACCGTAAATGCATCAGCTTCCAAAAAATAACTTCTTTTACTTGATAATAATAAATTAAAAGGTACATATTTTTCTACTCGAATATAATTGTATCCGCCTTTGGGCATCATTAAGTACAAAATGGTTTCTGCACGTAATATTTGTTTTGTATATGTGACATACTATACGTAATCACAAAAGGCAAGAAATAAATTTTATTTCAATATAGGTACATATTCAGTATCGAGCTTTTATTTGTTTTCCTTTTAAATACACCAACCCCACTTACCCCCAAAAACAATTTTATTCAGAAAATACTGCCTCAATATTTAAAAATTTTAAAAATAAATGGCGACATGTTAGCAGAGCGTGCAAAACATTTTACCATTATGTAAATCACTATATACTTTAAACCTTAAATAAACTGTATATGTATATCACATTAAATATCTGGGCCTAAATTATAGCATTCGATATCAATCGAAATTTCAATACAATTTATATACAAATTTGAAATGCCGTAATTTTTTATCCGAAATTAACTAAAAAATATTCATTACCAAAAGCCAAATGTTTTGTAATATTAGATAGATAAACTCGTAATGGGCATTTGTATATACAAATAAAATTGTCTCTCTTCTGAAATTACCATCAAAATGCAATAGAAAAAACGTAACGTTGTATAACATCATTCGACCAAAAAAATTGTCATATCAATAGAATTGCGCAATGTTTATTTCTGATGGATGTTTATTTTCTTAAAAATAATTTATTAATAAGGTAAAGTTGTTACTCTTTTTTTTAAACAATTTGTAACCACATCTATGAATATTAAGCTTGTTATGGGGTGTTCACACATAACGCAATATTCAAATTATAACAATTAAAGGCATTTTGGGACTAAATTTTCATATAAAAATTTCAATTTACTCATTGTCAATAAAGACAATTGTTAATTGTTTTAATAATGAGTAAAGCTTTTAATGCAACACTGCCAGAATTGTGTTCAGTGAAAAGCTTTTACAAAAGTGAAAGCTTTTACAACGAAAGTACTTACTGAATATACTTTAGTGAAATTTCGCTTATGCTGTTTGCTGAAGTAGTAGAACGCGAGACTGTGAAGCGGAGAGTCTTGAGTTCAACCCCACTCTAAGTCAGTAAAAATTTAAATAGTTTTTTTTCAGCTGTCAAATGCTAATTGTCGTAGCAATATGTATGAACCCCAAAACGATATTGGCAATTAACTGAATATTGTTTCAGTTAAAAACGCATGTATGAACACAGTATTAGTCTTTAGTTTATTTTGTTAAGCCAATCTAGTCTTTATTTTATTTTGTTCTATACCTCCATACACTTTATTGCAACTTTCATCATAATTTCGTTTACATGGAAACTGTGGACAACATTTTCTTCTCCAAATTATTTATTTTGTGTGACATATTTACTTATTTTTATCAAAAATAACTGATGTTTCTAATTTCTCTGAAGTTTTAGCGTTGGTAGTATTGTTTGTATTATATATGCACATTTTTCCCGTTCTACCGTTTTATTAAATCACACGTTAATCTGTCGTAAAAATCATTATTCACTAAGTTATCCTTAATATAATATGACTCTGTTTTCTGTGTATTCTATAAATTTCAAAGCTTATGCTCTTGCTTGTGTTATTATAATCAGGGCTGTGGAGTCGGAGTCGGAGTCGGAGTTGAAGAGTCGGAGTTGCACTGTTTTTGCCGGAGTCGGAGTCGGAGTCGCTAAAAAAAGTCACGACTCCGACTCCGACAAAGAATTTTTTAAATATTTTTCATAACAAAAATTCTGCGAATTTTTTTTTAAATATTTTCTATTTTCAAATATTTGCCATGATCCATAATTGCATTTTTAATACATATTAATATTTATTCACAAAAACTCCTTTTTTCCACAAAAAAATAAAATTTTTGCAAAAAATTGCAAAATATTATAGTTTGATTATATTTTATGAGAAAGTTTTTAAATTTGCTTAAAACGGCAAAAAAAAAATCAATGAAAAATATGTTTTTGTGAAAATTCTTTTTTAAAAATGCAATTATGATTCAAAATTGGTGCACTAAAATTTGTTTGTAAATGTTCTTTTAATGACCACTATTTTACCAAACAATGCAGACATATTTTGTAAAAAACAAACAACTTTTGATTCAGCTTTATTTTGTTATATTTATTTTTATGTTTTTTCGCGAAATCCCAAATTTCAATCGCGTTTAGAGGTCCATAAGTACCCTCAAAAAAAGTTGTTAAACATTTCTTGATTCAATTATCGGGATACCCTAAGGTCCATATACATTTAGCATTGGAGTTGAAGTCGGAGTCGGAGTCGGAGTTGGAGTCGGAGTCGTACTTTAAAAATTTCGGCGGCTGGAGTCGGAGTCGGAGTCGCAACTATTTTTTCACGACTCCACAGCCCTGATTATAATAGTTTTTATGAGTTTATGTACAATTATGTTTTGATTGCTTGGATTATGTTGAAGTGTACTGATGAGTTGGTATAGACATACTAGACTACGCAACAAACAAAACATTTGGGGTATTCACACTGTGTACTATTTAGTCATATTTTGATAAAGTAATAATATTTTATACCAGTTTAAAAAAGTTGTTGTTGTGCTGCATACAAAAAAGTCATAAAATAATAGCACTCTTTCAGGTATGTTTTTGTTTTATCATAAAATAGCTTTAGAGATACATATGAGTCGAACGGCTGAAAATATTTAGGCGAGACGGCGATAGTATATGTTTGCCGCCATTACTTACATATCGTTCCCTCAATATAACAATAGCGTATAATTTATTATACCCTCCAAAAAAGAATTTGGAGGGTATATTCACTTTGTCATTCCGTTTGTAACGCATCGAAATATCCGTCTCAGACCCCATAAAGTATATATATTCTTGATCAGTGATGAAATCTAAGACGAACTGAGCATGTCCGTCCGTCCGTCCGTCTGTGGAAATCACGATTCAGTCCAAACGAAAAGAGATAGAGTCTTAAAATTTGGCATAAATATATTTTAAAGCTTAGAGCACGTTAAGTTCGAAGATGAGCTAAATCGGGCAAGAGGGAAAAAAGTTCCCCTAAGAAGAACTAAACCAACCCAGAAAAAAACAACATAATTTTTAAAGTTTTTTGGTTATTTTGTTAAGCAAATGATATATTTTTATGTCAAATACCGTCCAACGCCTTAAACTTGGAGCCATTAAATAAAATAAAAATATTTTTTGGCCCCGCCCACTTTAGTGGGCGTTATTATAGACAAAAATAGCATAAAAATTTAACAAATTGTATTACTTAAGCCTACATTCCTTAAAAATAACACTTTTAAGCTTTAATGACGAAGCTGAGGCGAAACCTGGTACTACTCTGCCCTACCCCCTCCTTCCCCTTCGCCCCCTAAATGACCCTACCAAAAAAAATTTTTTTTTTTAAATTTTGTATATAATCATCCCAAACATTTATCTTTAGAGTTTTATGACAACCGATTTCTGCCCTACCCCCCCCCCCTCTCTTCCTTTGCCCCCTAAATGACCCTACCAAAAAAAAAATTTTTTTTTAAATTTTGTATATAATCATCCCAAGCATTTATCTTTAGAGTTTTATGACTGCCTGTTGCTGCCCTACCCCCTCCTCCCAATTTGCCCGCTAAATGACCCTATTAAAAATAAATAAAAATTTATTTTAATTTTGTGTATAATCATCCCAAGCATTTATTTTTAGAGTTTTATGTCTACCTGTTTCTGCCCTACCCCCTCTCCCCCTTTGCCCTCTAAGTGACCCTATTAAAAAAAAGAAATTTTAATTTTGTATATCCCAAGCATTTATTTTTGGAACTCTGTCCCACCAAGTTAAACATTTCAAATTCACTTACTAAATATTTGGAGGGTATTTAAGATTCGACCCGGTCGAATATAACGTTTTTACTTGTTTATTTTTTGTTTTGAGAAAATCGAGTTTAAAGTTTTTGTCAAATCGGATGTCTAATCAAAACCTCAATATCACGGTAAATAAAAATTCTTCATATTGGACGACGAATCCATAATACCGTTTTTATACCCTCCAAAAAAGAATTTGGAGGGTATATTCACTTTGTCATTCCGTTTGTAACGCATCGAAATATCCATCTCAGACCCCATAAAGTATATATATTCTTGATCAGTGATGAAATCTAAGACGAACTGAGCATGTCCGTCCGTCCGTCCGTTCGTCCGTCTGTAGAAATCACGATTCAGTCCAAACGAAAAGAGCTATAGTCTTGAAATTTGGCATAAATATATTTTAAAGCTTAGAGCAGGTTAAGTTCGAAGATGGGGTAAATCGGGCAAGAAGAACTAAACCAACCCAGAAAAAAACAACATAATTTTTAAAGTTTTTTGGTTATTTTGTTAAGCAAATGATATATTTTTATGTCAAATACGGTCCAACGCCTAAAACTTGGAGCCATTAAATAAAATAAAAATATTTTTTGACCCCGCCCACTTTAGTGGGCGTTATTATAGGCAAAAATAGCATAAAAATTTAACAAATTGTATTACATTCCTTAAAAATAACACTTTTAAGCTTTAATGACGAAGCTGAGACGACACCTGGTACTATTCGGCCCTACCCCCTCCTTCCCCTTCGCCTCTTAATTAATCCTACCTAAAAATTTTTTTTTTTTTTTAATTTTGTATATAATCATCCCAAGCATTTATCTTAAGCGTTTTATGACTGCCGATTTCTGCCCTACACCCCCCACCCCCACTCTTCCTTTGCCCCCTAAATGACCCTGCCAAAAAAAATATTTTTTTAAATTTTTTATATAATCATCCCAAGCATTTATCTTTAGAGTTTTATGACTGCCTGTTGCTGCCCTACTCCCTCCTCCCCCTTTGCCCGTTAAATGACCCTATTAAAAATAAATAAAATTTTTTTTTAATTTTGTGTATAATCATCCCAAGCATTTATTTTTAGAGTTTTATGTCTACCTGTTTCTGCCCTACCCCCTCTCCCCCTTTGCCCTCTAAATGACCGTATCAAAAAAAAGAAATTTTAATTTTGTATATCCCAAGCATTTATTTTTAGAGTTTTATGACAAAGGTGAAATGTTTCCCCCACAGCCCTTGCTAGAGCGACCCCGCCAAAATACAGTTTTTATACCCTCCAAAGAGAATTGTGATGAAGTCTAAGACGGTCTAGCAATGCCCATACGTTCGTCTGGGGAAAACATGATATTGTATATATTTGAACCCCGCCCCCTTTAGTGGGCGTTGACGTACGATATTATATAAAGGAACTCTGTCCCACCAAGTTAAACATTTCAAATTCACTTACTAAATATTTGGAGGGTATTTAAGATTCGACCCGGTCGAATATAACGTTTTTACTTGTTTGTCTTTAAATTGACCAATTTTTTTTATTCTACGCATCCTTTAAGACTATAATTATGGCATTCAAAGCGCAAGTTCTCCATATAGGCTATTTTATTTTTTAAGGAATTCGTATGATGTATCTGATACACCATTTTATTTTGTATGACACGTATATTCAATAATTTTACGGTATTTTTATTAAAATATTTGATCACTAAAATATCAATTTGTAACATTATAAAACAGTGATTAATTCATAGTTTTGTAATTCAGTGGCACATATTCACTACTTTCCAATTTGGGTTATTATAAACTAAAAGTTATGACAAATTAAGGTATACATTGCTAAATCAAAAATAACTAGATATTCATTCGTCTTCTTTCTTTTCCTCTACTACATCTAAACAATTTCGCTTCTTTCCACCTTGTAAGTTAAAAAAGTTACTGCGATCCACGGGGAATTACATTATTTTTGCAAAAATTTTAGAGATCATGCAGCTTATGTGCAGTATAGAAATGGTCGGAATGGAACTATTTCTCAAACAATAGTGTATATTATTATAAGCTATTTTATGAGTTAAAGTTTTCATAAATTGTATTTTTTTCTACAGGTTAAAATGGAGTATAATGCGTATACACTATAATTCTTCTAACAACTTTGGAGTGGCAATTTCAAGTAAAATAGCGCATATGAGCTTACACACTTGTTGAAGGAAATTTTTGAATAAGAAATTATACACTATTTTTTCCAACGACATTTTGACCCACTTTTTTGAAGTAGATTTTGACGAAATTTTGACCAGACATAAAATCAATGATGGAGATTCTAAATATGCAATACAAAAAATAATAGCGTATGAGCACATACGCTATTGTTATATTGAGGGGACGATATGATTCACGACTAAAAAACGGCAAAAAAATTATTCATACCTATATGTCTGTACATTAAATCAAATTTGTATAACAAAAAAAAATTATAAAAGAGAACTAAATCGCAAAAACTAAATATATACAAGTGAACAATTTTTCTCGTTTAACTAACGTAGCTGGCAGCCACTGAACGTTTTGCCGAATGTAGCCGCAAAAAAATATGTATTCAGCTCATATCAAAGCAGCAGCTGTTTTAGTTTATACATACAAATTTATTTAGATATTCTTGTGCACCAGAAGGCAAATTTAATAATTTTAAATAGAAATGGAGTATTTAGACGATTCATCTTTAAATGTATTAATTTGCTTCTGCTTTGATAACAGCTAATTACAAATGTGCTGTTATCTTATCAGCTGATCGATGTTTGAAATAGCATACTAAGTTATGACGGGTTGATCACACTAGTCATATTTTTCGTGCTATTATTTTATGACTTATGACTGTTTAGTAAATTAACTGAGGCGATATTTCAAATAAATTACAATCAATATTTCTTTATTATCTATCTTAATGGTTTGTATCTTTTCAGTCAATTGCAATGAGTTATTTACATTATAAACAGAAATAAAATATTTGTAATATATTAACAAGTTCATCAGAAGGTGAATTCACAAGTAAACAAATTGGTCTTAATGGGAAATGATATGCTAATAATTTTAAATTTGAAAGGTTTTCTTACAATTTCTTTATTTATCTTCTATAATTTCTTCGCCGGATCCTTTTCTAAAATTGTTATATATATATTTCTCCATTATCTCCTTCATCCTCGATCAACACTATTTATTGAAGCTGCTGTATTTTATTTTTGTCAGCATCTAACATAGATACTTCAAAAACTTTTCTGTATCTCTTATACTATTTATTACAAATTTATCCCCATAATCTAATCTAATTTTGTTAATCTGGTCATCTATAATGGTTGTAAATTTTGTTCTAGCCACTTCTTGTTCTGCTTTTTCTTCTATTGTCTGTACAAAATCCTCACAAGCTGAAAACCGGAAATTAATATTTTTCCACTGAACATCTAATGCAATTTGATTTGTCCATTTTATTTATGAACTACTTTCTATTGAACTTAATCCTTAATTATTTTCTTTGAAATAAGATTAAGTTACCAGATTTATTTTTGTGTACCTGTTTTATGTTATTAGTTATGCTGCTTTGAATATTTTTTTTCTTGGGCCAGACACAGGGGATGACTCCTATAAATGAAAACGGAACTGAAAACGAGGGGATAGTATTGAGGGGCAGATTAGGAAAGATGAGAAGATAGACAGTTTTTTTGTAGCTATTTAAATCTTTTTTACTTCGCCAGCTAATTTTTGCTACAGGGCCGACGAAGGTGGGTGCTGTTATTCTGCTTTTAGTACATGATAGTGTCAGTCGCTGCCAATTATGTTGAGTGAAAAGTACTATGCCGTCATCATTGAAAACATGCTGGCAACAACTAACACAACCATACACTAATGCTGATCAGAAGAATTCAACACAATATTTCATGACTCAGCGCGGGCTGGCACTCAGGATCCTCCTCTTCATAGTCTCGTGTTCTACTACTTCAGACAACAGCACCCAAATTAATACACTCTCAATATTTCTTCATCATTATTATTATCGCATTACAACATTTCAGCTCCATTGCAGGAAATGCACCTATCCCAGATATTTCCATCAGAAAGAAGGATTAGGTTCAGTACGAATTGCTGCTAATTTAACCGTAAAGTATTGTAATTATTATCTTTATAACATTTGCCATCACCATTGCACACAATTCTAGCTCTTGCTGTGACAGCTGACTTTCGGATATTTTTATAAAGTTTGGGGCCTAACTCTAACTCTTTAAGTCCAACAAGCATATTGTGTGGTATAACCCCAGTACTTGATAGTACCATCCATCTATTGTCTTTGCTGATTTTTTTGTTATTCAATTAGGAACAATTAACTTTTCCCTTGTCAAAATGGAAAATGGCTGGCCTATTAGACAGTTATATCCGTTGGTATTGTCCCTGTAAAGTCACGATGTTTCGTTTTGTAAGATATTTTTTGGGTGGTACAAGTAAACAAGGTTTTTCCTTTGCTCAAGATTGCATACAAGTTCCTGATGTACAATTTTAATTATAGCGTCATGCCTTCTTTTATATTCGCTGCAAGAGAAATGTGTGCAGCCTGATTAAAATCTGAAAACCGCCGACTTCTTTGGCTAGCAAAAACTGAAGCTAATGGGTCAGAAAACATATATGCCAAAAAAAAAATTAAAGTCCAAATATGTATGGTAAAAATTCTTAATAGTAATGATATAAATAAATAAAAATATAAAACAAACAATTTTAAACTTATTCAAAATAAAGCATAATAAAGATGAATAATGCAACGTGCGAAACGAATGACACGTTGCATTAGTCAAATTGAATCAGGATTCTTAAATTATCCCTTTTCCGTGAAATTTTTAAAAAATCGCAATATGCATACCAACTTTAACTCTTTTTTGGCAAAAATTACCATTGTAATGGAACACATGAAAATAATTGTGTTACTGGAAACCAATAGTACCGTTCTACGGTGTAAATGGTTTCGATGATATATTCACAAGTAGATCAGACAGATGCGGAGGTGGAGTACAGTTACTACTAAAAATACTATATCGTATACTAATTTCTTTGTTAATACGTTGTGCATTAATATTGAAATGGCTGACATCATAATTGGTGCAGTATATAGACGCCTATCCTTGAATTCAAATAATTTTATAAAGAAGCTAGATGCCATGCTGCAAACATTTAAGATACAAAAACCGCTTATTTCAGTTGGAGACATTAATATATATGTTGTAAAAAATACATCAGTGATAAACTCTTATCTGGATACACTAGTGTATGATCAAAGAGTGTACAAGAGAATATGTTAATATGAACTACCTAACTCCCTGCATAGATCTCCGAAAGAGAAAAATCACTTGTTTTATAACCGGAAATGAAATCATAGCGTGAACGTCACACTGGTAAGTTTTTTAAATAGAAAAAAAATACTTTACCTGCTTACATATGTATGTATGTGTCTTAACTCAAAGCATTTTTATAGATATGCGATAATAAAATGATGATAAGGTATGTTGACGCTACTCATCCCGGTGCTTGTCACGACACATTTGTGTGGAGCAAAATTATGTATAAACAAGTAAAAACATTACATTCGACCGGGTCGAATCTTAAATACCCTCCAAATATTTAGTAAGTGAATTTGAAATGTTTAACTTGGTGGGGCAGAGTTCCTTTATATAATATCGTACGTCAACGCCCACTAAAGGGGGCGGGGTTCAAATATATACAATATCATGTTTTCCACAGACGAACGTACGGGCATTGCTAGACCGTCTTAGACTACATCACAATTCTCTTTGGAGAGTATAAAAACTGTATTTTGGCGGGGTCGCTCTAGCAAGGGCTGTGGGGGAAACATTTCACATTTGTCATAAAACTCTAAAAATAAATGCTTGGGATATACACAATTAAAATTTCTTTTTTTTTTTGGTAGGGTCATTTAGGGGGCGAAGGGGAAGGAGGGGGTAGGGCAGAGTAGTACCAGGTTTCGTCTCAGCTTCGTCATTAAAGCTTAAAAGTGTTATTTTTAAGGAATGTAGGCTTAAGTAATACAATTTGTTAAATTTTTATGCTATTTTATATTATTATATTATATAGCACTTTTCGTTTGGACTGAATCGTGATTTCCACAGACGGACGGACGGACGGACATGCTCAGTTCATCTTAGATTTCATCACTGATCAAGAATATATATACTTTATGGGGTCTGAGATGGATATTTCGATGCGTTACAAACGGAATGACAAAGTGAATATACCCTCCAAATTCTTTTTTGGAGGGTATAAAAAGGGGACAGATCTGGTTATAGTAAACAATCATTGAATTAAAATATTAAGAAATAGATAAAAAATTAACGATATCCACCCTTTGAAATCGTGGCTGCTAACGCCGTGTAGAATACCAATGATCGGTTCTAATTAACAAAAGTTCAATGATGTTCATTCAAAATGTAGGATCATAATTGAAAGAACTGATGGGGTATTAAAAAACCGATGGAGGTGTTTGCTTGGAGCAAGGGAACTGCACTATAATTCGGAAGAAGCAGTAAAGATAATAAATGTTTCATTGCACAATATTTGCATAGCTTATAAGTGCGAATATGCCAATAATATTATAGCTGATACTGAAGAATATTTAACGGAACAAGACAGATATCTGGCTACTTCTCAGCAAATTCATACTAACATAGCAAACTCGTTATAACTATTTTTAAATTTATATATTATTTAAAACTTTTATAACACAAAATAACATACATGCATACGTACTGCCCGTTTGTGGAATAAACTCCCTGCGGAAGTCTTTCTTGCCGTATTTAGCATGGAGAAATTCAAATCGAATGTTCATAGACACTACTCCCTTTATCCTCCTTCCCACAACCAATTTTCCTAGTTCCAGCTCAATGTACGCATGAGTAGGGGTGTTGTAGTGTAGTTCTTAAAAGGCAACAGTTACTTCTTTTTACCTGGAGGGTCCCGTGGGAATCGCAGGTTCTTTATTGGAGCTTGGTTTACTACAACTGTCTTAACGAACTTAGAACTAGCTACTTATACTTTCTTAAAATTAACTTTAAAATAATATATTGCGATTAAGCTATTTTCTAGTGACCTAAATAATACAACAGTATTGCACCATTCGTTAACGCAAACAGTATTTAAGTTGAATGTACATTACTGCTGCGCCAACAAATTAGTGCAATGCATATGTAGGAGGGATGTTCGATAATGCTTCACAACATCCCTCGCACCTTAATGGAAGAAAACATCTATACAATGATGTTTTTCCTAATGGATATTTCTTATTCTATGAACAATTCTTATAGATATTTTTTATGATATATGAATTTATATATATATATATATATATATATATATATATATACATATATATATATATATATATATATATATATATGTATATATATATATATATATATATATATATATATATATATATATATATACATATATATATATATATTTATATATATATATATATATATATATATTTATATTATTTTTTTTCTTTCCCTTGATTAACTCTTAAATTCGTTGTGTTGGATTGCTGGGTGGTGGGGGTGGAGTTCTCTGTTCTTGGAGATGGCTTTCCACAATCTGGTTCAAGTTCTCGCTGCGATTTGGGAACTCGTTATTTATATTGACCTTTAGTTGACGCCGGTTTCTGCATAACACTAATATCGCTACTATTGTCACTACCGCAGCAACTGCTGTCAAGTAGTATCCTATGCTACTTGTAACGTTTTGATGGAATTGAATTTCCTTAATGGTTTCGATATTGTTTATCTGGGCTACTTGTATTTTCTCCAGAGTGGGTTTAATTTTTGTTTTGATATTCCTGTTGTTCCCCACTAAGAGGAATTTCTGGGTTACATCCACTATTTTGCTGCCCACCTATTGTTATACTGCAGTTGCAGAATGAGAATAGGTAGTTTCCCGTGAGATTGGCCCGTCGGTCGTCACAGTTAGTCGACATTGTGGTTCTATTCGCATTTATTACCACGATTGTACCCTCTTCTATCAATTCCATGGTTTCCTCTTCGTGCGAAATCAAGCTACACCTACCACGGAAAATGCAGCTTTGTGGTGGTTTTAGGCTCTTGAAATCTTTCTCTCCGGTGTAGCTGAAGACTATTTTATCTAGTTTTACAACATACTCTCTGGGGGAATCAATTTGATGGTGACTGTCGTTTGGAACGCGTATTATCAATGACCTCATTAGACTGACTGTTTCGATGGGCAACTTGATTACGAACATTACCGTGTTGTGCTTGTGTAATGCTACTCCCATCTGCATTTGTTGTATGGTCTCAATATTTATTTTATTCTCTTCAATTTCCTCAATTGTCAGTAGGGCGGGATTGAATATTTTCATCCTTGCCGAAGCCACGGATTCTTGTATGATTTTCACTTCACTTTTCATATCAACTAATTTGAAAAGTTGGAAAATCGCGAGGTCTTGGTAATTTTGACTTTCTGACTGCAACTTGATCTGTGTCAAGGCGTTCAGCGTCCTTCTCTTGTCATTTATTGACTCCACCATTCTGTTGATGGAGGAATTGAATCTGTCATTTATAGATATCTGATGGTTCGACTGTACGATGATTTGGTGACAGTTTGCATCAACTACCTTGAAATGCTGATTTATCTGCTCTCGGTCCTCATCATTCAATGTTCCATACAGCCACTTCATCACCTTCCCTCCAATATTCAGCAATCACCGTTTTACGCTGCCCAGCAAAAGTGTGTGTAGACCGTCTTCAATCTGTTTTATTTCTTTCTGTCGGCAAGTTACGATGAACCTCGTTGACAGAGTCTTCTATTTGTTCAATGTTGATCTCGTGCAGAATACACTGAAACTTCGACGCCATTTCGGCCCATCCCTAATGTATCTCCATCAGGGATTCCAGTTTTTCCATCCCCATCTCCTCGTTAGTGATGCCTATTCTTACTCCGTCTTATCTTATCCTTCACCCGTAACCTCATTTGCTAATACTTGTTTTTCAATTTATCAAAAAATTTTTTTTTTTTAACTTTTAATTTTGGGGTTTTTGTTTTGCAAAAGGGAAAAAAGTTCCCCTAAGAAGAACTAAACCAACCCAGAAAAAACAACATAATTTTTAAAGTTTTTTGGTTATTTTGTTAAGCAAATGATATATTTTTATGTTAAATACGGTCCAACGCCTTAAACTAGGAGCCATTAAATAAAATAAAAATATTTTTTGACCCCGCCCACTTCAGTGGGCGTTATTATAGGCAAAAATAGCATAAAAATTTAACAAATTGTATTACTTAAGCCTACATTCCTTAAAAATAACACTTTTAAGCTTTAATGACGAAGCTGAGACGAAACCTGGTACTACTCTGCCCTACCCCCTCCTTCCCCTTAGCCCCCTAAATGACCATACCAAAAAAAAAACTTTTTTTTTAAATTTTGTACATAATCATCCCAAACATTTATCTTTAGAGTTTTATGACTGCCGATTTCTGCCCTAAACCCCCCCCCCCCCTTTCTTCCTTTGCCCCCTAAATGACCCTACCAAAAAAAATTTTTTTTTTTTTAATTTTGTATATAATCATCCCAAGCATTTATCTTTAGAGTTTTATGACTGCCGATTTCTGCCCTACACCCCCCCCACTCTTCCTTTTTACCCTAAATGACCCTGCCAAAAAAAAATATTTTTTTAAATTTTTTATATAATCATTCCAAGCATTTATCTTTAGAGTTTTATGACTGCCTGTTGCTGCCCAACCCCCTCCTCCCCCTTTGCCCTCTAAATGACCCTATTAGAAATAAATAAATTTTTTTTTAATTTTGTGTATAATCATCCCAAGCATTTATTTTTAGAGTTTTATGTCTACCTGTTTCTGCCCTACCCCCTCTCCCACTTTGCCCTCTAAATGACCCTATCAAAAAAAAAAAATTTTAATTTTGTATATCCCAAGCATTTATTTTTGGAACTCTGTCCCACCAAGTTAAACATTTCAAATTCACTTACTAAATATTTGGAGGGTATTTAAGATTCGACCCGGTCGAATATAACGTTTTTACTTGTTTCTACCTAAAACTGTCTTAAAATTTAGGAAGAACAAAATTGATATCAAAAATTAATATAAAATCAAAATTTCGAATCCAGGATTGGAAAGTGCAATATTTAGTAGTACATGAAAGTGGCCAAAATGGTTAAAAAATTAAAATTTTTTTTTATTTAAAAAATTAAAATTTCGCTTCTAGGTTGGGAAAATGAAAGTTTTTTTTTTGGTACATGCAATATTTTGTAGTACATGTAATAACCAAAATTGTTATAAATTTTGAGTTTTTCTTAAATAAAATCACTTTATACTACATGAAGATTTGCATTGATAAAAAAAAATTTAAAAATTAAAATTTCGCATCCAGGATTGGGAAATTGAAATTTTTTATACATGAAAATAAACCAAGTGGCTAAAAATTTAAAATGTTTCTTCAATAAAACTACTTTATACCTCACGAAGTCGCATTTATAAAAAAGCAAAAAAAAATTAAATTTCAATTCCAAGGCTGGGAAATTGAAATTTTTCTTGGTACATGCAATATATTGTAGAACATGAAAGTGACAAAAATGGTTGCTAATTTTAAGATTTTTGTAAATAAAATTACGTTATAAGTAATGGAAACTAGCATTGGTAAAATAAGAAGACAAAAATTAAAATTTCGATCCCAGGGATGGGATATTGAAATTTTTTTATACATAAAAGTAACCTGGTACATAAAAGTACCCACATATATTATATTTCAGGAAAAATTAATTTGGTAATAAAAATTCGGTTCCAGGGTTGGAAAATCGGAATTTTTTAGTACATAAAAGTAGCCATATAAATTTCTTATTTTGGTTGTGTGTGAATGAAATCTTTTTTATACTTCGGGAAGAATTAAATTGGTATTAAAAACCAAAATAATTTCATTCCAATTTCAGGGTTGGAATATCGACATTTTCTGATTCATAAAAGTAACCATATAATTTGTTATTTTTGATTTTTATGATGAATTATACCTACTTTATATATCAGGAAGAAATAAATTGGTATTAAAAACCAAAAAAATCTAAAAGACTATTCTACCGTTGGACAATTAGAACCTTTTGGGGTACATGAAACGGATTTTTTTCTTTTTTGTTTGTAAATTAAACATATTTAATATTTTTGAAAGACGTTCAGAGGTATTAGACGTAAGAAGAGCCCAACATTTACCTTCCTAACCAAAAAATTTAAACGTTGTCTTAAATATAAAAGTAACGGATAACATCATTTTGTTTTTTTTAATTATTTTTTAATTAAAGCTAATTTCCGAATATAGCACTTTTACTTGTTTACTCTGGCCATTAATTCTATTTTTTTGTAGTTAACTGTCAGTAGCTATATTCATTGGAGTGTTCGTAAATAAATTCGCTATAGTTGCAGAATAGTGTCCCATATTCGAACAATTTATGGAAAATTAGGTAAACATTAAAGGTTACTGCTCTCTGATTTATGGAGTAAACGTATGTATTATATTTTTGGTTCATCTTCTACAAAACGTCTTATTAAACTGACTGTTCCCTATTTCTCGGTCTCTGTGTCCTTACTAAATTTTTATGATATATCTTGGCTTTATTTCTTATTTTCAGTTTTATGTTTACTGGTGCTGGTACATCTATAATCTCATATGGTCCTAACCATAGAGGTTAAAATTTATTTATTTATACCAAGCCCGTGGTTCTTTAACCAAACCCTTTATCCTATTTCATATTGTTTTGCTCTTAATTTTGCCTTCTCTTGATTTCTTTTCACAGTTTCGTGTGAACGTTGGATCTGGTATTTTAGAATCTTGTTATAATCCTCCGTGTTGTATAGAGCTACAGGGCGTTTTCAAGTTCATCGGTATCTCAAACTCAAACCCGAATAGAACTCTTGTCGGCGTTTGCTTTGTCGTTGTATGTTTGCTGTTGTTGTATACATCCATTGCGTGATTGAGCCATTCGTCCCAGTTGGTACCATCTAGATTGACAAAATATCTCAAAAATTCGGCTAAAGGTCGGTGAGCTCTTTCCAAGGCACCATTGGCTTGTGGGTGGTAAGGAGTGGATAGCAGTTTTTTTATTCCCAGGAGCTTACATGTTTCTTTGAACAATTTCGATGTGAAGTTAGAGCCGTTATCCGTTACTAACACCTTGGGGATAAAGTATCTCGAAATTATTTCATTAAAAAAAATCGAGCTATTGTATCAGCATCAGCTACTGCGGCGCATGCGAAAAATTTTGAAAAATCGTCCTGCAAGGTGACAATATACTTGTTTCCTCTGGCGGATTCTGGCCACGGTCCTACAAGGTCCAAACATTTTTTTTTAAAGGGTCTATTGGAAATGCTTGTTATAACCAATGGCATCTTTTCGACTTTTGAGCATTTGTTTTTCTGGCATAGAGTGCACGTTGCAACAAAGGTTTTGATTTGTTGGTACATACCGGCCCCTTGTATTGATTCCTGATGCGGGAGTATGTTTTGTATGGTGTCCACCCAAGGTAGTATCATGAACGTTTTCACTACATTGTTAATATCTTCCATATTTGTCAAATAGAATGCCGTATCCTCTTGTTCCACGTCTTCACTCCTATTCACTTCATCCACAATCTCTTCATTATTTCTCTTTTTATAAGCGTTTGCCTCTCGTGCCTTTGCTCTAGTAATTGCTCCTGCACTAAATTTTTCCACTGGGAGACAACTAAGTGCGTCAGCGTTTTGGTTGATTTTCCCCGGCTTATACCATATCTCGAAGTCATATTCTAAAAGTTTGAGTCTCAGTCGAGCCAATCTGCCTTGTTGATCCTTCAAATTGTTATTCCTTTCAGAGGCGTATGATCTGTAAAAATGGAAAAATGTCTACCAAGCAAATAGGGCCTAAAAATCTTAGATGACCACACGATGGCAAGGAACTCCTTCTCTATGGTAGAGTATCGTTTCTCCGTATCACTTACCACTCTGCTTGCGAAATATATGGGTAAATCATAACCTGGCTCTCCTTGAGAAAGTATGTCTCCTAATGCCTCATTGCTGGCATCCGTAGTCAAAATGGTTTTGTGAAATCAGGGTACCGCAACAGTGGAGGACTTGTTACTGCAGCTTTTAATTTCTCCATTGCTTGTTGACCCTCCTTTGTCCATTTAAATTTTGCATTTTTCCTTAATAGTTTGTTCAATGGCAATGCAATTTCAGATGACCTTGGTATAAACTTTCTATAATAGTTGATAAGCTCCAAAAATGATTGTAGCTCCTTGACATTTCTGGGAGGCGGTATATCTTTTACTGCTTTTGTGTTATGGGTGTCCGGTAATACTCCGTTTTCCGAACATTGATGACCTCTCTTTGCAGGAAATTAAATTTTTCAGGGTGCAGCTTAAGGTTGTGTTTCCTTAAAACGTCCAGTACTCTTTTAAGTCTTAACTGATGGTCCTCTAGATTTCTCCCGTAGATTACTATATCGTCCAGATATACGAAACAGTCGATTCCCTATAGACTCGGTAATATTGAATTCATTATCCTCTGAAACGTGGCTGGTGCCCCTGTCAATCCGAAAGGCATACGACTGAACTCGAAATATCCCATGTTGGTGTTGAACGCGGTTTTTTGCTTATCATTAGGGCTCATCAGAACTTGGTGGTACCCGCTTGCCAGGTCTAGGGTAGAGAAGTATCGGCTGTAGCGAAGTTGGTCTAGGATCCCATCAATTCTTGATATGGGGAAAACCTGTTTTACTGTAGCCTCATTCAATTTCTTGAAATCCACTACCAAACGCCATTTTTTTCTCTCCGTCCTTGCCTGCCTTTTTGGGTACTAGGAGTATTGGAGAGTTCCAAGGGGAAATACTAGGGGAGATAATTCCATCTTCGATCATTTGCCTCACTTGTCTATTTATTTTATTTCGGTGGGTCTCAGGTAACCTATGCTGTTTAATATTGATTGGGGCTGACTAGGGTCAGTTGGTCTGGCCTCAGACGAACCGTGTCTAATAGCAATCGGGTTCTATCTTTGTCGTGCGCGGAATCTACTGTATTTATAGCTGCTCTCGGTGCTATCTGGAAGTTTAAAGAGTTGTCACAACTCAAAATTACTTTTTCCTTTATGTTCACAGCAAAGTCATTGGTGTTCAAAATTGGAACGAATGCTGTTCCCTCTCTGATCGACGTTAGAGTTTCACCCACAAATACGTCTGGTGAAATTTTCTAATTTGTTTACTACTATGTCTCCGCTAGCATTTTTAACTGCTACTGCCACAATTCCCTGAGACCGTCCCTTCACAAAAACATTGTCTGCTATATATGTATAACTGGGGACTTTCTAAAACTAGTGGTAAGGAAGCTATTTCTTTCTGGTTCTCAAAAAATTTTATGTTCTTGGTAATTGTATCGATAATCGACTTATTCCACATCATATCTCTGCCCAATAAACCACCTGTGGGCAATATGCTACCCTTCGGTTCCACGTGCATTTTCAAACGTAATCTGTCTACGTATTTATGGTTCACCATTACAGTTCCTTTGGTACTTATGTTTCCCTCAAATGCTCCTGACAACGTCTTCCGCTCATTCTTGTTGATTTCTGTTGTTGGTGCCAAAGCTTCATTTTTTACTAGTGTGGTGTCTGCTCCTGAGTCCACCAATAATAATAGTTTCTCCTCTTTTGCTTCTTTGCAGGGGAAACTAATGTATGCATCGTTTATACCGTATTTTTCATTACTAGCAGTATCCCTTTTCAGTCTCTGTCCCCTTTGGGAATCTGAGTGATATGTGTGGCGTTTTCTCACGTTTTGTTTCGCGCTCATTTTCTCTTTTATACTCGTCCACATCATCATTATAAATTGTAGCATTATTGCCATATAATATACTGATTTTCTTAAAATTTCTCTACTGGTGTTACAAACCTTGTATGCTGAATTTATGTACCCCGCACCACTTATCATTTTTGTATGGGCCTGTTTCTTCCCACGCGATCTTTTGGGTGTGCTTACTGCTTTATCCTTGATATTCATTTTAATCTCCGGATGCTGATTATTTTCCTCCTCTGTCACATTTATGCTGCTTATATCTGAATTTATGATGCTGAAATTTTAATTTTTTTCGGCTTTATCGCCTACCGGTTGCGTTTTCTTACATGTTTTTTCCTCAGTACGTTTTCTATATATTCTTTTTCTGCGGGTTTTGGCATTCCAGTCAATTAGTTGTGACTGGGCCGATACCCGTTTCCCGAATCCTGTCTGCCGTTTATGTACTTGTTTCTATTGCCAATAGTGCTATCATATCTATTTCTATTCTTGTTGCTACCATTGTTGTCTCTGTTTTCGGATATGTGTCCCTGTCGACCACATCTATAACAACGTTGCTGCTCGTTGTTGTTAATTTGATTTTGCCTTATATTTTGAGTTTCTGCCCTTGCATAATTTTGAGTATTGATTCTGGGATTATGTGGTTGTGTGTTTCTTCTAAAGTTGTATTCTGCACGTTCTTGTCGTCTGGCTTGAGTATAACATTTATTCAACACATGTCCTGGTTTATTGCAGAAACTGCAGTACCTTGAAGAACTCATAGAGGTTAGATGTGCATTATTATTGGGTATTGGCTGGTTATATGTTTGTTGGTTCAAAGACAGTTGTCGTACTTCTTTCAACAATTGTTGCACCGTCTCAAATAAGGGTTCTTCGGCTAGCACTGTCATAACATTTGGATATCTCGTATTAGTGCCTAAGAGATTTTGTGCATTCTTGCTAATTTTTAGTAGATCAGCCAACTTGTCATTTTCATGCCCAATGAACTTTGCCACTAACTTGGGATCTCTTAAACTCCTTATGTAGCTTCTTACCGCTGATTGATTGCAATGGTCTGTCATAGATTTTTGATGAGAAACATCTTACCATTGTGACGCAATAAGCTCTGTTGCATTTCTAAGTAGTCCTTTCAATCTTTTTCCAAATTCATATGCAATCTCTGTTGAACGTTGCTTATTGTTAAAAATCAATTCTTGTATTTCCGTTAGCGTCTTAGTTTTTGTAAATTTCTCCTTAATAGCCATGCACAGTGATTCTATTGTTGTGAATTCCTTATTGTGGAAATACGAGTAAGCAATTCCAAAGAGTCTAGTTTTTATGCATTTGATTATGTCAACAACATTACCCAGTTCACCTAGTTTATCCTTCGCTATCATGCAACCTTCAATAAATTTATTTGTTTCAGTTGTAAGTTCAAAAGTTCAGTGAAAGTTGTCATATTGGTTGTGTTTGAAGAAGTGTTGACTAAAAGTGTTTTCGTATTTCCTCGTTGCAACTCTTGTATTTTCAATTTTAGCGTCTCAATTTGTTGAGTTTTTTTCTCAACAACTTTCCTGTTCTCAACGAATTACTGCAGCTGTTCTGCAGTCAACCTCGTGTTAACGTGTTGCGCGAGCTCTTTAAACGCTTGGTTTTTATTGCTCGCTGTCTTGAATTTGTTGATCGGCTTCTTCTATGGTTTTCTTCAAGCTTTCGTTTTGCTGCTTCAAGTCCTGTTCACTTGTACGTATTCTTCTATTTCTTTAAATATAACTGAATTTTTTTGATGTTCTTGTAACACTTGTAACTCTTCCAATAAAATATCAATCTATTCGAACTCACTTATATTTCCCTGGCTTCGCACCTTATGTTTTATTAACTCTATATACTCCTTTTTGTTGTTGATATACTTAATTAAATTCTACACTCGCTCCGAAATTTCTCTAGTTACTACCTGCGTTGTTCTCAATTCAATTTTTAAATCCTCCATATATACATTTCTACCTAACCAATATTGAAACTAAGCCATTTATATATATATATATATATATATATATATATATATACATATATATATATATATATATATATATATATATATATATATATATATATTTCTATTACTCTAATTTAAATACCCGTACCGAAAAAAAAAATTATTTTCCTGTATGATGACCCTAGCAAAGACGGTCATTCGTAGCTTTTACACTTTTTTACACTTTTTTACACCAATACTTACCATGTATACTGGTTCCATTTGTATGCCAAGAGCAGTTTGTTCGTCGTAAGTTTGCCCTTAAAATTTATACAACTGAAGGCAGCTAAAATAACTAATTAAAACCTTGAGGAGTTAATAATACTGACACACAAAACAACGAATTCCTTCAACAAATATCAAGCACCTATTGAATTGAATTGAGCTAAAATAGCTTTCCAATATCCGAATATGTACTTATTCTCTGTTGAAAGATATTAAACGAACAATACTCTGCGAATATCGACTGCGCCAAATGTTGCAGTGTCGTTTTTAAAAGGCAATAGTTACTTCTTTTTACCTGGAGGGTCCTGTGGGAATCGCAGGTTCTTTGTTGGAGCTTGGTTTACTACAACTGTCTTAACTAACATAGAACTAGCTATTTATACTTTTCTTAAAATTAACTTTAAAATAATATATTGCGATTAAGCTATTTTCTAGTGACCTAAATAATACAACAGTATTGCACCATTCGTTAACGCAAACAGTATTTAAGTTGAATGTACATTATTGTTGCAGCAACCAATTAGTGCAATGCATATGTAGGAGGGATGTTCGATAATGCTTTACAACAGGGGTCATCCCCTGAGTGCAGGTCCTAATTAAAAATAATAATAATAATAATAATATTGCTCACAGCTTGAATTCACTTTGTTTAACGAGTTCCTTACTAACTATGAAAATATATATGTATGTTTCAAATAATAGATAAAATTAATTTTAATAACTATGTAACAAAAAAGAAATATACATTAAGTCAAATTTTTGAGATCTTCTAAGGTAAATATGTGGAGGTATTTTTCTGCATTATTTTAATTTTCAAATCTTCAAATTCTAATAACTTTTTGTATCTTTCTAGTTTATTCTCAAGTTCCTCACGCCGTAATTTTTCAGAAATTTCGTGATGCTGCTGCAACTATTTTATTTTTTTATATTTTTGTTTATGCTTTTTAGAGACCGATAAACAGTTTTCACCATACGATCCATTTCTCTGATATGCTTTTGTATAGCATCTCCTATCTCTTCAATTTTGGAACACAAGTGTTGCTGCGACTTTAGCTCTTCAGCTATGACGTCAGCTGTGGTATGTTTTCCACCTTGATCCTCAGATTTTCGCTTCAAGAATTCGCACCTATTTTAACTGGAAGATGTTGACCCCTCATTTATCAAGAGTTCTTGTGGCGATGGTGGTAATTGATCTGGACAAATGGACTTTTCCGAACACAATTCAGTATTGATGTCATCATTATTTTCGTTATTAGCAAAAGAATCAGGCAAACAAAAATTGAGAGAGTTTTCTAGTCCCTCTACTGATTCTTTCATACCCACTAAATCGTAAATGCACTGCTCGGATGGCGAAAAGATTTTGGTTTGGTTTGGTCCTCCTCCTGTTGCTCTGTGGTTCTTAATATTTGCAGCAGCTTTTGAGCGAAGGAGTTCCAAAATTCTGTAACCACTTCTTTGAAAAGCTTAACAAAGCCACAGGCCATTGATCTGTTGTCCTGCGTTTTATTAAGCGTAATTTCGCTTTGACATTTATTTACTGACCTTGCCCTGGAAATGAAGATTGATAAATTTCAAAACCCAATTTTAAGAAGAAAACCCCATACAAACTTACATGTTTTTTGTTTAGTTCGCCGGCAAAAATCAAGTAAACAAATCAAAGGGAAAAGAGAACATTACGCGGGAAAAAATTATTCACGATAAGGGAAATTTTGTTTTAAGCGAAAAGCCTATTTATTATTCACGATTGAATGATTACAAAAAGTGAGACAAATTAGAAGGAATATTATTCACGATTGCAATTGAGGGAAAATTGAAAACATTTCGGGCGAAAAATTATTCACGATAAGGTTGAATATATGTACATATAACAATAAATTAAAATACCAAATTCCTACTACAATAAAACAAACACTACTGATTTGTTAAAAAAGGTATAACTAAACCGTGGTTTTCCATATAGAAGCAATGTGAGAGTCTATCGGCACCAAGACCAAGTTTATGTAGACACTGGTTTTGTTGTAGGAGTACGGAGAGCGCATTATCAGATATACAATATAGCAGTTTTACATATTTTCAGCACATCTAGGTGCCAGGAGTGCCGTACTCAGTCAAGCGCGTTTTAGTAGTCGATGAAAGCTGTGTTCATTTTTTTGTATTCCGTATAGCTTGTTTAGTCGCTATGGTAAGGACCACTTACTAGTCCTCACAGCCTTCGTACCTTGTCGACATAATTTTCCCTCTTCTGCCAGGAAATTGTTACTTTCACACAAATTACTAACTATTGTGCCAATACACGATGTGAATATATCCGATATACATATTGGAAATTTAGGAAAAATATATAAGGTCTTTATGTTGAATGTTAATTTAAAACGAGTAACTTGATCTTTAGATTTCAGTTATTGAAGGCTTATAAGGTGTTTTTTTCATTAATTGATTTCGTTTGGCATCATTAGTTGTGATAATAACGTTGATTGGAGATTGAATAATCTTTGTCGGCAAAATTACAGAATACTTCGGTTATTTTCAATTGCAAAAAGGCTTACTTTAAATCTACCGTGAGCACGACGTCCCTTGGTGTTATGCGAATGGTCTTCGAACACCTTCTTTAATATTATTGCATATTAGATATTTTTTACGTTTAAAACCGCAGACTTTTGGCAAAATTATTTATGTTGTATTATTGTTATAATGTGTAATTGGCATATGGCGCGGTTTAATATGCATTATTTATAAAACCGTTCTCATGACACCACTTCTTTTTTTTGCATCTTTCTGTTTCGCTAGAAGTACTTTTATCTGCTATTCAAATTGCAGTATCATCCGCATATGAGAAGGAAGGGCATTTCCATTTTGGCGTTACGTTACTTTTGTACGACGATATGTTGAAAAAAAACGTTAAAAACCAGAATTTAAAAAAGTTTTTTTCTCACATTAGAGAAGTGATTGGATAGCTCTATATTCAGCCAAAAAATGGAAATAGTTGAGCCTAAGAATTTCAAAATATACTCCAAAAAGTGACCTGGCGTTACGTTACAAAAAACGGAAGTGCGATTTGACTTTGATAACAAAATTGTTGAACTCTGCGAATTGGGCAAGTATTTTTAATCAAATTTTTTTTGATAGGTTTTGGACCAATATACATTTATTTTCCAAGTTATAAATTGAACAAATCTTTTTTCCTTTTTTTTCTTTTATGAAAATTGGTCTGGCGTTACGTTACTGGCGTTACATTACTAAAATTTCCACTTTATTTTATTATGTTAAAAAAATGTGAAAAAGACATAAATATTAGAAAATTATATAAAAACTACAAAATACTAAATTTATTTTTTGCATTTGTTTTATGATTATATATGTTTGTAGCAACAGTTTTGCATTAAGAGTATTATTATGAAATTGCTTTTAGGAATGTTAATTATAAAGAGAAAATGCCCTTGAAGTTAAGAAACACTTACAAAAACGGGAACTTCAAACTTGTAGCTCAGTATTTCACCATCCCAACAAAAGAAAGCTTTGAGCTCCTAAATTTAATTTATTTTAGAAGTTTCTCTTTTATAATACATTAGGAAAAAATCTGTTTGTTAACTTTTAATTTTTCGATCAAGGTGGACTTTTTTCTGGAAATGCCCACATCATTCTCATAAATAATGTATGATATTGGTCCAAATTTTTTCCCTATTTTGACATAATATGATTTCTATTCGATTTAACCAGTCTAAATATCTGCATCTCACACAGAAGCCTATAAATAGCGCTATACATCATATATTTGCTCAAATACCCGTGCACACAGTTTGAAAACTTTCTTAACAGTTTTTCCTTTTTGGAATCTATATTGACTTTATTTATTATTTTATATATTTGGAGGGAACATGTGATCCTTCTGACAATAATCTTTTTTATAATTATTTATATCGGATTGCATCCCGTTTTTGTAAACTGACGTTTTCCATATGTCTGGAACTGTGGCGCTATCAATGCTTATATTTACGAGTTTTGTAAAAATTTGCGTTAATTCGCTAGCATTTAATTTAAGATCTCTGTGTCGCATGTTCTCTATACCTGGTGCTTTTTTTATTGAGGCAATTTAAAATATGGCAAATTTCTCATCCGTTGTTTCGTTTATTATATTATGCCATTTTGTTTCCTAAATTTACTTTAAAATTTTATATTTGCTTAATTGCGATGCCAGAGATGTTATATTTTTGTATTTTCCTTCCTCAGATTGTCGTTGTTTTAATTATTTTTTACTAAATGACGATCAATGCATGATGCAGTATTTCAAATATTGTGATCAAACATTGCATACCATCACTGCTGTTTAGTACGTTGTTGTTGTTGGGGTACATTGGATACATCAATATCTACGCCTCCCACAAGTATTACTTTTTTATTGATGTTCTTTAATATTACATCAAGTGCGTTGGCAAATGTGAATAAGATCACTATATATCACCGCCATTTGACTGTGAAGTGATGTGAGATACATATAGTACTAATTGGGTATTTTGTCGCTTTTTTCTCGCTTTTGGAAGATGTCATTACTTATTACACTAGTAGCCATTATTGAGGACATTCTCACAAGGTACATCGATCCATATTGGTGATGGATTGTGTGTCTGCTTTACTCCATATTACCCTTCAAAAGTTTTCAATGTCGTTGAAACGTTGCCTACGTGAGTTGTGGAGTTTTCTGCCGGTTGCGCGATCATGATGTAAAAACGGTTTTCTCCATTTGAAGGACTCAGTTGTGTTTCGCTTCAGTATATCTTTTGGAGGAGCTACGCATTCGTTCCGTACATCTTGTGAGATTTTGCCTGATTGCGGAAACCCGTACTTGCTCCATGTTGTAGTTATTATTTTATTATTATTATTTTATTATTAATATTATTATTATAGTTATTATTATTATTATTATTATTATTATTATTATACATCTGTGAGGATATAATCCACCTTTTATATCCGTTATCCTAATGTTTCCCTCACGATCGTTGTTGCTTTTATTAGAATTGCCTTTTGCATTTCTGGTAGTATTTTTACGTTAAGGCCTAATTTTTCAATGGCACACGTGGTATCTTTGGGTATTGTTCCCATAGAGGTTATTAATATAGATTGTGTATAGTCTTAATGTATTGGGCAAGCAGTATATACATAGTTAGATTTTTTGTGACTATAGTGTTTTGTATATTGGCATCATTTGGTACTGCGAAATCAATGATTTGGGCTGTTTTTCTTTGATTATTTGTTATTATCGTTTCTGGTCTATTGGGTACATTTGTCTCTGGGGGACTGTTGGTCAGTATTGATCTATCTCAGCATATAACATATTGATTGTTTTTAATGATTGGCTTAGGTTCGTTCGTTAGTTTTTAGCAGATTTATAACGTTTATATGTATTATTTTTCCGGTATTATCATGTCTTTGCTGGTAAAGATTTGGAAGAAGCGTTGGACAGCTGTTAAGTAGGTGATGTATTGTTTTAGCTGTACTACCGAATCTTCAGCAACTATCGTCCGCTAATATACTATCATGGGTTCCTAAATGGCTACGACACATTCCTCAGTTTCAGCAATGATGTTACTATATTTAAGCCAATTGTTAGTGTTTGTTATATCTACATACATAAACCTGATTGACCATATTTGGATATTTTCCACGTAGCGGTTTTGATTTCCAATCTTTAATAAGGTTGTCTATTGCTGTTTAAATATTATTGTTATCGTTTTTTAGGTTGAATGTACTGAGGCTGTCATCGGCATTTTTAAGTCCTCTGTAGAGTAAGCATAGTGAAGCTCTTTGCTCTAAAATACTCTATTAATTTTATTAATTGCTTATCATGTAGCGTCTTTACGTTTAATATGCCCCTTCCTCCTAATTTTCTTGGAATGTTAACTCGTTTCGGGTGGTTTATCATTATTATTACTATAATTGTTTTTATTATTATGATTATTATTTATTTACATTTCTACTTCTTGGATACATTAAAATAATACATTTTGGAGGGCTTAGCCCATTGCAAAATATACATATTATTACTATAATTTTTATATCTAAAATCTAGTTCATGAAATTTCTTGTTATATGACAGGTATCAATGATTACAGACTTCTGCATGACATCAACAAGGTGTTGGCGGAGTCCAATGGTGTTTATGTTTCTGCAAAATTGTTTATCAATCACACCTTCAGCGCTTATTATGATGAGGATAATTTTAATTTCCCTGAGGTTCCAGTTTCTTCAGGTTTCAACCGCTAGGTCTGCATACCTATTAATCTTCTCAGCATATGTTCGACTCATATTTCTGCTAGCCGGGACTGCTACATCAATGAAGAAGGCAATACGTTCTTTTTTCTCAAAGATTGTAATATCAGGACGGTTATGGGGTCTCGTATGGTCTGAGTATATCGTTCGGTCGTAATAGATTTTTACGTCCTCATTTTCCATCACTGGTACCGGATTAAACCTGTAGTAAGGCATTTCATCCACTTGGAACCTATATTTTTTAAGAAGGTTATTGTGAACGATTTTCACAACGTTATTATGTCTCCTTGTGTACTCATTTTGTGCTAAATCGGTGCATCCTGATAGTATGTGACCAATGGTTTCGATTTGGCTCATACATCTTCTGCAGAAGTCACTGGTTACACTTGGATCTTTTATAACAGTTTTTCTATAGTTTCTGGTTGGAATAACCTGATCTTGTATAGGTATCATAAAGGCTTCGGTTTCTGCAAATATGTTTCCATTAGTTAACCATTTGTTTGACATTAGTATATCAATATTATCGGCGTTTATGGATCTGTAGAATCGGCCATGTATATGTTTAATTGACTATTTTTACTTTTTCGACATGATGTCCGCTGCTTGTCGATTGAAATTTCCATTCAAGTTTAGAGGTGTGATATTAGTGTCTGCTTCCGTGATTATCTTTATGAGTCTAGATCTGCCTGATTTTATTTGGAAGTACTGACGAAGATACTCTATCTGATTATCATGTACTGTTTGGATTTCAACCAGCCTTCTTCCTCCATCTCTCCGTGGTGCCACCATTCCTTCACAACATGATTTTGGGTGGTGAAATTGGTAGTCACTTAGCATCGTTCTCATTTTTCGTTGTAATGAATGAATTTCAGTTACGGCCCATTTAATAATGACAAAGCTATACGAAAGTATGGGAACAGCATATGAGTTTATGGCTTTTATTAAGTTTTTTCCATTCAAATTACCTTTCGCTATTTGATGCATTCGCGATTCAAGCTCCATTGTTAGCTTACTTTTTACTATTTTATTATCTATACGATTATTCTGGGCCATGCCTAGGTATTTGTACACATCATATTCTTCCATTTGGTCTATTTTATCAGTGCCTCTATTTAAGTTTTCACATTTTGAAATTTCTTCCTTATTAATGCATATTATTTTACATTTTTCAAGGCCAAAGTTCATTTTGATGTCGTCACTAACCATATAAACGATCTCTATTAAGTGATCTAGGCTTTGCTTTGTCGATGCGTAAAGTTTCAGGTCGTCCATATAGAGAAGGTGACTCAGTACCTCTTGGTTAGATTGTGCTCTTAATTTGTTATTATTATTATTATTATTATTATTATTATTACCCAGATTATAAAAACATATCTATTGTATATTCTGAAGATAAGTATTAACGCCGATATATGTTTTAAGTATTACAGATAATAAATGTATTAGATAAAAGAATTAATTTTAGGACTGATACTGACAGTGTAGCACATGCGCATTAAATTTACAAAACTATGCAAACATATAAATATATGTGTATATATTTATATATATATATATATATATATATATATATATATATATATATATATATATATATATATATATATATATAAATATACTCGTATATACATACCCGTATGTATATATATATATATATATATATATATATATATATATATATTCATAAATATATATATATATATATATATATATATGTATATGTATATCGTACTCGTTCAACAATACTGTATTAGCTCAAAAACTTCAAAGTTTTCAGGAGAGACAAAAAACTGTTTTCTTAACGCTTAAGGAAGTTTTCATTAACAAAAGTTCGGCAATATTTAGAAAACCCATCAATTATTTGATGGCGCTGCATAACCTTTTTATTCGTTCGTTGCCTGCAAACAGAAAAGCGATTTTTTAGTTACTTTCATTGTCTTTAATTATTTTTGTTTATAAGAAGTAAATATTCTGAGTTGTGTTTTTTATATGAAATTTATTGATGTATTTAATCCTTTTTTAATAAAACAGATAAACACGAAATGAAAAAAGACTAAAGTAAACAAAGTTTTTAAAGCTAAATATATGCTAACAACCGCTAAAAAGTTTAAGATATATATTTAACATTTTCGTAGTATGAATCGTAATACTTGCTCTTGACTAGGTCCATAATATCCTTTCTTTTATTTTCCGAAATTGGCATCCTTTTTTTGGGGGCAACGCATTTTTTAATTGAACTAATTAGACTTTTTTATTTCAAATATTCGATGATCAAAATTGCATTTTTTGCTATATTGCTCAAATGCAATATGATAAAGTGATAATATTACAAAGGGTCATTAAAAATATTTCATCAAAACAGTAATAACTCAATAAAAAACAAAATTATTTCACGGAAACAGTAACAACTCAAAGAAAAAGTTAAGCATTATTTCATGAAAACAATCATATATCGAATTGAAAAAAAAATTAGCTTAGCTTGAATCAATTAAACAGTTGCAACTCAAAATACTACCTGGCTAAACTTTTAATATTAGAATAATAACTTAAATTAAAATACTACTTTTTATACGAAAAAACAATTATTTGTTAAAGCCAATCACTTCAAACAACTCAAAATAATTTTGTTGTCTTGATTCACAGAAATAACCAATTTCAGCAGGAAAAAGGTCACAAAATATATTTTTATTAAGAAAGAGAACTATGGGAATTTTTAACCATAGGTAGACATAAGTGTTATGTATTTTTTTTGCCAAAAAGATAAAATAAAAATATTTTTAGTTATTACAGTATTGTTGAACGAGTGCGATAGATATATATATATATATATATATATATATATATACATATATATATATATATATATATATATATATATATATATATATATATATATATATATAGTATATACATATATATATATATATATATATATATATTTATATATATATATATATATGTATATATATATGTATATATATATATATATATATATATATATATATATATATATATATGTATATACATATATGTATACATATATATATATATATATATATATACATATATATATATATATATATATATATATATATATATTTTTTTTTTTATTCATGGGATGAATGGGATGAAATCATCGAAAGACCCTGGCAGTGATGGTGTTTGCCAGGAGTGCGAGACTTTAACACGCTAAAACACCCCTTTACACTGACCCAAAACCTTTCCCTGTGGTACTGCCGTAAGGCTTTACATCACAGGGTGGGAATAGATCCTAGACCTAATCTAACCTAAAGAGATTCTTCTGCGAATCTCTTCTAACCTACGAAGTTCTAACAGAACGAATTTTGCAAAATTGCATACACACGTCCAGTTGTACAAAGATTCCAACATGGTTGGAACTATGTTGTCCGGCCTAATTCTACGCCCTAAATCTGCTTCTAAGCACTCTCTTCTACTATTGAATCGTGGACAGATGAAGAACACATGTTCGGCATCTTCCACGACATTACCGTCACAGCTCGGACAAAACGGAATACTGTCATGTCCGAAACGGTACAAGTACGACCTGAAGCAACCATGTCAAGTCAAAAACTGTGTAATATAGTAGTTCAAGTCACCGTGCTTTCTTGATAACCATGTACTGATGTCAGGTATCAGTGAGTAAGTCCATCTTCCCTTATCAGTCGCTGTCCATCGTGCCTGCCACTTACGTAGGCACAAATCTGTCACACCATTTGTACTGTCCGATATCGCCTCTAATTCGATGGGCATCATACCGGCGATGACAAAAGCTGCCTCGTCGGACACAGTTCGGAATGCGCTACATACTCGCAGGGCGGCCAGCCTATACACAGGGGATATCAGATTCACATACGTAGGATATCTCAGTGAACCTGACCATATAGGGGATGCATACAGGATAATGCTTTTAACTACACTAGAGATCAATTTCCTCTGCAGATATTTCGGACCTCTCGTATTTGGCATGATCCGGGATAAAGCTGAGCAGGTCTTCGATGCTCTGGCACCTATATACTTAAAGTGCTCATGAAAAGATAGACGTGTGTCAATCATGACTCCAAGGTATTTTAGACATTCCCTGGATTCTATGCTACACGTACCAATATTAAGCCTAATGGTTTCCCTACGTTTCCGACTACTAATCAGAACCGCCTCTGTTTTATGGTCAGCTAGAGCTAGACCCATTGACCTGAGCCAAGACCTAACGATCTGAATACTGGCATTTGCAATGGTTTCCGCCTCTAGCAACTCTTTTGCTTCACATACTAACGCTATGTCGTCTGCGAATCCAACTATCTTTGCCTTCTCAGGTAGATTTAACCTCAATACTCCATCGTACATGACGTTCCACAGTAGTGGGCCAAGTACTGATCCTTGAGGCACACCGCCAATTATCTGGCGTCTCCTAGTACCTTTATCGGTGTCATAAACTAGCTCTCTATTTCGGAAATAATCCTGTATAATTGCCAGTAAATACCCTGGGATGTCTAATCTTGCTAAGGCTTCAACAATACGTCCCCAGTTTGCCGTGTTGAAGGCGTTCTTTACGTCTAGGGTTACGACTACACAATACTCCTTAGTTCCATTTCTCCACCGCTCCCCTTGGATAGCCCTAGCAGCAGTTTCTACTACAACGTTGATAGCATCCACTGTTGATCTTGCTTTCCTGAAGCCATATTGGTTATTTGATAAACCGTTCTTAGCTTCAACACAGCCTTCCAATCTTCTACAGATTATACCTTCTAGCAGTTTCCCACTCGTATCTATCATACACAGTGGACGATAAGAGGAGGGGTCGTCTAGCGGCTTATTATCCTTGGGTAACAGTACCAGCTTTTGTCTTTTCCACATTGTTGGAAAAATTCCCTGGCTCAAGCATGCGCTTATTACCTTCAAGAAGTACTCAGGGTGGAGTTTGACAGCTTCTTTTAGCACCATATTTGGAATACAATCTAAGCCTGGCGCCTTATTGTCTTTAAATTTCGAGACAGCGCCTTCTATCTCGGAAATCGTAACCGGAGGAATATCGGAAAATGCAGCCGAATAGCTGTTTTGCCACGTAGGAATTTCCTGTTGGGGAAAGAGATGATCTACAATTCCCCTGAGAATAGGCTCCTCTCTTGGCGGCGATGGACCAAGACATTTAAGTCTCTTGGTTACCAGTTTATATGCAAGGCCCCAAGGATTACCATCTAATTCCTCACATATATTAAGGAAACAACTGCGCTTACTCCTACGTATTGCAATCTTCAACGCTTTCCTTTTATCCTTATATATTTGATGGTGTACACTGTTCTCTAGACTACCTCGCGTCCTTGTATACTGCCTTCGGGAGGTTATGCACTCCGAACGCAACCTAGCAATTTCACCATTCCACCAGTAAACTGGAGGCTTATTTGGTGACCTTTTACGCTTCGTCATGCTCACATTGCACGCACTCGTGATATGGCTCACTAATTGTTCTGCCATATCTTCAGCCGAACCATTCAGTTGCATGTTCTCCATACAAGCTGCGAAGATATCCTTATCAAAGGTATTTATCTTCCAGCCTGTCAAGTCTCGTGCTTGTACAGCCACATGGTGCTGTTCATCTTGTACATCTATGATTATAGCGCTATGATCGCTATGAGTATAAATGTCAGATATTCTCCAGTTCACCTGGCTTGTGATGCTGCTACTGGCAAACGTAATGTCAATTACCGAACCAGCATCACCTCGTCTGAAAGTTTGTTCAACCCCATTATTCATGAGTACAACGCTCAATGCAGAAAAGGCTTCCAAGAGCACTCTACCTCTTGCATTCGTCAAGGGGCAGCCCCATTCAACAGCCCACGCATTAAAGTCACCTGCTATTATGACTGGGTTCTTGGTGGCTGCATCTGTTACTATATTATCAACTATGCTTCGAAAGTCCTCTATAGAATACCTAGGGGGAATATAGCAGCTGTACAATGTGATACCAGAGATAGTGGCTCGGGCATACCCACATTGTGATGTTATTCTATCCCGCAGTGTTAAGGTGCTGGTGTTCCATATCGCCGATGTATCCGTGTTATCAGAAACCCAATTTACAGATCCCATGGTCCTATATGGCTCACTCAGCACAGCGACGTCTACATTTAAATCTCGAACGCTTTGCTTAAGAAGCTCTTGTGCTGCCTGGCAATGGTTGAGATTTAACTGTAATATACGCATTTTGATGTCTTAAGTTTGGTTTTAAACCTTAAGTTTCTGTAGCGCCTTTTTGTAGTACGGACAAACTACACCTCCGGTGACATGATCACTAGCGGTGTCTGTTGCATTCCTACAAAGCAAACACGACGGTTTTTTGGAGCACGTTCCAATTTTGTGGCCGGTTTCGCCACACCGTAAGCAATTATTAGAAAGGTCCTTCCCCTTACAATTTGCGGCCCTATGTCCATAATCTAGGCATCTAAAGCACCTTATCGGCGTTGCCTTTTCGCGTATTCGGCAGACGACCCAACCAATGCGTATCTTCGCCATCTGCACAAGACGGCTAGCTATGGCAGCACTTACGCCAATGGTGGCAGTTTGCGTTCCTCCATACGCTCTCCTCAACGATTTAATTGCAGCAGGCTGCAGAGATTTCAAATCGTCGGATGCTTTTATGAGGGCTTCATAAACGTCCTCCTTAGAGGTTACCTCATCTATATCCCTAATCTCGACTCTAACCTCATGGGATATTGCCCTTACTTCGGCGACCTGACCTAGTACCGATTCTACTGTCGCCCTGAATTCACTTGTATCCTGGTGCGCAGGTTTATTCAACTCCAACAACAATTCACCCTTACCAGTCTTCCTAATGTTCCTCACACTTTGGCCCAGATCATTCAACTTTGGGTCTTTCTGCACTTGTCTGAGGATATCAGCATAGGAAGCATCCCCGCACGTTTTAATTACCAAAGCATCTGGTCTTACTATCTTCTTCCTACTTCTAACTCTGGTATGGACCTTAACCCAGCCAGGATCTTTAGCATTCACGCCTGGTTTCCCAGCCGTACTTCTGCCTGCCTCACTGGGTGTATGATTCCCGCTATTCCTATTGGGGGTTACACCCTTCTTCTTCTTAGATTTGTTCCCCTTTGGGCTAAGAGTGCTTAGATCTCTTTTGCGCTTTGGGGTTGCGTTTAGCACAAAGGTTGGCCTTGACGGTTCTTCCGTCTGCGTCCCCTTATGAATTTGTGACTTCTTGTCACTAACAGGGCTGCTGCTCAGCTCATCCGCTACTTGCATATACAACGCCTGTATCTCCCGCGACATCGTCACAATATCTTTATGCACGTTCGAACGCGACTTTAAGAAGTCTAACAACTTCGAGATCTTATCTCCTAATTTCCCCAAACTACTGCTGCTTACCTCACTACTATTAGCAACGCTATTGGAAAAGAGATTATCTCCACTTCTAACTCCTGAAGGGGGTGATCTCATGATCACCGACTTCCTCACAAATGGGTTTTCGCTGTCTACCATGTTTAACCCATCATGTCCATTACCTCTATTTTTATTTATATTAATTGTGTTCATTCTAGTGGGTCCAAACTCAAAGCCGCTATATCCGTTCGATGTGCAGTCACGTTAAGATCCCATGGGTCCCTTTGCAAGCAGTGAGGTCCATGCGAGGGTTGACGAAAAGGTCTTATGGATCTTCTCGCCAGAGCCAGATCCGTGCTAACCGGGGAAGAACATCCGAACCTGCACCATCAACTTAATGATGACGAACTTCAAACGTACTTTGAGACTTGCCAAGTTTTAATAGGACGGAGGCAGTTGTGGCATTAGCCTGAGAGCCATTTCTGTAAAATTTCACCCCTACATACTCAGGTCCCAGAATACCACAACCACCAGCCCAGGGTTCTAAAAATTCAATCTCGTATGTCCAGATATGCCATAATTAAGACCGTACTGGACTTGGTCTTAATGCTTTTCAGCGGTGTGGAATCACAAGTCTTTTAAGGGTTTCTATCTAGAATTCCCTCAGACCTGTGATAACTCAGGGTCCGCGGGGTCGTCAATCCCGTTATCCTCATAAGAAGATACCCTTGCGGGTATATATATATATATATATATATATATATATATATACATATATGTATATATGTATATATATATATATACATATATGTATATATGTATTTTAGAATGACTGAGCTCGAGGTCGTTTTTGTAAAAATCTTTATAATTTTTCTATTTTATTCGATATTTCGTCAACAATTTGTTGACATCATCAGGAATAATAATTGAAAATTAAAATTTTCTGTATAAATTGGTTTTGAAATATGTTTTATTAAAATATAAATAAGAGGTTTTTAACTTTTCAAAACTGTGGTTAAAGTCTACTGACGATTTGGTAAAGCACCAATGAAATGCATATAGACATTGCTTAACCACCAACAAATAAATTTCATTTATATATAATAGTATTGTGGCAACAATGTGTCAAATAAAAATATTTCATAACAGTTTAATTTAGATTTTATTTTTCATTTTGCCATATAAATACTTTTCTTGTTATCCAATGGATTTCTGATTGTATAAAGGTGTAGAAAAATAAAATAGATTCATATCGAACATACTTTATTTGTTGGTTTAGTTTTGTATGAGTTGCAAGCCTATGTTCTTGTTCTGTTGTTATTTTTGAAAATAGTTTGTAATTTACAAGTTGTGAATTCTCAGATGGTTTTCGGAAGTATATGCATAAGATAAGAGGTTTTTAACTTTTCAAAACTGTGGTTAAAGTCTACTGACGATTTGGTAAAGCACCAATGAAATGCATATAGACATTGCTTAACCACCAACAAATAAATTTCATTTATATATAATAGTATTGTGACAACAATGTGTCAAATAAAAATATTTCATAAAATTAAAGACATTTTAGAATATATTTTTACCCAAAGAGTTTAATAATTAAATTAATATATCAATATAGAGATAGGAGAACATATAACAATAATAATAATAACGACAATATTAACAACAACACAAATAATAATAATAGTAATAATAATAATAATAATAATAATAATAATAATAATATAAATAATAATAATAACGATGCAGAAAAATATAGAATAGCTCACAAGACATACATATAATACAATGAAAAGACTATTTAACAAAAGAAAAGATAAGATTGATAAGTGGGATAGGTCTAATGTAATTTATAAAATACCTTGCAAGGGGAATAGTCAGGAAAATTGTAATAAGATATATATTGGTACAACTAAAAATAAATTAAAGACTAGGATAACAGGTCATAAATCAGATCAAAAATATAGACACATGAATTCACAAAAAACTTCTTTATGTTCTCATAGTTCTCATAATTATGCAGATTTTGAAAATGTTTCAATATTAAACACAGATAACAATTATTATCCGCGCTTAATGTTAGAAATGTTAGAAATAATTCGCAAAACTTTATCACAAAGAATACATTTTAAGGCAGACACAGAAAAATTAGCACAGAACTATAGCTATTTAGTTAGTAAAATTTGAATTTTTGTTTATTTATGTTAATTGGTTAAAGAATTTATTCCTATGTTTGTAGGTTTTTTTGTACGTATATATTTGTGTGTATGTATGTTATGTGTGTGTATGCGTGTATGCGTGTATACATGTAGATATGTATATATGTATGTGTATGCATGCACATATGTATATATATTTATATCATGTCATTATTTTTATATGTTATTTTTATACACTATACTGTAATCAATTCTTATCCTTGTTGTAATGTTGATTGAATAGTTTAAATATTGTAAATGTTTAGTTATATACATATGTATGTAAATTTGTATATATGTTAATATATTAATTTGTCATTATGTTAGTTATTTATATATATATATATATATATATATATATATATACATATATATATATATATATATATTCATATGTATGTGTGTGTATGTGCATATGTGTATGTACATGCATATGTGTTTGTATCTCTCTCTATGTGTGAGTATATATGTTTGTATATGGTTGTGTATGTTCATGTATGCATATATGGATACGTTCATGTATGTATTGATGTATACATGTATAAATATATTACAAACCTGTATATATGCTTTTGTTTTTATGTTAATATTTTTGAAAACATATTTCGAAACCAATTTATACAGAAAATTTTAATTTTCAATTATTATTCCTGATGATGTCAACAAATTGTTGACGAAATATCGAATAAAATAGAAAAATTATAACGATTTTTACAAAAACGACCTCGAGCTCAATCATTCTAAAATACATATATGTATAAGAAAAGGTCAATAAAAGCAAACAACATATATGTATATATAAATATATATATATATATATATATATATATATATATATATATACATATATACATACATATATATATATATATATATATATATATATATATATATATATATATATCTATATATATATATATATATATATATATATATATATATACATATATATACATATATATATATATATATATATATATATCTATATATATATATATATATATATATATATATATATATACATATATATATACATATATATATATATATATATATATATATATATATATATACATTTATATCAAAAACAAAAGGCCGAAAAATTAAATAACAAATTGTAAATAAACTTGTGAAAGCTACTTCTATTAAACTAATCTTTTTATGCTTATCAACTTATATATCATATCAAAACACCAAGAAGAGCATTACTATCAATCCTATTATGTTCGCCTAGTGCTTCTCTTAAACTTTCTATATCAGCAACACATTGTTCTCTTTTACTCTCCAATATAAAAATTGGACCACACCCCTTAGTACAGCTGACTACACCAGAATCCATTGAGTAGGAAAAAGGAAGCTAATGCGCCATTGCAAAAAGTGTTGTTAATGCTGATTGGTGTTTAATAACTAGGGTAAATTTCTAAGAGTGCTGCCAGTGTGGAAGAATTTTATAAGATTGGCGTACATTAGTACAAACAAAGTTTGGGAATTAGGTTATATTCAATTGTACATGGAGATGGAGCCAAATGAAACGCCTACTTGTATCTACTTTAAACAATATACTCAGTTGATCCTTAATTATGCAATTTATATTAATCTGTATCTATTGCTCATATAACTGTAACTGTTTAAAGCCTGGAATGACAAGTTAAGATACCATCTACTTAGCAACATCTCATATTTCCAATTTTAAATATCTAGTTAGCGTGAAATTAAATTATATCTTTAGTTATCGAACTGCTTCCTAAAGGGTAGCGATGGGTGTCAGATTCAGCCCTCTAGAACTTGCCAAGTGTCAGTTATCATAGTGTGTCCACATTCAGACCTAGATAAATATTGTTAATGCCTTCGAAAAAGAGGCACAATTATTTTTAAAGTTTCTTCAAAATACTAACAATTTACAAATTAAAATCTGCGGATCAAAATCTCTTTTGCCATATATTCGTTATACTTCATTTAAGTGGTTGCAACGAAAGGTACGTGCAATCTCTTTAATGGTAGTGGCCACGTCAATCCTTAAGTGTCACAATCTCCGTAATAATTTCTTGATACTTTGTGGTGCCATTGCTTTAGCCGATAAAATTAAGTGGAGATGTTGTTAATAAAAGTGAAATGGTTGTCAGCGTAAATAAACAATTACTAATATGGATCAAAGATCTGCGCAAAGAAAAGCAGAATTGCTTAAACCAATTTAGTATCCTTGAATTTAGGGAACTTACATAATCCAATCATTTTTGGTATCTGTACGGTTCTTTGCTGTCTTTTCTACAAAATTGTATTTATTAACAAAACTCTTGAAGGGTTTCGTATATGTTCATGGTTGTCGCCGTTCAACCTGAATCCTTCTAAAAACAATAAGCGAAGTTTTTCGAAGTAGGAAATAATAGTTTTACAACAGTCCTATAACGAGCAATTGATGTACTTAAAATTTAATGTCCTTTTAAACATTCCACACTTACTCTGGTTTTCTGATGTGCACTAGTGCATGATTTTGTATTGACGTTTCAATGAAGAATGCATGGCTGGCCATGCTTCGTGGGTATTTTAACAAAAATTTGTTTTCGAAGTAAATAATAAAATCGCTGCAGAAATTCTATCCCCTCATTTTTCTTTATTTGCCAATATCACCTCATTTCTAGTTCCACGGCAATGCATTGCATGAGTGGGGTTCGCACTACAAACGAAAAAAATCATAATTCTTTGAACGACGACCAGTTAGAAAGTTTTAAATCAGCGAAACTACTTTCGAGTGCTCTTAGTTGAAAATCGAAAAAATTTTTTTTAACAATTTAACAATAAAAATATCATGTTAAATAAGTTTGCAAAAAACAAACATTGATTCATGGTACAATTAACAGGTAATCCAACTAGTTCGACTGCTTAAAGTTTATCCTTCTTAAAACTGTAAAATTTTGCTCGGAAAATGAGTATATGATTTGTGGTTGTATTTATATAGCTTCTCTTTTTATCTTTAGAGATTGAAAAAAGGGTTCTAAAATAAATAGTGAACAATATTTTCTTTACATTCGGTACCAAATTAAACTTAATATGTTATCAAATTAAAAATAAATGGTACAAAAATACTCCTAGTTAGTATATCAAGAACGATCTAAACCAAAATTGTACAAATATAATAAGTTCATATATTAAACGATCTGAGGTGGTATTAAATTAAAAATAAATCGGTATCTGGTAATTCAAATCAACACCAAAATAAGCACGATTAAAATTAAAAGCAACTAAAAGTGCTATATTTGGCTGTAGTGAATCTTATATACATACATACACTTCGACCGTGATGAGAGACGGACGTATTGCGGAGATCAGAATACCTATTGAGTGTTACAACTTAGCTTTAACAATCGTGTTACAAGCATAGACTTGTTATTATTTATTTTCATTACAAACCTGAAAATAAATAAAACTAAGTGTATAAGCAGTATGAAATAATGAGTTTGAGCTTACTGCTCGAAAATCAAAAAGCAAAAAACATTGAAAATAACAAATTTATTAACAATATTAATAATGTTGAGAATAAAAGAAAAAGAATAATAGACAATATGGAATTGCCTTATTCTAAACAACAAAAACAAAATTACTATGCTATGCTAGATATTGACTCTCAGTGTGATGAAGAGCAACTAAACAAGTTTCAAAAACATGTGAAAGAAAGTAATGAAAAGCAAAAAAACTGAAGTGAGCAATTGAACCTATAAGACAAATGCACAATGCAAATAAAAACACCGCAACTCAGAGTATAAATTCTAACACAGTGGTTAATAATGAAAAAACATTAACAAAAAGATACCCCCAATAAATATAATTGATATTGAAACTAATGACTTAATAGAATTCATAAAAAATGGGTTAAAAATAAAGGATTTTCAAATTAAACAATTCCGAAATAAAAAGCAATTATTCATGTCTACCTTGAATGATTTCCTCAAAACGAAAGCCTTTTTAGAAAAGGCTAAAGCAAAATTTTTTACCTTTACGCCTAAAGGCATAAAAACAAAAACCTATTTATTAAAAGGTCTCGAAGCAGACCAATCTGCAGATGAGATACTAAAAGAACTACAAAAGTTTCAATGCGAAGATTTGAAATTTATAAAAGTAACTCAATTTTCAACCAAAACATCAATCGAAAAAGGTTATAAATTGCCAATATTTATGGTGCAAGTATCACCAGAAAGTAGTGTTTACAAGCTAAGAAATATAAAAACATTGTTTTATCGTTGTATAAAATGGGATCTGTTAAAACGACCAGAAATTACACAATGCCGCAACTGCCAAGGGTTCTTTCATAGCGCCGAAAATTGTTTTCTTCCAACTAAATGCGTGAAATGCAGTTCGGATCATGAAAAAGGAAAGTGTCCACTTAGCGAAGTTAATGCTAACGAAAAAGAAAAGTTATACTGTGTACTATGCAAAAAATTCGGCCATCCAGCTTCGTATAAAGGGTGCGAGAAGTACAAAGAACTTCAGAGGAAACTTAGAGCTAAGAAAAATAATTTTATAGCTAATAATACACACAATAATCCCGAAACTAGTTATGCAAATATTCTAAAAGAAAACAATAACGTAAATATTGAATCTCAAAATTTGGGAAATACAAATAACTCATTCTTAATGGAATTAAAAAATATGATGCTAAATTTAACTAGCCAAATAAATAATTTGCAAAAACAACTAAACTTACAAACGTCTCGTATAGACACAATTTTTTCCATGGTTGGTGTGTAAAAAATGGCGAATGAACAAATAAATATTATAACTAAAACACTAAAAATAATTCAGATTAATGTAAATTCATTAATAAAGATAGATAGAAGATACAATCTTCAAGAATTTCTAAATTGTCATAATCCAGATATCGTACTATTAAATGAAACCAAACTAAATTCTAGGCATAAGCTAAACTTCAATAATTATAATATCATTCGAAAGGATAGGAAAAATGCTTTAATGGGTGGTGGGACAGCTATTTTAATAAAAAATGGTATCAAATATAACAACTATATAAGTAGTAGCTTAGACACATTAAACCATTTGGAAACATGCGTAATTAAAATACCTATGTCTGACAATAGTTCGATGTTTATTATATCGGTTTATTATCCAGCCGGAAATAATGATTATAATCTAAAAATAGAATTAAGCAGGCTATTTGAAGAGTTAGACCTTCAAAATATAAATAATTTTTATATTCTAGCGGGGGATTTAAATTGTAAACATAGTGATTGGGGAAATCCAGTTAATAACCCAAAAGGAAACAAGCTCAAAGAGTGGTTGGTAGATAATGAACTTAACTTTAGATGTAAACTTTATGCATCATGTTTGCCATCATATCCTCGTTCAAAGTCATATCTTGATATTTGTATTGCTGATTGCAGATTGAATATTCACGGCGAAAATAGTACTACCAACAGACTTAGTACTTTTGATTATGATAGCGATCATAACGCAGTCCAAATATGCGCTTCAATGAATCAAGAGCAACCGTTCTCATTTTTCACTGAACCGATAATTTACAAATACAATTATAAGATAACAAACTGGAAAAAATTTGAGAAAATTATTCTAAATAAGATAGAAGACGTACTTGAAATACCAAATACACGGAACCTTTCAAACAATGAAATAGATGATTACCTAGACCAAATAGATGATATTATATTGTGTGCTATAGAAAATGCTACACCAAAGATTAGGGAACAAAATTATTTTTCAAAAATTGAAAATGCAGTTTTGAGGAAACTCCATAAAGAAAAGAGCAGAATTCTTACTTTTATAAAACGGCACAACAGATTAGAAATTTCTTTGTCTGAATCTGCGCTAAAATTACTAAAAACTAAATTGAAATTGGTTAAGAAATTAATTAATGACAATATTTTAATAGCTCTTAATGAGCATATGAGACAAAAGTTTTCAAATATTGATATATGTTCAAAAAAATTAAAAAATATTTTAAGAAGGGTAAATCTCTAGATCTTACAAATATTAAAATTCACGAAAACTCCGCGCATTACATTAGTAATGCAGGAATAGACCCAAATAGCTTGGAAAAAGATAATTCTGGTCAATTTATAGTGCGAGATCAGGAACAAATACTCAACACTATTGGTAGTTTTTTAGAAGAAGTACATTCATCCAAACAACTAAATACAGAAAATTCGTTACATGTCAGAATAGATAATTCAATCAAAAACTTCTTAGAAATAAAGAACAATATTGAATCAACTCAAACAACAATTACTAACTTTGATTTTGAAAGGAAATCTGATAATCTAAGTGTATCACAGGCAGAAAATTATTTCATTACTAGAGATAGCATAGTCTATATTTTTTCCAGTTTAAGAAGTAAAACATCATTTGGCATGGACAAAATACCAAATATAATATTAAGAAGAATTCCAAAAAAACTAATCTTTTGCTACTGTAACTTATTCAATAATATGTTGAATAACTCATATTTCCCAAAAACGTGGAAGGTAGCTAAAGTAGTTATATTACCTAAAGGTGATAAAGACGTAAGTCATCCAAAGAATTTGAGACCAATAAGTTTACTGCCAAATATTAGTAAAGTGTTCGAAATGTGCGTAAACAATAATATTAATAGTTTTTGTAACGAAAAACACTTAGTTAGCGATAAACAATTCGGATTCAAATATAAGCATTCTACGGTGAATGCCGTACATTTTCTAACGTCACACATTAACTGGAATTGGAACAGAGGGTTATGCACAGGGGCATGTCTTATTGACATGGAAAAAGCATTCGATAGTATCTGGATATCTGGATTAATATTTAAATTAATTGAATATAAATTCCCAATGCACCTGATTATACTAATTTATAATATGATATCAGACAAAACATTTGTTGTTTCACACAAAGATTATATTAGCACCAAAACCTTTAAAGTTATAAATGGTCTACAGCAGGGTACTGTAAATTCACCCATTCTGTTTAATCTATTTATTTTAGATCTTCTTGATAAAGTTGAAAACGTAATTTCTTTTGCTGATGATATTATTATATATCATGCTGATAAAACCATTGATCAAATCAATTGCAATTTACAAAAACTATTTGATATCGTAGAGGAGTTTACAGTAAACTGGATGATGGAAATTAATATACAAAAATGTGAAACTATATTATTTAGACCTCCAGTAGGCAAATGTAATAATAATGTAAAAAGAAACTGGAAATTATTCGGAATTAAATCCAAAAAAAATAACACTAATATACCGAACAAACAAATTGTAAAATATTTAGGTATTTATTTGGATAAATTTTAATATTTTAATACACATGTAACTCAAACGCTAACAAAGGCAACGAAAGCATTTTTTATGTACAAGCAATTATTCTATTCCAAATATATCAACACTAAAGTAAAACTCACTATGTATAAGGCATTAATTAGACCAATTGTTACATATGGGTGCCAGATTTGGTTCAACATATCACCTTCTTACATGGAAAAAATTAGAGTCTTTGAGCGAAAATGCTTAAGATCTTGTACATCCTTATTTAGGTCGAAAACTAGTAATTATAAAAAATATGTCTCAAATAAAATTTTATACAATTCATCTAATATAATACGAATTGATAATTTTATAATATATTTAATAAGAAATCACATGCTAAGATGTATGTCTTGTATTGAAAATAATATCATTATGGCTTCGTATTACGTAAATGAAGAATATATAATAAATACTCTGAAAATCGGGTTTGTACCTCCTGAAGCATTTTTGTACCTAGATAAAATTAAATTCATACAAAATGAAAATGCAGTTCCAATATTCTATCACAATTTTAGAAGGGCAAATATTAAAGCTGTAGATTGCAGTATAGAACAAAATAATTTAAGATATGAAACAAGTATTTCCAATAATGATAAATATATTTGTCAAAGGCAAAGTATCAACAAATTTTGGTGGTTAAACGAATAAGCAATTTTTTTATTGCTTTTAATTCCTTGTTTTTACTTTTTATTGACCTTTTTACATATCAAAATATCAAAGTAATGTTTTTAAGAAAATTTTTCATTACAGAATATTAAATATATTCTTCATTCGAAGTAAAGAAACAGAATATTAAATATATTCTTCATTCGAAGTAAAGAAATAATCAAAAACAAAAATCTATTTAAAATGTAAAATTATATTATAATTATTGTACTTGAGAGCTCTAGAAAGGGACTGTGTGTATATTGTAAATATTTATAATTACTAACTATTGTTTATTATAGTTTCGTGAAATTTTTTTTCAATAGTATAAATTAATAAACAAATTAAAAAAAAAAAAAAAAAAACACTTCACCGACATACGGCTCTTTTCTTGTTTTTAATATTGATTTATTTCATTCCAAAATATAAACCCACAATAGAAAAAAACAAATTTGTATTATATACTTACTTTAATATTTAAAAAAAAAAATTAGTTTTTACAGCTCTGAACATGTATTTTTTCGCTTTTCTAATTTCTAATACAAATGAACTTTCTTTAAAAAATATCAAATATATATAATTTATATACAAAGAGATGAAATATGGTTCAGTGGGTTAAGTATCAAAAAAGTTTCAATTGTCCAGCCCTTCTGCACTTTTTTAATTTTAGTACTAATTTTATTCTTCCTGAAGCATAAAATAGGTCTAATTCACAAATCAACTAAAATTAGTAACCTAGTTAGTTATTTTTATGTACCAAAAAAAGATAAAATTGTCCAATCATGGACTCGAATTTTCGATTTTTGGGACGTTTAATACCAATTTACTAAAGAATAAAATAGGTGTCATGCACCAAAAAAAACTACATATATGTAGTAACTTATTTAGTTAGTTTTGTGTACCAAATAATAATAATAATAAAATTTTATTGCCCAACTGTGGAATTGAACTTTTGATTTTAATTCATTCTGATGTAGAAAATAGGTTAAATGCAGAAAAAACAAGTAAAAACGTTATATTCGACCGGGTCGAATCTTAAATACCCTCCAAATATTTAGTAAGTGAATTTGAAATGTTTAACTTGGTGGGACAGAGTTCCTTTATATAATATCGTATGTCAACGCCCACTAAAGGGGGCGGGTTTCAAATATATACAATATCATGTTTTCCATAGACGAACGTATGGGCATTGCTAGACGGTCTTAGGCTTCATCACAATTCTCTTTGGAGGGTATAGAAACTGTATTTTGGCGGGGTCGCTCTAGCAAGGGCTGTGGGGGAAACATTTCACCTTTGTCATAAAACTCTAAAAATAAATGCTTGGGATATACAAAATTAAAATTTTTTTTTTTTGATAGGGTCATTTAGAGGGCAAAGGGGGAGAGGGGGTAGGGCAGAAACAGGTAGACATAAAACACAAAAAATAAATGCTTGGGATGATTATACACAAAATTAAAAAAAAAATTTATTTATTTTTAATAGGATCATTTAGCGGGCAAAGGGTGAGGAGGGGGTAGGGCAGCAACAGGCAGTCATAAAACTCTAAAGATAAATGCTTGGGATGATTATATAAAAAATTTAAACAAATATTTTTTTTTGGCAGGGTCATTTAGGGGGCAGAGGAAGAGTGGAGGGGGGGGGGGGGTGTAGGGCAGAAATCGGCAGTCATAAAACGCTAAAGATAAATGCTTGGGATGATTATATACAAAATTTAAAAAAAAATTTTTTTTTGGTAGGGTCATTTAGGGGGCAAAGGAAGAGAGGGGGGGGGGGGGGGGGTAGGGCAGAAATCGGCAGTCATAAAACTCTAAAGATAAATGTTTGGGATGAGTATATACAAAATTTAAAAAAAATTTTTGTTTGGTAGGATTAATTAAGGGGCGAAGTGGAAGGAGGGGATAGGGCAGAATAGTACCAGGTTTCGTCTCAGCTTCGTCATTAAAGCTTAAAAGTGTTATTTTTAAGGAATGTAGGCTTAAGTAATACAATTTGTTAAATTTTTATGTTATTTTTGCCTATAATAACGCCCACTGAAGTGGGCGGGGTCAAAAAATATTTTTATTTTATTTAATGGCTCCAAGTTTAAGGCGTTGGACCGTATTTGACATAAAAATATATCATTTGCTTAACAAAATAACCAAAAAACTTTAAAAATTATGTTGTTTTTTCTGGGTTGGTTTAGTTCTTCTTAGGGGAACTTTTTTCCCTCTTGCCCGATTTGGCCCATCTTCGAACTTAACCTGCTCTAAGCTTTAAAATATATTTATGCCAAATTTCAAGACTATAGCTCTTTTCGTTTGGACTGAATCGTGATTTCCACAGACGGACGGACGGACGGACATGCTCAGTTCGTCTTGGATTTCATCACTGATCAAGAATATATATACTTTATGGGGTCTGAGATGGATTATTCGATGCGTTACAAACGGAATGACAAAGTGAATATACCCTCCAAATTCTTTTTTGGAAGGTATAAAAAGAAAAAAATAAAATACAAATATGTATCTATTTAAAAAAAAACTTATTTGGTTACTTCAATGTTTAAAAAATGCGATTTTCGAATTATTGATTTTTTTAATCTTTAATACAAATTTATTTCTTCCCAAAGTATAAAACAGGTTTAATTAGGAAAAAACAAAGTTGGATTTGCTAGTTAAATTTTTGAACCAAAATAGATTTAAGCTCCCCAGGTCTGAAAGAGTATTTTGGATTACCACTCTATTTAGCTTCATTTTCAAAGTCACTAGTTCCTTGGGAAACGATTTCACGTACAGGAAGACGGATAGATGGACATCGCCTTATCGTGTTCCCTATTCATACGGAAATTTGTTTTAAATCTCAGAAAGACATGATAAATATTCCAAGGCACAAAGGAACAATTAACCTATGAATCTTATCACATATAACTAAGCCACCTAATAAGTGGTGACAAACACAATACACATGAGCACTGATGATGAAAGGATTGCGTCTTTCGAAAACAGCTGTTCTGCTCTGCTGTGTAAGTTGAATAACAAAAACTGATGTTGACTTGCCTTTGTGCCTTGGAATATTTATCATGTCTTTCTGAGATTTAAATTAAAATTTCGAACAATTAGCCTATAGAATCTTAATTCAATTTAATATAGCAATATAAAATGTTCTTTAAATTTCTTACTACATAAAAATTTTTAAAGGTTTTTTGTAATTTTGTTAAGCAAATGATATATTTTTATATTAAAGAAGGCCCAACGCGTTAAACTTGGAACCATGGATATAAAAATACACACATAAAAAGCGGCACTTATACCAACTAACCTAGATACAAGAAATCTGGGAACGGAATTGGTTCATCACAAAACAGAAAGAGAAATAGTAATTACTTTTTCTGTTGTACATGATTAGCAGTCTCAATTAGCCAAAAGCAAAGACACAACCTAAAAATCTACTTAATACTTGACGAACACTGCTAACTAACAGTTGTAGTAAAACTTGTTTAAATGAACTTTAGGAGACAAAATCGATGAATTGGGCCCCTATACGAGTATAAAAAATATTTTCCAAGAAATATATAATGAAGTTTCACCAATAGTGAAAATATATAATATTGTTTACAAATTTGTTTAAAACAAGTATTTTCTTGAAGATATCAATAGTCACGGTGGAATAATGGAGATGGGTACCCCAATATGTGCAAATGGTGATCCGGAGAATCCTTTTTAGACCAAATAAAGTTAAGTTATTAAAATAGTTTTAGAGCTTAAAATTAATGTTGTAAAAGTTCTAAAATTATTTGAAAAACTTTTGAAGATGTTTGTTTGAACGTTACGCTATTTACAAACCACAAAGCTATTTCAGAAATTTTCCCATTTGTATATACAGGCGACTCCGCTTTACTGGAAATAACCAAAACCCAATTTTTTTAGTTAACCGACTTTTTCTCTAAAACGTTGTTCGGATTACTGAAATTTGCTACAGTTAAACGCACTCCTGAATTCCTCGAATATGTCTAGACACGAGGGGATAGACAGATTAGGAAAGATGAGACGATAGACAGTTTTTTTGGAGCTATTTCAACCTTTTTTACTTCGCCGGCTATGATAGTGTCAGTCGCTGCCAATTATGTTCAGTGACCAGTGACTATGCCTTCATCATTGAAACAGGCTGGCAACAACTAACACAACCACGCACTAATGCTGATCAGAAGAATTCAACACAATGATAAACCATGCACAATGTTTCAGCCTTAAGTTATTTATTTCTAATAAATAAATTTGTTATTGTTTATTTTTCACTAAAGCGAAGTAAGTTTCATACAAAACGTAGTTGTGGGCTAGCTTTTGGTTTTCACTAATACGATATTTTCATAAAGCTATGTTTCGCTAAAGCGAAGTGAATAAGTCTAGCTGCGTTTAGAATCAGTGCGGGGACTGCATCGCTTTCCTTAATCCGATTTTTTTCAGTAAGGCGTGTTGCGCTAGTGCGGATTCGACTGTATTTTAAAATTTAAATGATCCACACAATAAACAAGTGAACTTGTGTACATTTCATATACATGTACATAAATTATTTTTTATGTTTCTAATAGCACGATACAAAGTAGTGAACGCTTCATACAAATAAGTGTGAGACGACTCGAGATCGAACATCTTTTATTGACATCATACATGAAAGTTTTTATTCTCTTTTGACAACGCAGCAAAAGAGATTGTTGAATGAAAACAATATCATATCGGCGAACGCATCGTTTACTTAATTGTCCGTCTGGTAATCGAAAATGTTTTATTCAAGTGTTTATGCAAACAATAGTTGACTTCAGGGATGGAAAAGGGTCAATTTGATTTGTACCAATTCACTAAATAAAATGTACTTTTCATACCATGACGTTACGATTTTTATACCCTCCAAAAAAGAATTTGGAGGGTATATTCACTTTGTCATTCCGTTTGTAACGCATCGAAATATCCATCTCAGACCCCATAAAGTATATATATTCTTGATCAGTGATGAAATCTAAGACGAACTGAGCATGTCCGTCCGTCCGTCCGTCTGTGGAAATCACGATTCAGTCGAAACGAAAAAAGCTAGAGTCTTGAAATTTGGCATAAATATATTTTAAAGCTTAGAGCAGGTTAAATTCGAAGATGAGCTAAATCGGGCTAGAGGGAAAAAAGTTCCCCTAAGAAGAACTAAACCTACCCAGAAAAAACAACATAATTTTTAAAGTTTTTTGGTTATTTTGTTAAGCAAATGATATATTTTTATGTCAAATACCGTCCAACGCCTTAAACTTGGAGCCATTAAATAAAATAAAAATGTTTTTGACCCCGCCCACTTCAGTGGGCGTTATTATAGGCAAAATTAGCATAAAAATTTAACAAAGTGTATTACTTAAGCCTACATTCCTTAAAAATAACACTTTTAAGCTTTAATGACGAAGCTGAGACGAAACCTGGTACTACTCTGCCCTACCCCTTCCTTCCCCTTCGCCCCCTAAATGACCCTACCAAAAAATAAATTTTTTTTTTAAATTTTGTATATACTCATCCCAAACATTTACCTTTAGAGTTTTATGACTGCCGATTTCTGCCCTACCCCCCCCCCCCCCATCCCTGTTTTCCTTTGCCCCCTAAATGACCCTGCCAAAAAAAAATATTTTTTTAAATTTTTTATATAATCATCCCAAGAATTTATCTTTAGAGTTTTATGACTGCCTGTTGCTGCCCTACCCCCTCCTCCCCCTTTGCCCTCTAAATGACCCTATCAAAAAAAAAGAAATTTTAATTTTGTATATTCCAAGCATTTATTTTTAGAGTTTTATGACAAAGGTGAAATGTTTCCCCCACAGCCCTTGCTAGAGCGACCCCGCCAAAATACAGTTTTTATACCCTCCAAAGAGAATTGTGATGAAGTCTAAGACGGTCTAGCAATGCCCATACGTTCGTCTGTGGAAAACATGATATTGTACAATATATATTTGAACCCCGCCCCCTTTAGTGGGCGTTGACGTACGATATTATATAAAGGAACTCTGTCCACCAAGTTAAACATTTCAAATTCACTTACTAAATATTTGGGGGGTATTTAAGATTCGACCCGGTCGAATATAACGTTTTTACTTGTTTTATATATTTTATATATCTATAAGTAGACATTCAAAAACTTCTCTACACAAGTATACAACAACAAAATATTATATACATAAAAATCTAGGAATCAGTTGATTAAATTTTATTCAAAAAGTCATACAATTTAGGATAATAAATTTTCTGGTAGTTTAAAATTGAGGCAACGAGACTTTGATTGAAAACTTTTTCGGTATTTGAATTATTATACCCTTTTTCAACGTGATTGTTTTTGAATCAAATATAAGGCAGCCTAACGATGAAAAATGTTTCTGTTGCGAAAAATTGTAGCAAATAATTGTAAGTCCGTTACTTAACCCTACGGTCAATGACGAAAAATATATACGTTAGTCAATGACCTACCCGGTACTCTAGTAACTTTTTTGCATATTTATATTGAAAATTATATATTTATGTTAAGTAATTGTTAAAACATATAAAATAAAAACAATTTCGTTGTTTGTTTTGTATTTAAAGTCGCTGTGTTTCCATTTTCCATCTGTCGCTACGGTATATTTTTCACTACTTTGTTCATGCTATATAATGGTAATTTACGGATAAGACTGCTCCGTTCCGTGATATATACCTTCACAGGCAGCGAAATATGGACTAAAGTTTGGTGGATTTGTAATTCCAAGAACTGTTAACTACTCCAAGCGATAAACTGGCAACGGGTCATGAGATAAGGCAAGGAGAGAAAGTTGTTAGGGACATAACAGGTCTATTCCTTTGAAGTGGACGCAATATCACGATTGATAATTGTTTCACTACTCTTACTCTGGCGGAATATCTTCTTTTATGTAATCTGACAATGGTGGGTACATTCCAGACGTAATGAAGACTAAAAGACGAACTATTGGGCTTTTGGAACAATGCCACAATATATTCATCCAGAATGCACAACGACAACAGTGTTGGTGGAAAACCGGAAATTGTTACATTTTATAATAAAACAAAAGGATAAAACAATAGGAGGTGTATTATGGACCAAATGCTAGGTCGACAAACAGATGACTACTTTCACTATTTTATTATATAATTAGCTTTGCATGCCTCTTATTGAAGAACGCGCAGCAAACAGCCATATTACGCGCCACTTTTTGTCGAGGTCAGCCACTGAATGCAATTTGGGGAAATTAATACAGACATCCACAACCTGGGAGCAACCATCAACCTCCAACCGTATTACTAGCAAGAAGCCCATCATTACTGGTTTTTCGAGGGAGAAAACCCAGAAAATCATGCAGCGTATGTGATAAATGAGTATGCGACCAACACATAAAAACTATTTCAAAATGCTTTGCATGTGCCTAAATAATTATAAACCAATAAACTTGTAAAAATGAAAACCTTAAATAAAAGTTAAATCAAAAGAAGGTTTCTAATAATAAGTGATGGGAGAATATATAAACTGTTGTGCAAAACAAGTAGAAATTGAATGGGGTACCGAGGTACCCGGTCATTGACTCGCGTAGGTGTCGAACTAAAAACCATTTTAAGTATTGCACAAATTAATATTATTAACGTTTTGGTTTTTAATAATGTTTATAAACACCTTAACCCCGACGATCTAGAGTTCTAGCACCATATCTTCATTGTTACAAAATTGAGAACATTTTTAATTTGAAAAAGCTACCTGGGTACCCGGTCATTGACGGTAGGGTTAAATGAGCCATAATTTAGCAGGAATATGAGACATAAGACACTATTTTGAAAGATTCGGGTCTAAAGAACGGTTTTCTCTCGAAAGAACAATAACTTTCAAAAAGAAACGACAAAATAAATATATAGAACTAGCAGAGATGTAAGAAACGATCCGAAAATTTCATGAAGTGCTGACTGGAATACTGTATGTAATAAAAAGTTGACACAAAATCTTTGATTATGTAACCGTATAATTCACAGAAATATTTTATGTTTATTAACTGATTCACTGAGAAATTAACAAAAAAATTTCTAGCATAAAACGATTTTATGAACTAGGTGTAAGCTTTTGATTGAGATATTTAAATTGTACCAAATTAGTCGTGGTAGTACCACGGTACAAACAAAGTCTAATTGTGCCAAAAAAGTAGAATTGTTTCATGTTTTCCATCCGTGGTTGACGTTGAATAAAATCAAAGCAGAGGAGTTAGACCCCTTTCACACACATCAGGTTTGACTCGTCAAGTCTTGATCTTTTAGGAGAGAGCGGTGAAGAGCGTGAAAAGGGGTACAGACTTGACGATACTAGTCAGTTTTTATATTTTCTTTTGTTTTATCATCCGTAATATATCAAATGAATGTTCAGCAATGAAGAAAAACTTGCCATGACGTTTCGTGTGTGAACGTAAATGCAGGTTCGAGAGAAAATTGAAGAAAAACTGATCAAGTATACCTGATGTGTGTGAAGGAGGACTTAGTTTAATACACAAGTTATTTTAATACACAGCAAGTAAACACTTATCTATGTATGTATATACATAATTTTGCTTTTGTTGTACATGAATACTCGTTCCTACGGGCTAATTTTTGCTTTTTGTATTTTATTCATGATAAAAATACTTGTTGCTGATCAGAACTTTTTTTATTCATCATCAAAACAATATTTATTTAAAAAAATATATTTTAAATACCTATGTAATATGTATTTATTTTATTTATCAATGAGTTTAGAATAAATAGATAGCAGTACTGAGCTAGCCCCCCCCCCCTGGATCCACGCTTGTCTCTTCAAGGAAATATATTTTTCAAAACTCTTTTTTGTAGACTGATTGCATATCTCTATGCGCTGATGTTTGTACATGCGTTTTTCTAACGAATAATCAAATAATATTCCAACACTTTGCTGATAATAGATCTCGTCTAAACAGTCCTTTCTAATAATTTTTGGTTGGGTCTTCGCTATTTGAATTTATATATATCATCTGTATTTTTCGATCACTTATAATTAATTATAAATTTTTACATTTTTACAGGTTGATCAGTAACAGAACAGAACACAACAGAAAAAATGCAGACTTTTAAAAACTTTTGGATGTACAAAAGCCGGACAGCTGATTCGTAATAGAACGGAAAATAGAGACTAATTTTACTTTGAATATATTTTTATTTCAGGAACTAATTCCGTTTATGGTATTGAAAACGGGCTTATTCCTAAAATATTTTTGCGCTTTCTTAGGAACCAAAGTACAGAATCAATTCCGTTTTCGAACGACAAGATTTTTTATATTCTGAGTAAAAATTTTAATTCCGAGTTTAACACACAAGTTTGATACGCTACACGGACGTGCCATGATCTTGGAACGATACTAAAAGTTTCCAATTACAACATACAATTCGGCAACATTGTAACACTAAGATAATAATATATCAAATGAATTTCATTGAATAGTTAAAGAACGCCGTCAAATCCGACTAATATTACATGGACAATTTAAAAGCATTTAATTTGCATAAAAACAAATAGCTTCCACGCAAATTTCTATATTTATGAATGAATCCATATACATATGTATATAGAAATTTGTGTGGAAACTATTGCAGAAGAGTCGCTTATACCAAAAAGTCTAGAAATAAATTGTATCTTTAAAATTCTTTCTTCGACATTTTTTAAATATTATTAATATGTATCTTAATATTACACTTCAATATTTAATAAAGGTACAAAATGCAGAAAAGAAAATGGTGTTGTTATAAAAGTATTTCTTTTAATTCTTATCGACAAGTGGAGTCACGTGCGCCGAATGTCTTCATGAATACATATATTCAACAATTTACGTGTATACTTCCTATTGTAAAATTTTAATGACAATTTTATTGAAACAACTAGTTGCCTATGACATTCGTTTAATATTTTAGTAAATGCATATTATTATTATCACTCTTATTATTATCGTTATATATCCACTTATTTTTTCGAGAACTTCAGCCAAAATGACGAATACAAATATATAATCATGGCCGCATATTCCCTACAATCTACTAAGCAGAAAGGGAGACTTACCTTTTATAAACTCCAAGACGGTAAATTATTTAAATAATTGGCGTTTTCATAATGATGGAATCGTAAAATCATTACAATTTTTCCACTTAAATTGTGACTTTCAATGTGTTGTTGTTCTTTTATCACGAAAACTCACCGCCAGAAATAAATTTATTGGTTTAAATGAAACTAATTATTATAAATAATCATAATTTATAGACGCACTATTATCAACCTGGCATAGAAATATTCTTAAGCAATATGTTCACGTATTTATTTTAGCTTATACTTCAATTGTAGTTTTAATATTGCAATACATAAAAAAAATTCACATCCGTTTGAAGCCAAAAAAGCGCAAAATAATTTATTTTGGTCCAAAGGCTTTAATGAGTGTTTATTAAAATTATTATTACAAAAATAAACTATTAAACTAACATTAAATTCTGACTGGAAAGCGTTAACCGAGCGGAAGTGTTATTAAGAACAAGCGTATACTTTTGAATTGTCTCGAGTTTAGTTATTTTAGCCAAATTTTCACATTCGAATTAAAACGATTTGTGGTAAAGCGAAATAATAATTAAGTTTGCGCAGTAATTTCTTATTTGAGTTTTAATTTCTCTCTGCGTTTGAAATATATTAACGTTCGTTGTCCGAAAACGCACGGATTATGAATGAAGTGCGATTTTTCATTTGGGTGTGAATTGCTGTTAGATTCTTGGAACTAATTCACTCGCTCGCTCATACCGGCACTAACTTTGTTGTCTTTTGTATCAATTGTCACAATCTATTCGAATCTCTTATGGATACGAATATACTTAAGCAGACAACACAACCGCCACCACCATGACCGGAACTTTTGCACCAACTTAACGAACAAAAAACAACTAGAAATACAAGTAACGTTTGAGGAGGTGCACCAAATGTCAAAGACAAAAAATAAAAATCGACTAATAAAGCCGTTTTAATCTAACGTAACAAAAAGAAATGGAAACAGTTAGTAAATGTAATAAATTGACACACCAACACATTCAAGACCGCACGGATGTGCGCATGTATGTCTGTGCAGATGTATGTCTATGCCGCATATGCACTCAGAGTAAAATATTGGTATGAAAAATTGCTGTTGGAAGCCGGAGGTGGACGGCATAAGTCACACTTAACAATAACAGATCATGCATTCTCGTGAATATCTTTAACCTTATGTTCCGGAAGAAAAGAAAAACACTATTGTGTTACCATACTATTATTATAATTTTAACGTTCAACCAAAAAATATTAACGAAATCGTCTACTACTAATCGTCTATGGAATGCAGATCTTGTTAACAAGTGCTTCCTTTATATCTAGCACGATTCACTTTTTGTGACCTTATCTAATGGTAAACAATAGCTTCAACAGCATGGCATAGATACCCGGGAAACCTATGTGGGATACATAAATAGTAAGGTATTAAATTAATTGGGCCTTCGCTTTAATCGGTTAATAATCGGTTAGTTTTGTATTGATGCGTAACGATCACATATCATAATCTCAAACTAAACTTTGACTAAACAATATACAAGTGCCTATTTACGTCTATTTTGTGTATTTATGTTCAGTCATCAGCTGCAAATCATTAAGAAGTTAGTTCTGCTCTTGTTTTGTTGGTAAAATGTTGTTTTATAAAGCGTGTAACTTGAATTCTTGAAAAATAACAGATACGACAACACGAAGAAGGTAAGATGTTTAACTATTTATATATAAATTGTTTTAAAGAAAATTAATATATGTAAAGATATAGAAAACATATAACATTTTATTATTCAAGTGTTGGAATAAAAAAAATTAGGTTTAGAGTGTACGCTAGACAGGAAAATAGTCAGGTGTTACGTATTTGTAACACTGGGCAGAACTCAGCTATTTTTGCAAGACTGTTTTTCAGTTACAAAAATGAATAAATATCAACATATTTTGGATTAGATATACATTTAAGAGTAATGTTTTAAAGATACGGGCTTTTGACATTAGAAGAAGCCACACAATATCTTGAGGAGCTTATGTCAGAAGAAAGCCAGGGAGATGTGATTGAACAAGTGGTCAGTGCACACTATTTACCATCTGATTAAGACTGAAGATGAAGATGGCAGTGGACTTCCGCATAATTTGCCCAAAGCTCTCCTTATACAACTCTGTGAAATAAAAATTCGCACGGCCGGAACATTTGGGGACGGTGAACCCCGAAATTAAGAAGATGATGAAGATTTACTGATAGACCTAGCATTGAAAGATGTTATTAATAACTCTTCCACTAATTTAGATACCGATATTAGGTCTATTGCAACCACACCATGTAGTGTGCAAACAGATGTAAATCCTTCTAAGAGAAAGGCAATAGTAAATAAGTTAAAGATCCCTTCTAAGATTCCTCATTTGCAGCAGTTTGGCTCGGCCTCAGGCTCTGCAAAAACAGCAAGGACCTTCAAATCCAAAAAACCAAAGTGTGTCAAACCATTAGCTAGGGAAACGAATCAGTGGATGGAAGATGGTGATGTATGCTGTCAGCGTATATTCCCTGTATACAATTTTTCTGATTGCGCTGATTTGCTACCGCACGTGCAATTTGACAAGTTTATGACGATGACTTGGTACAAATGCTGTGCAATGAAAGTAACAGCTATGCAGTATATTGTGGACAAGATAACCCAAATATATCAGTGAATGAATGCGAGTTCTTCTTGGTATCTTGATTGTTACAGGTTATGCCTCAGCTTCTTCAAAGAGAGATTGTTGGTCAACTGAAATCGACTTAAAAAATGAACTAGTTTCCGATTCTATGCGTAGAAATCGTTTTGAAAGAATATTTCGACATATACATTTTAATTATAGTTCAAAACAACAATTAGATGATAAAATCTGAAAACTTTTATTTAATAAATTGAAACCTTTAATTTAATATATCGAAGTTTTTGTTAAGTTTCGTTTGTAAAATATATGATTTTTATTTGAACAACAAAAGGCAATCAAGTGTGGATTTTTATACCCTCCAAAAAAGAATTTGGAGGGTATATTCACTTTGTCATTCCGTTTGTAACGCATCGAAATATCCATCTCAGACCCCATAAAGTATATATATATTCTTGATCAGTGATGAAATCTAAGACGAACTGAGCATGTCCGTCCGTCCGTCCGTCTGTGGAAATCACGATTCAGTCCAAACGAACAGAGCTAGAGTCTTGAAATTTGGCATAAATATATTTTAAAGCTTAGAGCAGGTTAAGTTCGAAGATGGGCTAAATCGGGCAACAGGGAAAAAAGTTCCCCTAAGAAGAACTAAACCAACCCAGAAAAAACAACATAATTTTTAAAGCTTTTTGGTTATTTTGTTAAGCAAATGATATATTTTTATGTCAAATACGGTCCAACGCCTTAAACTTGGAGCCATTAAATAAAATAAAAATATTTTTTGACCCCGCCCACTTCAGTGGGCGTTATTACAGGCAAAAATAACATAAAAATTTAACAAATTGTATTACTTAAGCCTACATTCCTTAAAAATAACACTTTTAAGCTTTAATGACGAAGCTGAGACGAAACCTGGTACTACTCTGCCCTACCCCCTCCTTCCCCTTCGCCCCCTAAATGACCCTACCAAAAAAAATTTTTTTTTTTTAAATTTTGTATATAATCATCCCAAGCATTTATCTTTAGAGTTTTATGACTGCCGATTTCTGCCCTACACCCCCCCCCTCCACTCTTCCTTTGCACCCTAAATGACCCTGCCAAAAAAAAATACTTTTTTAAATTTTATATATAATCATCCCAAGCATTTATCTTTAGAGTTTTATGACTGCCTGTTGCTGCCCTACCCCCTCCTCCCCCTTTGCCCGCTAAATGACCCTATTAAAAATAAATAAAATTTTTTTTTAATTTTGTGTATAATCATCCCAAGCATTTATTTTTAGACTTTTATGTCTACCTGTTTCTGCCCTACCCCCTCTCCCCCTTTGCCCTCTAAATGACCCTATCAAAAAAAAGAAATTTTAATTTTGTATATCCCAAGCATTTATTTTTAGAGTTTTATGACAAAGGTGAAATGTTTCCCCCACAGCCCTTGCTAGAGCGACCCCGCCAAAATACAGTTTTTATACCCTCCAAAGAGAATTGTGATGAAGTCTAAGACGGTCTAGCAATGCCCATACGTTCGTCTGTGGAAAACATGATATTGTATATATTTGAACCCCGCCCCCTTTAGTGGGCGTTGACGTACGATATTATATAAAGGAACTCTGTCCCACCAAGTGAAACATTTCAAATTCACTTACTACATATTTGGAGGGTATTTAGGATTCGACCCGGTCGAATATAACGTTTTTACTTTTTTTTATTAAAATAGGTTTATGCAAGTTAGATTACTTGCTATTTAAAATTTTATTGATTTACCATGTCTAGATCGCTGTGGGCGTTAGTGGGTTAATAGAGTTCTTTTATAAATTAAGTACTTTCAATAAATGGAAATGTACTATAAATTATTTATTATTTGGAGTTTATTAACAAGTTCAATAAATTATTAAGTTGATCGAAAAAAATTCACATGTATGTAAGTAATGCATATTAAATATTATGTATTAATTATATAAATTCTGAGATCATTTTATAAATTATTTCAATATTTTAAAGAGGTCTTATGTAATAATCTCTTAGAAAAATAATTTTCCTTAAATGTTTAGAATTAAAGCGAATCTTTTATTTTTGTAAAACTGAACTTGATAAAAATCTAAAGCAACCCGTAATACACAATATCAAATTTCGCAGTACTTTTTCTCAATTTCTTTACACATGTAAATCTTGACTCGTCTAAGTTGTTTGGTTAATTGTTCTTTTATGTAACTATCGAGGGTTTCTTTGTTGTTAAGTCATCATTCTGCTCGTCCTGACAAAGCTCAGCACCGAAAAATCTGCAAAGTGTTTCCGAATTCCCTAGTTTCTGTTTTTGTATCGTATATTAAGAATGTATTTCCAAAAGTATATATGCATGAGTTGAAGTATAAATTCTATAGTGTTATTGGCTTTTATTAAGTTACTAATCAAAAACATAATAATTCCCTCTAGCTCAGTTAGAGTAACTGTGTTTGTACTATGCTCCTTTATGTTCACATCTAAAGGCATCAAATAAAAAAGGTTTCTAAAACTCGTTTATCTAAATCAAAATGTGACAAAACATGACCCACACATTTATATATATACTACTGAAATTGTCCACAATTTAGAGCAACGATGACCAACATTGTTCTACATCATGTATAAGGCGAAACACTTCGGTGTTTAGCATTTGAACTATTAAAATGAACACCTTCCTTGTTTGTATGAAAAAATATTTTCTAAACACATTATTTTTGTATATGAGATGAAGCAAATAATTAAAAACCCAAAAAAATTTATAATACTACAAAAAAACTTAAATTTCGTTACATCGATTAATCGACTGAAATTAGCCGGTTTAGTCGCTAATCGAAAAAGGACAATTTAAATTAACCTATCTGTTAACTGGGTGGTAATTAATCGTTTAACCGACTAGCAAATACTGTCGAAATCTTTAAAATATACTCACTCATAACATTGACCTGTGCAAAGCTTAAAACCTTTGAAAAAACTACAATAGCCTTCCATGATTTCAACCACGGTTGTTGAAGGTCGTTATTTGGAAAATTTAACGGTTGGAGTTAGCCAAAGATGAAGAAATTCCTAAATGTAAACATAAGTCAAACGTTATTGAACTGAGTGAAATACTACACCGATTCTAAAATTTTATTTGCTAGGTTTGAATGTAAATTAAAGTGAAAAAAAATATTTGGCCAACCCATGGAAGGAAAAATAAATCAATGAAGTTTCTAAACCATTTCAGCGCCTCTAAAAACAGCATTTGATTTTTATGTACAGTGCCGCCATTTAGCGTCCGATCTCAGCCTGTGACATATTCTTCTTCATCGCTTTATAATGACTTAATTTTTTATGACTTTTGAATACACCATCAATTTCTGAGAGCCATTTATGGTATCTGGATGTTATTCCCTTATTGTTAAATTTTTCATACGTGCTCTGAAGTCCTTCCAATTTTTAATATGCTCTGCTTTCAACGCAGTCTCCTTAAAATTTGGCAATTTTATATACCCTCCAAAATAGAACTGTCATTCCTTGTGTAACGCAGCGAATATCCATCCGTCCGTCCTTCTGTAGAAATCACGATTCAGTCCAAACGAAAAAAGCGAGATCCTTAAAACTTGTTATAAATATATCCTGAAGGATAGTATACGTCAAGTTCGTAACTGGGCTGAATCGGGCCAGAAGGAAAAAAGTTCCCCCAAGAAAAACTAAACCACACTCTTAAAAAACAACTTAATTTTTAAAGTTTTCTTTTTAGGCAAATGATATATTTTTATGTCAAGGAAGGTCCAGCGCACTAAACTGGGAGATACAAAATCAAATAAATAATTTTTGAATCCCATCCACTTTAGTGGGCGTTATTATATGCAAAAGTATTGTTATTATTTAACAAATTGTGGGTGCTGTTCGCTGAAGTAGTGGAACACGAGACTATGAAGCGGAGGGGCCTGAGTTCGAGCCCGCGCTGAGTCATGAAATATTGTGTTGAAATTAAATGTTGTGTGGTTGTGTTAGTTGGTGAAAGCCTGTTTCAATGATGAAGGTATAGTCACTGGTCACTGAACATAATTGGCCGCGACTGACACTATCATGTACTAAAAGCAAAGTAACGGCACCCACCTTCGTCGGCCCTGTAGCACAAATTAGCCGGCGAAATAAAAAATGTTGAAATAGCTATAAAAGAAATCTGTCTATCTTCTCATCTCTCCTAATCTGTCCCCTCAATACTATCCCCTCGTTTTCAGTTTCGGCGCAATGCATTGCATATATAGGGGTCATCCCCTAAGTGCTGGTCCAAGATAAAAAAAAATTGGATTACTTAAGCCTACATTCCTTAAAAAAATACTTTTAAGCTTTTGTGGCGAAGCTGAGACGCGATCTTATCCTCCTTTGCCCTAGTCCCTACACGTTATAGTCCATTTTTAGACCCCTTTAGCGGGCGTTGGAGTTACATATTATATAAAAATATTGTGTACATATTTAACAAATTGTTTTCCTTAAGCCTACATTCCTTAAAAATTTAATTTATAAGCTTTTTCGACGAAGGTAATATGTTTTCTGACCTTCCCATGCCCAAGAATAAATCTGTGGTCTGGCTAAAAAATAATTGGCTAAGAGGCGTTATCTTAACTGACTCAGAGCTGCTTCAAACAAAAATAATTGAGAATAAACAAGTAAAAACGTTATATTCGACCGGGTCGAATCTTAAATAAACAAATATTTAAGGCCTAATTCATAAAAAATATTTCATGCTTATAACATCGTTATTTGACATATTTCTATGGGATAATTGTCAAATAAGACGGTTATAAGCATGAAATATTTTTTATGAATTAGGCCTTTAGTATTTAAATTTAAAATGTTTATCTTCGTGGGACAGAGTTGCTTTATTAATATCGTACGTCAACGCCCACTAAAGAGGCGGGGTTCAAGAATAGACAATATCATGTTTTCCACAGACGAACGTATGGGCATTGCTAGATCGTCTTAGGCCTAGTACTCTGTTTCAATTTGTGGAAAATGCTGTGCAACATGAGTTTTTTTCCTTTTTAATTGAAATTATGTTTTCCATTTTCAATGAAAAAATTTTTAGTGTCAAAAAATTATCGTACGAAATAAATAACATTCATATTATTTCACATGTTTTTCATAATTAAAACAGAGTACTAGTTTAGCAACATTTTTCCATAAATATTTCGATTGAATATTTTTTGTATGGGTTCTGTCAGAATTTCACATGAAATTTTAAACAGAGTACTAGGCCTTAGACTTCATAACTGATCAAGAATATATATGTATACTTCATGGGGTCCAATTCTCTTTGGAGGGTGTTAAAACTGTAATTTGGCTGGGTCACTCTGGCAAGGGCTGCGGGAGAGACATTTCACCTTTGTTATAAAACTTTAAAAATAAATGTTTGGGATAATTATATACAAAATTAAAAATTTTTTTGTTTCGATGGGGCCATTTAGGGGGCAAAAAGGGGCAGGACGGGGGATTACGGGGTAAAGCAGACGTCTCAGCTTCGTCATTAAAGCTTAAAAATTGTGTTTTTAAGGAATGTAGGCTTAAGTAAAACAATTTGTTAAATTTTTACATTATTTTTGCCAAAGGGGACGAGGTCCAAAAATTATTTTTACTTTATGGCTCCAAGTTTAACGCATTGGATCTTCTTTAATATAAATATATATCATTTGCTTAACAAAATTACAAAAAAAAACAAGTAGTAAGTGAACTTGAAATGTTTAACTTGGTGGGATATCGTACGTCAACGCCCACTAAAGGGGGCGGGGTTCAAATATATACAATATCATGTTTTCCACAGACGAACGTATGGGCATTGCTAGACCGTCTTAGACTTCATCACAATTCTCTTTGGAGGGTATAAAAACTGTATTTTGGCGGGGTCGCTCTAGCAAGGGCTGTGGGGGAAACATTTCACCTTTGTCGTAAAACTCTAAAAATAAATGCTTGGGATATACAAAATTAAAATTTCTTTTTTTTGATATGGTCATTTAGAGGGCAAAGGGGGATAGGGGGTAGGGCAGAAACAGGTAGACATAAAACTCTAAAAATAAATGCTTGGGATGATTATACACAAAATTATAAAAATTTTTTATTTATTTTTAATAGGGTAATTTAGCGGGCAAAGGGGGAGGAGGGGGTAGGGCAGCAACAGGCAGTCATAAGACTCTAAAGATAAATGCTTGGGATGATTATATAAAAAATTTAAAAAAATATTTTTTTTGGCAGGGTCATTTAGGGGGCAAAGAAAGAGTGGGGGGGGGGGTAGGGCAGAAATCGGCAGTCATAAAACTCTAAAGATAAATGTTTGTGATGATTATATACAAAATTTAAAAAAAAATTTTTTTTTTTGGTAGGGTCATTTAGGGGGCCAAGGGGAAGGAGGGGGTAGGGCAGAGTAGTACCAGGTTTCGTCTCAGCTTCGTCATTAAAGCTTAAAAGTGTTATTTTTAAGGAATGTAGGCTTAAGTAATACATTTTGTTAAATTTTTATGCTATTTTTGCCTATAATAACGCCCACTGAAGTGGGCGGGGTCAAAAAATATTTTTATTTTATTTAATGGCTCCAAGTTTAAGGCGTTGGACCGTATTTGACATAAAAATATATCATTCGCTTAACAAAATAACCAAAAAACTTTAAAAATTATGTTGTTTTTTCTGGGTTGGTTTAGTTCTTCTTAGGGGAACTTTTTTCCCTCTTCCCCGATTTAGCCCATCTTCGAACTAAACCTGCTCTAAGCCTTAAAATATATTTATGCCAAATTTCAAGACTCTAGCTCTTTTCGTTTGGACTGAATCGTGATTTCCACAGACGGACGGACGGACGGACGGACATGCTCAGTTCGTCTTAGATTTCATCACTGATCAAGAATATATATACTTTATGGGGTCTGAGATGGATATTTCGATGCGTTACAAACGGAATGACAAAGTGAATACACCCTCCAAATTCTTTTTTGGAGGGTATAAAAATTAAAAATGTTGTTGTGTTTTTAGAGGTTGGTTTAGTTCTTCTTTGGGGAACTTTCTTCACTCATGCCCGATTTAGCGCATCTCCGAAGTTAACCTGTGCTATCCTTCAAGATATATTTGTACCAAATTTCAAGAGTCTTGCTCCTTTCGTTTGGACTGAATCGTGATTTCCACAGACGGACGGATATACTGACATGCTGAGATCGTCTTAAATTTCAGCACTGATCAAGAATATATGTATGTACTTTGTGGGGTCTCAGATGGATATTTTGCTGCGTTACGAACGGAATGACAAAGTGAATATACTGTGGTGTGCACCCTGTAAATAGCTAATGCAGTGCGCGAGGTGCATCCCAATCTAATCAGCTGACCGTCCAATAAAATATGGGGTGAAAAGGACACCTGATTGGATTGGGAAGGTAACGGCTGTTTTGTATTTACAAAAATAAAAGACGTGAGGATAAAAAACAGGAATTTACGGAATTTGAAAATGGGCTATATTTTATTTAGCGGACTGGAAAAAGCAGGAGGGTCGAGAAAAATATAGGTAAGTGTTTCGAAGTGGAAAAAGTTTTGGGGCTTGATTTTTTGGCGTCGAGGAGATAAAGTGTAAATAAAGTAGTGCCAAAAACAAAAAATAAAAAGACGCTGTGTTTGTGAAAAAAAGGAATTTAATTCTAAGCTTATTTTTTAAAGATAAACAAAAATTTACAGAATTGTACATTGTGTGTTTATTTATTCGCTTAATACAGTGCATAAAGGCTAAAAGGATATTTAGAAAAACGAATCAAGTAAAAATTCATATATTTTCATACAATTTCCATAATAAATAAATAAGGCAAAACTTGCTAAGCGTGAAGTGAACTATTGGAATAACTAAATATCAATTCACAAAAAGAATAAATACACAAAAAGTTATAAAAAAAGAAATGTAAAAAGAAAGAAATTTATTAAAAGAATTAAATATTGCTTTCATAAATAAAACAAGTAAAAACGTTATATTCGACCGGGTCGAATCTTAAATACCCTCCAAATATTTAGTAAGTGAATTTGAAATGTTTAACTTGGTGGGACAGAGTTCCTTTATATAATATCGTACGTCAACGCCCACTAAAGGGGGCGGTGTTCAAATATATACAATATCATGTTTTCCACAGACGAACGTATGGGCATTGCTAGACCGTCTTAGACTTCATCATAATTCTCTTTGGAGGGTATAAAAACTGTATTTTGGCACAGTATAACAATAGGTGGGCAGCAAAATAGTGGATGTAACCCAGAAATTCCTCTTAGCGGGAACAGGAATATCAAAACAAAAATTAAACCCACTCTGGAGAAAATACAAGTAGCCCAGATAAACAATATCGAAACCATTAAGGAAATTCAATTCCATCAAAACGTTACAAGTAGCATAGGATACTACTTGACAGCAGTTGCTGCGGTAGTGACAATAGTAGCGATATTAGTGTTATGCAGAAACCGGCGTCAACTAAAGGTCAATATAAATAACGAGTTCCCAAATCGCAGCGAGAACTTGAACCAGATTGTGGAAAGCCATCTCCAAGAACAGAGAACTCCACCCCCACCACCCAGCAATCCAACACAACGAATTTAAGAGTTAATCAAGGGAAAGAAAAAAAATAATATAAATATAAATATATATATATATATATATATATATATATGTATATATATATATATATATATATATATATATATATATATAAATTCATATATCATACAAAATATCTATAAGAATTGTTCATAGAATAAGAAATATCCATTAGGAAAAACATCATTGTATAGATGTTTTCTTCCATTAAGGTGCGAGGGATGTTGTGAAGCATTATCGAACATCCCTCCTACATATGCATTGCACTAATTTGTTGGCGCAGCAGTAATATACATTCAACTTAAATACTGTTTGCGTTAACGAATGGTGCAATACTGTTGTATTATTTAGGTCACTAGAAAATAGCTTAATCGCAATATATTATTTTAAAGTTAATTTTAAGAAAGTATAAGTAGCTAGTTCTAAGTTCGTTAAGACAGTTGTAGTAAACCAAGCTCCAATAAAGAACCTGGGATTCCCACAGGACCCTCCAGGTAAAAAGAAGTAACTGTTGCCTTTTAAGAACTACACTACAACACCCCTACTCATGCGTACATTGAGCTGGAACTAGGAAAATTGGTTGTGGGAAGGAGGATAAAGGGAGTAGTGTCTATGAACATTCGATTTGAATTTCTCCATGCTAAATACGGCAAGAAAGACTTCCGCAGGGAGTTTATTCCACAAACGGGCAGTACGTATGCATGTATGTTATTTTGTGTTATAAAAGTTTTAAATAATATATAAATTTAAAAATAGTTATAACGAGTTTGCTATGTTAGTATGAATTTGCTGAGAAGTAGCCAGATATCTGTCTTGTTCCGTTAAATATTCTTCAGTATCAGCTATAATATTATTGGCATATTCGCACTTATAAGCTATGCAAATATTGTGGAATGATACGCAAACATTTATTATCTTTACTGCTTCTTCCGAATTATAGTGCAGTTCCCTTGCTCCAAGCAAACACCTCCATCGGTTTTTTAATACCCCATCCTAAATACGGTCAAATACGGTCCAACGCCTTAAACTTGGAGCCATTAAATAAAATAAAAATATTGTTTGACCCCGCCCACTTCAGTGGGCGTTATTATAGGCAAAAATAGCATAAAAATTTAACAAACTGTATTACTTAAGCCTACATTCCTTAAAAATAACACTTTTAAGCTTTAATGACGAAGCTGAGACGAAACCTGGTACTACTCTGCCCTACCCCCTCCTTCCCCTTCGCCCTCTAAATGACCCTACCAAAAAAAAAGAAATTTTAATTTTGTATATCCCAAGCATTTATTTTTAGAGTTTTATGACATATGTGAAATGTTTCCCCCACAGCCCTTGCTAGAGCGACCCCGCCAAAATACAGTTTTTATACTCTCCAAAGAGAATTGTGATGAAGTCTAAGACGGTCTAGCAATGCCCGTACGTTCGTCTGTGGAAAACATGATATTGTATATATTTGAACCCCGCCCCCTTTAGTGGGCGTTGACGTACGATATTATATAAAGGAACTCTGTCCCACCAAGTTAAACATTTCAAATTCACTTACTAAATATTTGGAGGGTATTTAAGATTCGACCCGGTCGAATGTAACGTTTTTACTTGTTTATACATAATTTTGCTCCACACAAATGTGTCGTGACAAGCACCGGGATGAGTAGCGTCAACATACCTTATCATCATTTTATTATCGCATATCTATAAAAATGCTTTGAGTTAAGACACATACATACATATGTAAGCAGGTAAAGTATTTTTTTTCTATTTAAAAAACTTACCAGTGTGACGTTCACGCTATGATTTCATTTCCGGTTATAAAACAAGTGATTTTTCTCTTTCGGAGATCTATGCAGGGAGTTAGGTAGTTCATATTAACATATTCTCTTGTACACTCTTTGATCATACACTAGTGTATCCAGATAAGAGTTTATCACTGATGTATTTTTTACAACATATATATTAATGTCTCCAACTGAAATAAGCGGTTTTTGTATCTTAAATGTTTGCAGCATGGCATCTAGCTTCTTTATAAAATTATTTGCATTCAAGGATAGGCGTCTATATACTGCACCAATTATGATGTCAGCCATTTCTATATTAATGCACAACGTATTAACAAAGAAATTAGTATACGATATAGTATTTTTAGTAGTAACTGTACTCCACCTCCGCATCTGTCTGATCTACTTGTGAATATATCATCGAAACCATTTACACCGTAGAACGAGCACTCTTCATCGGTACTATTGGTTTCCAGTAACACAATTATTTTCATGTGTTCCATTACAATGATAATTGTTGCCAAAAAAGAGTTAAAGTTGGTATGCATATTGCGATTTTTTAAAAATTTCACGGAAAAGGGATAATTTAAGAATCCTGATTCGATTTGACTAATGCAACGTGTCATTCGTTTCGCACGTTGCATTATTCATCTTTATTATGCTTTATTTTGAATAAGTTTAAAATTGTTTGTTTTATATTTTTATTTATCTTTTATATGAAATTATTTCCATTATTATTTTTATAATTATTTATATTAAAAATTTTTATATATTATTTAGTTATAATCTCTATATCATTACTATTAAGAATTTTTACCATACATATTTGGACTTTAATTTTTTTTTTTGGCATATATGTTTTCTGACCCTTTAGCTTCAGTTTTTGCTAGCCAAAGAAGTCGGCGGTTTTCAGATTTTAATCAGGCTGCACACATTTCTCTTGCAGCGAATATAAAAGAAGGCATGACGCTATAATTAAAATTGTACATCAGGAACTTGTATGCAATCTTGAGCAAAGGAAAAACCTTGTTTACTTGTACCACCCAAAAAATATCTTACAAAACGAAACATCGTGACTTTACAGGGACAATACCAACGGATATAACTGTCTAATAGGCCAGCCATTTTCCATTTTGACAAGGGAAAAGTTAATTGTTCCTAATTGAATAACAAAAAAATCAGCAAAGACAATAGATGGATGGTACTATCAAGTACTGGGGTTATACCACACAATATGCTTGTTGGACTTAAAGAGTTAGAGTTAGGCCCCAAACTTTATAAAAATATCCGAAAGTCAGCTGTCACAGCCAGAGCTAGAATTGTGTGCAATGGTGATGGCAAATGTTATAAAGATAATAATTACAATACTTTACGGTTAAATTAGCAGCAATTCGTACTGAACCTAATCCTTCTTTCTGATGGAAATATCTGGGATAGGTGCATTTCCTGCAATGGAGCTGAAATGTTGTAATGCGATAATAATAATGATGAAGAAATATTGAGAGTGTATTAATTTGGGTGCTGTTGTCTGAAATAGTAGAACACGAGACTATGAAGAGGAGGATCCTGAGTTCCAGCCCGCGCTGAGTCATGAAATATTGTGTTGAATTCTTCTGATCAGCATTAGTGTATGGTTGTGTTAGTTGTTGCCAGCATGTTTTCAATGATGACGGCATAGTACTTTTCACTGAACATAATTGGCAGCGACTGACACTATCATGTACTAAAAGCAGAATAACAGCACCCACCTTCGTCGGCCCTGTAGCAAAAATTAGCTGGCGAAGTAAAAAAGATTTAAATAGCTACAAAAAAACTGTCTATCTTCTCATCTTTCCTAATCTGCCCCTCAATACTATCCCCTCGTTTTCAGTTCCGTTTTCATTTATAGGAGTCATCCCCTGTGTGCTGGCCCAAGAAAAAAAATATTCAAAGCAGCATAACTAATAACATAAAACAGGTACACAAAAATAAATCTGGTAACTTAATCTTATTTCAAAGAAAATAATTAAGGATTAAGTTCAATAGAAAGTAGTTCATAAATAAAATGGACAAATCAAATTGCATTAGATGTTCAGTGGAAAAATATTAATTTCCGGTTTTCAGCTTGTGAGGATTTTGTACAGACAATAGAAGAAAAAGCAGAACAAGAAGTGGCTAGAACAAAATTTACAACCATTATAGATGACCAGATTAACAAAATTAGATTAGATTATGGGGATAAATTTGTAATAAATAGTATAAGAGATACAGAAAAGTTTTTGAAGTATCTATGTTAGATGCTGACAAAAATAAAATACAGCAGCTTCAATAAATAGTGTTGATCGAGGATGAAGGAGATAATGGAGAAATATATATATAACAATTTTAGAAAAGGATCCGGCGAAGAAATTATAGAAGATAAATAAAGAAATTGTAAGAAAACCTTTCAAATTTAAAATTATTAGCATATCATTTCCCATTAAGACCAATTTGTTTACTTGTGAATTCACCTTCTGATGAACTTGTTAATATATTACAAATATTTTATTTCTGTTTATAATGTAAATAACTCATTGCAATTGACTGAAAAGATACAAACCATTAAGATAGATAATAAAGAAATATTGATTGTAATTTATTTGAAATATCGCCTCAGTTAATTTACTAAACAGTCATAAGTCATAAAATAATAGCACGAAAAATATGACTAGTGTGATCAACCCGTCATAACTTAGTATGCTATTTCAAACATCGATCAGCTGATAAGATAACAGCACATTTGTAATTAGCTGTTATCAAAGCAGAAGCAAATTAATACATTTAAAGATGAATCGTCTAAATACTCCATTTCTATTTAAAATTATTAAATTTGCCTTCTGGTGCACAAGAATATCTAAATAAATTTGTATGTATAAACTAAAACAGCTGCTGCTTTGATATGAGCTGAATACATATTTTTTTGCGGCTACATTCGGCAAAACGTTCAGTGGCTGCCAGCTACGTTAGTTAAACGAGAAAAATTGTTCACTTGTATATATTTAGTTTTTGCGATTTAGTTCTCTTTTATAATTTTTTTTTGTTATACAAATTTGATTTAATGTACAGACATATAGGTATGAATAATTTTTTTGCCGTTTTTTAGTCGTGAATCATATCGTCCCCTCAATATAACAATAGCGTATGTGCTCATACGCTATTATTTTTTGTATTGCATATTTAGAATCTCCATCATTGATTTTATGTCTGGTCAAAATTTCGTCAAAATCTACTTCAAAAAAGTGGGTCAAAATGTCGTTGGAAAAAATAGTGTATAATTTCTTATTCAAAATTTTCCTTCAATAAGTGTGTAAGCTCATATGCGCTATTTTACTTGAAATTGCCACTCCAAAGTTGTTAGAGGGCCGATAGCCATTAGTTGCTAGTGCCTTCACTTCTTTTTGTTTATTGTAATTTTAATTATAATAGACTTGAAATAATAATAATAATAATAAAGTTGTTAGAAGAATTATAGTGTATACGCATTATACTCCATTTTAACCTGTAGAAAAAAATACAATTTATGAAAACTTTAACTCATAAAATAGCTTATAATAATATACACTATTGTTTGAGAAATAGTTCCATTCCGACCATTTCTATACTGCACATAAGCTGCATGATCTCTAAAATTTTTGCAAAAATAATGTAATTCCCCGTGGATCGCAGTAACTTTTTTAACTTACAAGGTGGAAAGAAGCGAAATTGTTTAGATGTAGTAGAGGAAAAGAAAGAAGACGAATGAATATCTAGTTATTTTTGATTTACGCAATGTATACCTTAATTTGTCATAACTTTTTGTTTATAATAACCCAAATTGGAAAGTAGTGAATATGTGCCACTGAATTACAAAACTATGAATTAATCACTGTTTTATAATGTTACAAATTGATATTTTAGTGATCAAATATTTTAATAAAAATACCGTAAAATTATTGAATATACATGTCATACAAAATAAAATGGTGTATCAGATACATCATACGAATTCCTTAAAAAATAAAATAGCCTATATGGAGGACCTGCGCTTTGAATGCCATAATTATAGTCTTAAAGGATGCGTAGAATAAAAAAAATTGGTCAATTTAAAGACAAACAAGTAAAAACGTTATATTCGACCGGTCGAATCTTAAATACCCTCCAAATATTTAGTAAGTGAATTTGAAATGTTTAACTTGGTGGGACAGAGTTCCTTTATATAATATCGTACGTCAACGCCCACTAAAGGGGGCGGGGTTCAAATATATACAATATCATGTTTTCCACAGACGAACGTATGGGCATTGCTAGACCGTCTTAGACTTCATCATAATTCTCTTTGGAGGGTATAAAAACTGTATTTTGGCGGGGTCGCTCTAGCAAGGGCTGTGGGGGAAACATTTCACCTTTGTCGTAAAACTCTAAAAATAAATGCTTGGGATATACAAAATTAAAATTTCTTTTTTTTTGATATGGTCATTTAGAGGGCAAAGGGGGAGAGGGGGTAGGGCAGAAACAGGTAGACATAAAACTCTAAAAATAAATGCTTGGGATGATTATACACAAAATTATAAAAAATTTTTATTTATTTTTAATAGGGTAATTTAGTGGGCAAAGGGGGAGGAGGGGGTAGGGCAGCAACAGGCAGTCATAAAACTCTTAAGATAAATGCTTGGGATGATTATATAAAAAATTTAAAAAAATATTTTTTTTGGCAGGGTCATTAAGGGGGCAAAGGAAGAGAGGGGGGAGGGGGGTGTAGGGCAGAAATCGGCAGTCATTAAACTCTAAAGATAAATGCTTGGGATGATTATATACAAAATTTAAAAAAAAAAATTTTTTTTTTGTTAGGGTCATTTAGGGGGCATAGGAAGAGAGGGGTGGGGGGTAGGGCAGAAATTGGCAGTCATAAAACTCTAAAGATAAATGTTTGGGATGATTATATACAAAATTTAAAAAAAAAATTTTTTTTTTGGTAGGGTCATTTAGGGGGCCAAGGGGAAGGAGGGGGTAGGGCAGAGTAGTACCAGGTTTCGTCTCAGCTTCGTCATTAAAGCTTAAAAGTGTTATTTTTAAGGAATGTAGGCTTAAGTAATGCAATTTGTTAAATTTTTATGCTATTTTCGCCTATAATAACGCCCACTGAAGTGGGCGGGGCCAAATTCTTTTTTGGAGGGTATAAAAAGGGAAACAACACAATAGCAAATCGTATCAAATTAATCCACCATCATCGCAATGCACGCAACGTGGGAACTGGTCAGCAACTACGTCAGGCTCTCGGAATCAACTATCTCCCCTTCCCATCGGAAAATGCCAGGTGCACAGGACCCGGATTTACGGACGACCTGTAGACAGAAATTATAAAAATTTTATGTAATCATTATTATTATTTTTATTATATATTAGCCGTCTAGGCAAATATGTTAGATTATATTTGTACATCTAATTATATTTATTAGTTTCATTAAAAAATATATATATGTATAAAAAGGCCTTGTTAACACTAATGTCCTAAAAATAAAAATTAAAGACCGCCCTAAAAAGGAAAACTTTTTTAGTCGTTGCGTTTAGAAATTTTATAATTTTTATTAGCCACGTACCGAGGAAATCAGGTTATGTTGAGCTCACCCTAGGCAGGTTATCCAGGTTCGCGTCGCGTGAATTCTCCCATGTTTCGAAGTCGTCCTGTTCTTTTTTGGTCATAGGGTACCATTTTATTTTTAGTTAAAAAAAATTGCGGATATCTAGTGCTTAGAACCTGTAAAAGCAAAAAGAAATATGTTTAAATTTACAAGAAAAAAAGGTTGTGTTCAATAAATAATGTTCAAGTTTTATAACGTTTATATAAAAAAAATATTATAATAATTGTTTATAATTTTACCATGCAAGTGATGTGTGAGTAAGTATATATATAGCCAGAATATATATATGTATAGCCAGAATGGCAAAGTGTTACCGAGGTCGAGGGAGGAGAGCCATTGCTGGTAACATCAACCAGCCTAAAGTAGCCCTAAAACAGGGGCAAAGTAGCTAGGGTATCTGGAACGGTTTTGTATATTAATATATTACTTTTTCCATTTTTGATTAGTTACGGGCTCCAACATACGAGTATACTTGTTTGTTTCTTGTTTTCGATAATTGGCAGGTACTAAACATTTTTTTATACCCTCCAAAAAAGAATTTGGAGGCTATATTCACTTTGTCATTCCGTTTGTAACGCATCGAAATATCCATCTCAGACCCCATAAAGTATATATATTCTTGATCAGTGATGAAATCTAAGACGAACTGAGCATGTCCGTCCGTCCGTCCGTCTGTGGAAATCACGATTCAGTCCAAACGAAAAGAGCTAGACTCTTGAAATTTGGCATAAATATATTTTAAAGCCTAGAGCAGGTTAAGTTCGAAGATGGGCTAAAACGGTCAAGAGGGAAAAAAGTTCCCCTAAGAAGAACTAAACCAACCCAGAAAAAACAACATAATTTTTAAAGTTTTTTGGTTATTTTGTTAAGCAAATGATATATTTTTATGTCAAATACGGTCCAACGCCTTAAACTTGGAGCCATTAAATAAAATAAAAATATTTTTTGACCCCGCCCACTTCAGTGGGCGTTGTTATAGGCAAAAATAGCATAAAAATTTAACAAATTGTTTTACTTAAGCCTACATTCCTTAAAAATAACACTTTTAAGCTTTAATGACGAAGCTGAGACGAAACCTGGTACTACTCTGCCCTACCCCCTCCTTCCTCTTCGCCCCCTAAATGACCCTACCAAAAAAAAAAAATTTTTTTTTTAAATGTTGTATATAATCATCCCAAGCATTTATCTTTAGAGTTTTATGACTGCCGATTTCTGCCCTACCCCACCCCCCTCTTCCTTTGCCCCCAAAATGACCCTACCAAAAAAAAAAATTTTTTTAAATTTTGTATATGGGCATTTCCAGAAAAAAGTCCACCTTGATCGAAAAATTAAAAGTTAACAAACAGATTTTTTCCTAATGTATTATAAAAGAGAAACTTCTAAAATAAATTAAATTTAGGAGCTCAAAGCTTTCTTTTGTTGGGATGGTGAAATACTGAGCTACAAGTTTGAAGTTCCCGTTTTTGTAAGTGTTTCTTAACTTCAAGGGCATTTGCTCTTTATAATTAACATTCCTAAAGCAATTTCATAATAATACTCTTAATGCAAAACTGTTGCTACAAACATATTTAATCATAAAACAAATGCAAAAAATAAATTTAGTATTTTGTAGTTTTTATATAATTTTCTAATATTTATGTCTTTTTCACATTTTTTTAACATAATAAAATAAAGTGGAAATTTTAGTAATGTAACGCCAGTAACGTAACGCCAGACCAATTTTCATAAAAGAAATAAAAGGAAAAAAGATTTTTTCAATTTATAACTTGGAAAATAAATGTATATTGGTCCAAAACCTATCAAAAAAAATTTGATTAAAAATACTTGCCCAATTCGCAGAGTTCAACAATTTTGTTATCAAAGTCAAATCGCACTTCCGTTTTTTGTAACGTAACGCCAGGTCACTTTTTGGAGTATATCTTGAAATTCTTAGGCTCAACTATTTCCATTTTTTGGCTGAATATAGAGCTATCCAATCACTTCTCTAATGTGAGAAAAAAACTTTTTTAAATTCTGGTTTTTAACGTTTTTTTCAATATATCGTCGTACAAAAGTAACGTAACGCCAAAATGGAAATGCCCATATAATCATCCCAAGCATTTATCTTTAGAGTTTTATGACTGCCTGTTGCTGCCCTACCCCCTCCTCCCCCTTTGCCCGCTAAATGACCCTATTAAAAATATATATAAATTTTTTTTTATTTTGTGTATAATCATCCCAATCATTTATTTTTACAGTTTTATATGTATCTGTTTCTGCCCTACCCCCTCTCCCCCTTTGTCCTTTAAATGACCCTATCAAAAAAAAAGAAATTTTAATTTTGTATATACATAATTATCCCAAGCATTAATTTTTAGAGTTTTATGACAAAGGTGAAATGTTTCCCCCACAGCCCTTGGCAGAGCGACCCCGCCAAAATACAGTTTTTATAGCCTCCAAAGAGAATTGTGATGAAGTCTAAAACGGTCTAGCAATGCCCATACGTTCGTCTGTGGAAAACATGATATTGTATATATTTGAACCCCACCCCCTTTAGTGGGCGTTGACGTACGATATTATATAAAGGAACTCTGTCCCACCAAGTTAAACATTTCAAATTCACTTACTAAATATTTGGAGGGTATTTAAGATTCGACCCGGTCGAATATAACGTTTTTACTTGTTTATTTATTGTTTGTTGTGCGAGCATACAGACTGGTTGGCAATAACTCCACCTAAAGACGGCGAACTTCAGCCGGAGCAGATTCCATAATACCAGCGCCGCCAGCGCCAGTCTGGCAATGTCTTCGCTCAGTATATGTATATTATAACAAAATATACAACATACAACAAGTCAAACAACAGCAATTCATAATAATACACTCCATATTCTTTTTTGGAGGGTATAAAAAGTGGAGTGGAGTGAAGTGGTTTACACATGGACCACAAAGCCGTAGACCTCGGGATCCACACTCAGTGTTAAATGTAGTTTCGAATTCTTCGTATCTGAATTAGTGCAAGGTTCCGTTAGTGGTTATCGGTATGTTTCAGTCATTGACACTAAATCATAGCCGGCACAAATTAAATAGATACAACAAATTCTCTATTTTCGTCTCTTCATCTGTCCTTTCCCCTTCTTCACGCACAATGCATAGATTCGGTTCCTAGCTCACTTAAATACAAGATATTAAAAACTAAAAGTTTACCATACCATTGTTGACGCTAAAAATACACGATAGCCCAGTTCACAATCTCGAGCAAGTAGTCTAGCATCGTAGCATGAGCAAAATAATTGTACTCTACACCAACAAAATACATTGAAAATGCTCTCAAATACTCTCTCAATTTGCAAATGCTATAATGCAAGACCATTTGCACAGGATTGTGAATTGGGCTGATGTTTTTTAATCAGAGTTCAACGTGCAATGCAATTTGTATATAGCGATATAACAAAAAGGGATGTAATTTAAATGCGAGAGCAAATCAAATATATAGTAGAGTTGTACAAAACAGATCTTTTGAGTGAGCGGTCTTTTCCGCTCTTTTCATTAGCTCAGTTGATTCTCTAGCTCAGTTCATACTTTAGCTCAGTTGATACTTTAGCTCAGTTGATACTTTAGCTCAGTTAATTTCTTAGCTCAGCCATAATTCACGAAATGAAAACGCCATGAAAGAAAATGAAAGAATAAGACTAGCTAATACAACAACCAATACTGCCTTTTTATTTTTTCGATAATATGTAAACACATTAATTGAAAATAAGTAATTACTGGCTAAATATTTAAATGATCGTTAACCTTACCACAATAACAGAAATCAACCCGATCTATGACTTTTAAATATTTTGCTTTCGAAACTATTTTAATAAAGTAATGTTTTCTATTTATCGTTGTATTTTGAAGATATTCCTCCGTTAATTTATATATTTTGTATATATACGAGTACATATATATATATATATATATATATATATATATATATATATATATATATATATATTGTTACAAAGTTTAAAAATAGATTCAAATATAACGACAATGTGGCTATATGTACTTGGCAGCACTGCCAAATCATCTCTAGTTGTCAAAATGTAACAACCCTGGTCAACACAATGTAGATAATATATGAATTAACGGAAATGGAATATTCCGGATACATCGTTGAGAATATACAAGATCATTCGAGGCTGTGCGATAATAAGTGTAAATAACAACAACGAAAAACCAAGCAACATCAATGCTAAGAGATGATGATTTATTCTTAAAGATCTTGTACGCAAGTATTCGTTGTTAATAAAAGCTAAACATGTACACAAATATACACAGCAACATACACACAAATATACACATAAACATACCGACATAGCACAAGAAGAAACAAAACTACGCAACACACAGAACACTCATACATACAACCGCACATAGTTACAATAAACAAAACACACAAGACAGCATTGCCATATCAACAAACACACGTATATAGCTACATACATGTTAAGTAAAGCACAACCAACAACAACCATGACCAGATGCTTCACGAAGTTACCAGACGATGCCATTTTGCTATATAAAGTCGCTGCCAGTAATCAGCGGGATCAGTGTGATTTTAAATCTAGACGTGTTTACATCGCTAAGTGTTTAGTAGTACAAATACTCGTGTTAATAAAGTAGTAAATAAAGTGTTGCCGCATTATATTTCTAAAGTTAATTGTCTGTGTTTTTAATTTGATGCAATTAAACGAATCCTTGAAGGATAAGTAAAAAGCGTTTTTAAGAAAAGTTCTAAAAACGTAACAATTGGTGTCAGAAGTGGGATTGCAAAAATAATTAAAAAGGACATTGCAATTTAAGGAAAAAAAAAGGACATTAAAAAAAAAATAATTATGAAATTTGATGAGCTAAAAGTTGAACAGCTAAAAAAGGAGCTTAGTAAGCGGGAATTGCCAACAGCAGGTAACAAGGCTGAACTGCAGAAGAGGCTGATAGATGAGTTTAAGAATCGCGGCATGGACATCGGTACATACGAGTTTGAGGACAAAGACGATGTAGAGGTATGTCCTCCAGCTACGACCAGCAGCATGGACATAAATTCAATGTTCGCTGCTATGATGATTCAGATAAAAGGAATCAATGATGCACAAACTGCATCAAAAATCAGCAGTGACAAACTTGTAGCCGAAATAGTTGCAATTAAACAGAACTCTCAGCAGATGCACGAGGCATCAAGGATCAGCAGTGACAAGCTTGTAGCCGAAATAACTGAAATAAAACATAACTCAGAAATCAGCAGTGAAAAGCTTGTAGCCGAAATAACTGAAATAAAACAGAACTCTCATCAGATGCATGAAGCATCAAAGATCAGCACTGAAAAGCTGGTAGCCGAAATACAGGGAGTGGAAAAGAAACTGTTGGAGTCAAATAGAGCCACCAACGAGACTCTGGTAGAGATTTCTGAGGCCATTAATAGGAGGGTGGATTCTATTGAGAATAAATTCTCAGAGCTGGCAGATAGAGTCCAACATCTAGAAAGCGGTGGCCTGGAACAGCATGCAAAAGAGGTCGAAGAAAAATTGCATGCTCTAGAGGACAAAATGCATAACCTTCAGTGTAGTGGTGGGCCAGTACGAGCAGCTGCGGAGGTTTCTGCGCGAATAAAAGAGCCATGCTTTGACGGCAGCGTACCATTGGGCATCTTGAAATTCCAGTTCGAGACGGTTGCTAGCAGAAATGGATGGGATGCTGAAGAAAAGGCCATAGAGTTGATTTTGTCCTTAAAGTGTACAGCCGCAGAGGTACTTGAGACCGTGCCAGTAAGCAGCAGAAACAACTATAATGAAATAATGGCAGCATTGCAGCGCAAGTATGGTGGTGAACACAAACGCGATTTATACAGAATGAAATTGCGATGTAGATTTCGGAAGCCTACCGAGTCTCTACAAGATTTCGCAATGAAAATCGAGCGTTTAGTGCAGCTCACACATCCAGGCGAGAGTCACCCGTTCCTGGACCACTTTAAAACTGACGCGTTCGTTAATGGCAGTCGCGGCTCTGATGTTAAACTGGCTGTATGCGCTACGTAGAAATCCACTTTCGCTGAGACTGTTTCATTTGCGCTGGCTCAAGAGACTGCTAGGATGGTTTTCAAGCCACAGATATGTAAGGTGCGGAATGTGGAGGTTTTGCCCGAGGAGGATAACAGTCTAGTTGTTAGTTTTAAGGAGGCAGTGCGACAGCTGTTGGCGGAAAGTGCTACCAAAGAAAAGCGTAAGTGCTTTAACTGCGGAAAAATCGGGCATTTTCAGCGCAGCTGCAAAGCACCAAGAAAAAGAGGTAGATCTGTTTCGCCACCTAGAAACAGCAAACGGGTGAACCAAACAACAGCACAAGAGTCCCCGTTAAACTAAAACGAGCTAGCTCCCACAAATGAGGGCCCCACAATCTCCATATCAGTGATGCAGCAGAAAAATAGCTGTGTCTGGACACATCAACGGGGAAAAGCACGTACTTACCACAGACACAGGGGCGTCGCAGTCAATAATAAGGCCCGACATAGTAAAGGGGAAATGCGATCGTTTGAGCAATATACGGCTACGTACAGCTCCTGGAGAGCCTGCCACTGTCTATGGTAAGATTGAAGTGAAGGTGACTATAGCCAAAATCAACGTGAGGTGTCTTTATTGTTGCCGATATTATCGATGAGGTAATTATTGGAGCCGATTTTATGATTAACCATGGCATTAATCTACACATGGGGAAACAGCCGATGATTTGGCGTGATGTGGAAATACCCCTTGATGTTGGATATGACAGCAAGCCGCAAGTAACAAAAGTATTTGCTATTGAGGATCAGACGTTACCGCCGCAGTCTGAAACAGTTATATGGGCGCGTATGAAGGGAGATTGTGAGGACAATCGGCTGTGGGTTGTACAACCAGCAGATCTAAAGAGAGAGCTTATAACAGCAAAAGCTCTAGTAAAGGAGGAATAGTCCCCATAAGCGTGATTAACTTGGCAGACCATGAAAAACTTATCAAAGAAAATTGCGATATTGGTCAGTGTACTCCAGCAGAGGCAATAATAAACTGCGAGAAGAAGATAGAACCTACCAATTTGTACGCAAAAGAACGTAAACAATTTGAGGAAAACGTAGGAAAATGGGTAGCAGGACTGTCAGCGACAGATAGAAATAAAGCCAAACAGTTGCTAAAAAGGCATGCCAGTATCTTCGCCATGAGAAACCAAAGCCAGGGTAGAACTGCATTAGTTAAACATGAAATTAACACAGGCGAAGCTAATCCGATTAAACAGCCACCCAGATGTGTACCCCTAGCAAAGCGAGATGAAGTCAAAGAGCTTGTAAGAGAAATGGGACGTTAAGGCGTTATTGAGCCATCTTCTGGTCCTTGGAGTTGGCCTGTAGTCTTAGTTAAAAAGAAAGATGGCAGTACTAGATTCTGCGTAGACTACAGGAAGCTGAATGACATAACCAAGAAGGACAGCTATCCGCTCCCCAGAATCGATGACACTTTGGACACGCTAGCTGGTACGAGATGGTTCTCTACGCTAGACTTTCGAAGCGGATATTGGCAAGTGAAGATTGGAGATTGCAGAGAAAGACAAGGAGAAAACTGCCTTCAGCGTCGGTAACGGATTATGGCAGTTCAAAGTTATGCCATTTGGTCTCTGTAATACTCCGGCCACATTTGAACGCCTAATGGAGAAGGTACTGAAAGGACTCCACTGGAAGACATGCTTGGTATATCTGCATGACATAATCGTGATGGGGAAAACTTTTGATGAACACCTCAAAAACATGGCAGAAGTTCTTCAACGGATATCATCAGCTGGATTGAAACTCAGCCAGAAGAAATGTGCATTGTTCCAGAAAGAAGTGAAGTATTTGGGGCATCGTGTTACAGCAGACGGAATCTCAACAGATGAAGATAAAATACAAGCAGTAAGGGACTGGCATCAACCTAAAAATCTTCATGAATTGCGCAGCTTTTTGGGCCTTTGTACATACTACAGACGCTTTGTGCCAAATTTTGCCAGTGTAGCTGCAAGCCTGCATGAGCTGACAAAGAAGTCGAGACCATACCATTGGGGTGAGCCACAGGAAAAGGCATTCCAGAAACTTAAAGCATTATTGTGTACGTCACCAGTACTAGCGTATCCCATACCTGGAGAAAAATTTGTGCTGGATACTGATGCGAGAGGCTATGGCATAGGGGGCGTGCTATCCCAAGTAGTTAATGGCACTGAGAAAGTCATAGGATACTATAGCCGTGTACTCTCAAAACCTGAGAGGAACTACTGTGTGACACGACGTGAGCTTCTGGCAGTATTGGAATGCATTAAACATTACCATAAGTACCTGTATGGTCAACACTTTACATTAAGGACTGACCATTCTGCACTGAGATGGTTATTGCAGTTTAAAAATCCTGAAGGGCAACTGGCAAGGTGGATTGAGCGCCTGCAGAGCTACGACTTCAGTATTGAGCATAGAAGGGGCACAAAACATAGCAATGCAGATGCTCTTTCAAGAAGACCCTGCTGTTTAGAGTGTAAAAATTGCGTTAGAACCGAACAAACGGAAGGTGTTGTTGATGTTCGGCTAATGCACATCGACTCTGATGAAGACTGGTCAGCGGCACAGAGGGACGACAATATACTGGGGAACCTTATAGCAGCCAAAGAGGAGGACAGAAGACCGTCGCGGAATGAAATTTCGGCTGAGAGTCCACTCGACAAATCTTATTGGGCTCAGTGGAACAGCCTCAAGGTAATAAAAGGGTGCCTATACCGCGTATGGGAAAGTGTAGATGGCAAAACAACTTCCAATTTGATAGTTGTGCCATGTTCCAAGATAAGTAAAGTTCTGCAAGAATTTCACAATGGACCTAGTGGCGGTCATCTTGGGGTAACAAAAACACTTGAGAAACTGAAGCAGCGTTTTTATTGGGTTGGATGTCAACAAGCCGTAGCCGACTGGATAGCAAACTGCCCACAGTGCATAGCAACCAAAGGCCCAGTAAGAAGAAGCCGGGGACAGCTACAGCAATACAACTCAGGAGCACCATTCGAGCGGATCGCAATGGATGTAGCAGGTCCTTTTCCCGTCACTGAAGCCGGAAATCGTTATGTTCTTGTGGTAATGGACTATTTCAGTAAATGGCCAGAGGTATATGCTATACCTAACCAAGAAGCAAAGACAGTTGTAAATACATTCGTCAACAACTGGGTATGTCGCTATGGTGTCCCAATAGAATTACATTCCGACCAAGGAAGGAATTTCGAGTCTGCCATATTCAGGGAAATGTGTGAATTATATGGGATAAAGAAAACCAGAACAACGCCGTTGCATCCACAGTCTGATGGCATGGTAGAGAGGTTCAATCGCACCTTAGAAGAGTACCTGCGAAAAGTGGTAAGCAACCATCAGAGGGATTGGGACGAACACATTCCCAAATTTTTGATGGCATATAGGTCAGCTGTACACGACTCCACATCGAGAACGCCAGCTAAAATTATCTTCGGGACGGAATTAAAACTGCCTGGTGACTTGGAATTTGGTGTTAAGCCAGCTGTAGAAGAAGGAGCCACTTCATCCCAAGAGCAGGAGGACTTAAACGAACTGCATGATTTCGTGCGTAATAGAATCAAGATGGTCAGTGACAAGATGAAGGCTAGATATGACCGCGCAGCAAATTCGGAGGGATTTATGGAAGGTCAATTGGTTCTACTTTATAACCCACAACGGAAAAAAGGATTGTCCCCAAAATTACAGACTCACTGGGATGGCCCGTATAAAGTGATTAAGAGAGTGAATGACGTTGTGTACCGGATACAGAAGCACAATAGCCCAAGGTCGAAAATGAAGATAGTACATCTCGAACGATTGGCGCGCTATGGAAGAGGTGATTGTATGCCTATTCGGGTCGAACAGGCTTAAGTGGGCGGCAGTGTTACAAAGTTTAAAAATAGATTCAAATATAACGACAATGTGGCTATATGTACTTGGCAGCACTGCCAAATCATCTCTAGTTGTCAAAATGTAACAACCCTGGTCAACACAATGTAGATAATATTTGAATTAACGGAAATGGAATATTCCGGATACATCGTTGAGAATATACAAGATCATTCGAGGCTGTGCGATAATAAGTGTAAATAACAACAACGAAAAACCAAGCAACATCAATGCTAAGAGATGATGATTTATTCTTAATGATCTTGTACGCAAGTATTCGTTGTTAATAAAAGCTAAACATGTACACAAATATACACAGCAACATACACACAAATATACACATAAACATACCGACATAGCACAAGAAGAAACAAAACTACGCAACACACAGAACACTCATACATACAACCGCACATAGTTACAATAAACAAAACACACAAGACAGCATTGTCATATCAACAAACACACGTATATAGCTACATGTTAAGTAAAGCACAACCAACAACAACCATGACCAGATGCTTCACGAAGTTACCAGACGATGTCATTTTGCTATATAAAGTCGCTGCCAGTAATCAGCGGGATCAGTGTGATTTTAAATCTAGACGTGTTTACATCGCTAAGTGTTTAGTAGTACAAATACTCGTGTTAATAAAGTAGTAAATAAAGTGTTGCCGCAATATATTTCTAAAGTTAATTGTCTGTGTTTTTAATTTGATGCAATTAAACGAATCCTTGAAGGATAAGTAAAAAGCGTTTTTACGAAAAGGTCTGAAAACGTAACAATATATATATATATATATATATATATATATATATATAAATATATCTATATATATATATATATATATATATATATATATATAAATATTAGATATATATTATATATATATATATATAAATATATAAAATTAATACATATAAATAGTGCACCAAGTTAATAAGTACTGAAATATGTGTCATGGCAGTGCTGTTTAAAAGTTTTCATCAGGCAGCTCTAATAATATAAGGCAGCACACCATGTGTGCATCTGCCCTGAGTTAATTAATTCCTTTTTCTCATATAGATTTTGACATACAAGCATTGAAAAGAGCTACTGAAAGAAACAACTGAAACAACTGAAGCAACTGAAACAACTGAATCAACTGAAACAACTGAATCAACTGAAACAAAAGAAACAACTGAAAAAACTGAAAGAATTGAATGAAAAGCGCTAAAAACGCTCAGTGAAACAACTGAGAGAAGTGAAAGAAAAGAGCTAAAAACGTTCAGTAAAGTGAAAGATTCACCACACTCAGTTGAATGAATGATTCAATTGAATTAATTCAACTCTAATATATAGTGCACCATTTTCGCAACCCGAAAAAATCGGAGCTGTTACAATTTCCGAAGAGTTGCAAGGACAGACAGTGTTTATTATATCTATTTTGGAATAAATATACCTTATCTCTTATCGTATTTTTTTTCTTTATATAAATAAATCATTTAGAAAAAGAAAGCGCTCATAAGGAACTTTCGTAAAAAGTAATGACATTATCCAATTTTTTAAGGATATGCATAAGGAGCTCATATAATGAGTAAGACAGAAAAAAATTGTACTGCAAGTAACAGTGAAGAGCAATTAAGGCGCCCTCAGTCATAAATGTGGGTCAGTTCCACAAATCAGAAAATCGAAATGATCCGCAGCTGTTTTAACAACTTTAAAAAGGAAAATCCGATGTTTTTTCTTCGACGGTTTTTAGCAAATAAAGAAAAAATAAATAAATTGACATAACAGTATGATCAATTATTGAAATATCAATAAAACCAAATAAAGCTCAAAGTTCATGCCATGCGATATGAGCGTTTTATATTTTATACGTAAAGATTTTTTAATTAATTCGTAACTTTTTATATATAAAAGAAGAGAAAAACGTAATCCAATACACAAACCTTATCTCAGCGCGCAATCGATGCATACAAAATTAGGAAGTCCATACAATCTGTCCTATGAATATGCGTCTCATGCTCTCTGTGGATTATACGAGTTCCTACATTCTACGCAACGCGTTTTATACTCCCAGCTTCTTTCTTCTTTGATAAAAAAGAAAAGCGTAATCCAAGACACAAACCTTTTCTCCACATACACGCGACTCATACAAAAGCAGAAAGTGCACCTACGTTAAGCGTACTATCCCAGCATACCATATGCGCTCTAAATGAGCACATAAAGACTCTTTCATCTGAGCGCTGTCGCTCATAATGAGTTCATAAAATAATCAGAAAGTATCTCAAAAGCCTCATAAAAGAGCGTGTTTTCCTACTAAAGTGGTCACTCATAAAAGAGCTCTAACTTTTATGCATAAAAGAGTCTTTTATGAATAATTAAAAGAATCTTTTTTGCACGCATTTAGAACTCTTATTTCAGTGCATAAAATAATCTTTTTTGCACGCATTTAGAACTCTTATTTCAGTGCATAAAAGAATCTTTTTTGCACGCATTTAGAACTCTTATTTCAGTGCATAAAAGAATCTTTTTTGCACGCATTTAGAACTCTTATTATTATCCTAAAAATCACCAAAAATACAGATAATTCAATATACAAGTTTTTATTTAAAAGATTTCAATGTTATTAAAAGTAATTTAAAAAATTAATTTTTTAAAAAAAAAAAGTAAGTAAAATAAATTTCTAAAAAAGTTTCACTTGGCACATTTCTCTCAGCAACACTATTATTTTCAATATTTGATGCTAGATTTGCATTTCTTAATTTTTTTGCACGAAGTTCACTTATTATTAATTTACTTTCTTTAGAGCTTGCTCTTTTCATTATATTAATTTATTTTATTTTTAGTTATATTAAATTTACTCACAATTGCGACTGTACGCCTTCAAAAATATGCACAAATGAATATATATATATATTGGTAATTTTTTTTTGTTCTGCTTAGCATGCATTTACCGTTATGTTTCAGCGCGTGTACGCAGAAAACACTCATACAGAACTCATAAAAAACCTCATATATGAGCTCAGAAATATTTACGCAGAAAGCACTCATTGAAACTCATAAAAACTCTCATATATGAGCTCATACATAAGAGCCCTCCGACAATGGTATGCTGGGATGCGTCTTTTGCCACATACAATTGCTCAGAACCTATTTTTTGATCAAAGCATAAAGCGCAACAAAGAATATAACGGATGGTATGGACTTAAGCTTTAGCTCATAAGTATATGCCACTATTAATGGACTCAAATAACCTTTCAGGAATAGGGGTTTCTATTTAAATATTTCTTTTTCGTCTTAAGTTTGATTTAGAAAAGTCATTAGCAATTTATAGTAAAGCATATCCAACTTCGCAGCCCGTTCCCTACTCTTGTCTAACGCAGACCTCGCTAGCTGTTGCTAATTTTGCAAAAGACGATTTGCATTAGTGGCGGTGGTCTCTTCCATTGTCATGTCATTAGACTCATTCTGGCACTGAACACTTTTTTTAAACTCCATACTTTATTGTTTTGGGCAATACAAGTGTATTAAAAAATTCGTGACTAGTACTTAGCTTTTATGTTATGTTAATGGCCATAATTTGCCATAATCTAGAGTACATTTATTAAACTATGTCCAACGATTTTAGGGTATTTACAACACATAACAATTTCAAATCAAATAAGTAAAAAGGTTATATTCGACCGGGTCGAATCTTAAATACCCTCCAAATATTTAGTAAGTACATTTAAAATGTTTAACTTGGTGGGACAGAGTTCCTTTAAGACATCTCTGTACCCAATTTTAAATCTCTATTTTGACAGAGTGGGGGAGACGTTTCATCACTACATGTTCAGGCTTCTTATAGGCTTAAGAAATAAAAAATGTTCAATATTTACACGATTTTTGCATATAATATCGCACGTCAACACCCACTAAAGGTCCAATTCTTTTTGGAGGGCATTAAAACTGTATTTTGTGGGTGTCTCTCTGGCAAGGGCCGTGTTGGAGACATTTCACTTTTGCCATTAAACTTCAAAAATAAATATTCGGAATAATTAAATTTAAAATTTATTACAATTTTTTTTTTATAGGGTCATTTAAGGGGCAAAGTGGGAGGAGGGGTTAGCGTAGAGGAGTACCAGGTTACGTCTCAGCTTCGTCATTAAAGGCCGTGTCAGATAAAACTTTTGCTTCGCGTTGCGTTATAGTTTCACTTTGACATTTAAGATGAAATATACATACCTATATGAAACATGTCACATAAAGTACTTTTAACGTAACGCGAAGCGTAAAGTTGGGCAACTCTAATCTTTTTGCGTGCTTTGACAATCAGCGGGAATCTTTTTTTTTTTATTTTGCCAAATTCGGACGTAAATTTTAAATATCTGAGTGTGTTTTAATAAAAGCTAAATATATATGTACAATTTATGCAATAAATATTAAAAAAATATGTATAATAACAAAATTGTCAACCACTTTTTATGGAAAAGAAACAATGTACGGGTGTTGTCAAAGTTTTTATTGTGGCATACACCTTTTGCTTTGCACTTTTCTGTTAAAGTTAGAAACGTCACGCAAAGCGAAAAAGTTCTATCTGACTCGGCCTTAAAGGTTAAAAATGTTATTTTTAAGGAATGTAGGCTTAAGTAAAATAATTTGTTAAATGTTTACACTATATTTGTATATAATAACGCCCACTAAAGGGGGCGGGGTCCAAAAATAAATTTTTTGATGTGTTAACATCTATACGCGCGCCTCTAGGGCAGTAAACTATCAGTTTCAATACATACGCAAGTGTAAGTGTAAGACTTTGTTTGTTCGTTGCTTGGCAGTCGGTATTGAAAGTGATTATTGGGCGATTTTCATATGATTTTCCCGCGCGAGTTTCTCCGGAAATTCATAGCCGATTTTATTAATTTTTGTATTAAAACGCTAGTGCGGGTTTCGACGAAGAGTTTAGGCCAAAAATTAAGGCGATCCGATATCGGCGAGCGGAGATTTAAGTGTTTTAATTCGGAGTAATATTAAAAAAGTGTTTTATGTTGATCTTCGGTTTTGTCTTATGCATAGCAAAGAGAATAGTGAACCACGTCACTATTCACTATATACGTACATATATAAAAATGAGATAGCAAGACAGCAACGTATGTAGCTTATGTACAAACATAACAATGTATGTATGTACATTTGTCTGTTGCTTTGCATTCTCTTTGTTTTTTGTGGGTTTAATATAAAATAAATAAAAAATACTTTATATTAACTCTACCTCCGGGTTTGTGGGTCTGTGTTCATAGAATTCGAACAGGTACCGTGTAACAAAAGGGTGTTAACACATCGCCCGTGAGTTCGAACACTCATTGATATTTTTGATTTTATGGCTTTAAGTTTAACACGTTGGACGTTCTTTGACATAAAAATATATCATTTACCTCACAAAATTACAAAAAAAAACTTTAAAAATTATGTTTTTTTTTTTTAGAGGTTTGTTTAGTTCTTCTTAGGGGAACTTTTTTCCCTCATGTCCGATTTAGCCCATCTCCAAAGATAACCTGTGCTATCCTTCAAGGTATATTTATACTAAATTTCAAGAGTCTGGCTCTTTTCTTTTGGACTGAATCGTGATTTCTACAGACGGACGACGGACATGCTCAGATCGTCTTAGATTTCATCACTGGGGCCAAATTACGGCATTCGATATCGATCGAAATTTGTATTTAAATTTCGATCGATATCGAATGCGGTAATATGGCCCCTGATCAAGAATATGTAAGTTAACACGCCTATTATTTGAGCGAACATTCTTAACAAACAAGTATGACATACAAATAAGTATATTGAACTCTATTGTGAAATCATACTACAACAAACAAAATAAATGTCTGCGCGTGTTGTAATATGATCCGTATTTAAAATGCAACATTCCTAACAAATAAGTATGACCTACAAATAAGTATACTGAACTCTATTGCGAAATCATATTGCAACAACCAAAATAAATGTCTGCGCGTGTTGCAAAATGATCTGTATTTAAAATGGTTAATAAAATTAAACCATGTAAAATAGAAGCGTAAGCATTTTCCCACAATAAGTTAAGAAATTATAATTAATCAAAATTGTGAAAAATAAATCAATTCGAAACTTGGCTTCGAGGAGAAAAGAACTTAAAATGGTTTTTTTTAAACGGTTGTGTGAATACACAAGCTGTCAGGACACTTATGTGGGCTGACAGTAATTTTTTTAAATCAATGTATCGTCCTTGATTAACTGGCGCCCGAGCAGGTACCGGCCAGTCACAGAAAAGGATGTGGGCCGGATCCTTATAAAAAACTAGGCTCATTGAAAGTGAAGTTAAAAATACAAAACAGAAATAATTTTTATAAAAAATAAAAAATAAAAAACGCTTTAGTGAAAATAATCCAAAGCAGAAGTAGTTTTGATAAAAAATAAAAGTGAGAAAAAAAGAGAGTATATGCTTTGTAAAAGCAATCAGAAAAAATGTAAAACAAAATAATTTTGATAAAAAGTAAAAGCGAAAACAAATGCTTTGGTGAGGTTAATAAGAAAAAATTCAAAACAAGAATAATTTCGAATAAAAATGGAAATGTGGGAAGGTTAAATACCTTAAAAAATTTGAAATTATTACGCCCTTTTTATGGAAACAAAGAACTATGTATAAAGAAGGTAACACATAAAATTATATTAGATATTGAAACTAATTATAAATGGAAACAAAGAACTATAAAAAAGGTAACACATAAAATTATATTACATATTTAAACTAATACTTTAGTCCTGTGAAAAGGCACAACTATTAAAAAACATGACAAACATAAGAAAACATTTAGATTCCTTGTCAAAAAAGAGAAACAAAATATAAAATTTAGAAATATAAAACAGAGCCCAAATAACATTACGGAAAAAGTGTGATACCTACTGATTGTGAAGGTGCAAAGGACGTCCATGGCTTACTACTTACTACTACTTGTTTCAGAAATAAAAAAATATATCTTAATGACAAGTGGCCTATAACCTTTAAAAAGGAAGAAAGGAAAAGAATTAAAAAAGCACAAAATAAAAATAATAAAAAATAAAATATAATAAAAGAAAAAATATAAATGCTTCCCTATGGAAGGAATAAATGTGCTATAACAAGATAAAAGTGACCAATATGAAACCAAAGGTTTCAGCGTGCTGAGATCTCGAACTCCGAGCACTCCAGTGCGTAAACAATTTTACTGTCACAATGTAACAAAATAATAATTAATCCTGGTAGAAAAATGTGCAATTCTCCTTCGTAGTACCCTTTTCACGAAAGTGAGATTACAGAGGGCTAAAGAAGGCTTCTTCTGTAAGTCGTAGTTAACATAAGAACCTGCGCTACTGAGTGGAAATCTTGTAAGTTGTAGTCACCATAAGAACCTGTACTACTTAATGGGAATTAAGCCTTACTTTTCGCCTGGTAATAAAGGGTCATGGTTGGCAGGTTCACAGGGTGAGACAAACCGTGCCTCAGTACGTTGGCTGCTGCCACTCGGAAATGGACCACACGATCCTCCATCTCAAGGATTATAAAAAAAATATATAATGAAATATAAAGGAAATTTTAAAGCACAACGCAAATTTAGTTTTAAGTAAACCCCTTAGAGGGTAATTGATATTCATCTGAGAATGACCATTCCGAATGAGCTTCTCTCTAAATCACAGCACGCCTACACTAAAGGCAAATCTGTGGAAACGGTACTACATTCTCTAGTGGGCCACATAGAAAAATCTCTTGAGTATAAGGAATTTACTATGGGGCTTTTCTGGACATGGAAGGTGCTTTCAACTATGTCAACCCCGATTCCATCTTCAATGAGATGGTAGCAGTAGGGATTGATAACAATTTATGCCGGTTTGTTAGAAACTTACTAACTTTCAGGGTAGTCAGGGCCTCCATTGGGGATGTCACTTAGTATAGGGCAGTCTATCTGGGCACTCCACAGGGAGGTGTTCTGTCACCTCTGACCTTTAATTCGCTTTTGCTAAGTCTAGAACGCAGACAGATTATGACTGTCGCGTACGCGGATGACGTAGCGGTGGCGATATCGGGTAAGCACTTGGATACCATATCTCAGTGTATAGAGTCTGCGCTGGCTCTGCTGAGTGTCAGCTGTGGGCTCGGCATCAACCCAGCCAAGACTGAGTTGGTGCTCTTCACTAGGAGGTACAAGACCGATAGCTTTATACACCCAAAGCTTAACGGCACCTCCTTGAAACTATCTAAAACCGCCAAGTACCTGGGTGTGATTCTGGATAGTAAGTTATCATGGAATCAGAACATACAGGCGAGAGCGGAAAGGGCCTTAGTGGATATTTATACATGCAAAAGGGCAGTAGGCCTCAAATGGGGTATCAACCCTAAGGGGATCAATTGTATCATTGAGGTTGTTATTATACCAGTACTCTTTTACGGGGTATTGGTATGGTGGAATGCGATGGGCAAGCAGGCTCATCGCAGGACCTTTGAAAAAGTCTTTCGGGTTGTAGCGAGACTGATGACAGGCGCACTACGATCTACACCAACGGGAGCAATTTTTGCAATGCCAAATTGGCTCCCGGTTGACATTCTTGCCAGACAATTGGCTCTATTATCTGCGGTCAGGTTGAATACAGTATGTCCATGGACTAGGACTGGGAAATCCATACCAACAGTGAGTATTGTGTACCAAGACCCTTCTTTGGTGGACTTTTTCGTTCCATTGTCGTTGACAGGGAACAAGTGGACAGACTTTCCTTTCCCGAGGATTCAGTTAGAGTTTTCACTGACGGATCCAAAAGTGGAACAAGAACGGGCGGAGGCTTCTATGTGGAGAACTTCAATGTAAGATCTCCATTCCGGCTCCAAGACGGTTGTACTGTCTTGTAAGCCGAAATCTCTGCTATTACTCGGGCAGCGAGATGGCTAAGGTACTATAGGATATCGAATGATATCTTCATTGTTACCGATAGCAAAGCAGCCATCTCTCCTATTAGTGGTGTGTACAGTACATCAAAAACTGTGGTCGAATGCCGATTGTCTATCAACGATACATTCGAGGGTGACACTGGTTTGGGTGCCGGGACATTCTGGATGTCCAGGCAACCATACTGCGAATGAGATTGCCAGACAAGGGACTGAATTGAACAGTTCAATGAGCAGTCACTTCACTGGCATTCCATTATCGCGATGCAAGTTTCTGATTCAAAGCGAATCATACAAACTAGCTCAACTTAGGTGGGAAAGCGTGGCTAACTGTCTCGTGGCAAGAGCCACGTGGCCACATTACGATTTACGCAAAACACGCGACCTTCTCAATTTTGACAAGGCGCGCATGCGTCAACTGGTGACTGTTCTGACAGGACACTGTAGCTTTGGGACTCATGCGAGGAGGATGGGTCCAATATATAACGACTATTGCAGAAGCTGCAATGATGAAGAGGAGGAAGAGACTGTCCTCCATCTTCTGTGTCTGTGTCCTGCCCTTGCAAATGCAAGGGCAGTGGCGCTGGACTCACGATTCCTGTCAGACTTAGACAGCCTGGCAAAAATAGAGCTTTCAGGGGTATCATCCTTTCTCAGGGGTACAGGATGGTTTGAAACGGCGGAGGACATCCCTTAGGAGGTCCTCTGCTTAAGGGCATCACAAAGGGACCGCATTGACGGACCCAGGTGGATTGTCCCACCAGGGACAACGGCCTTCTAACCTAACCTAACCTAAACCCCTTAGAGAATGAAGATAAAAAAGTGGGAAATAAAAGTAACTTTCCCACTAACCAAAAAATTAATGCAAAATCATAAATAAAAAGAAAACTTCCTTGTAATATATTCGAAATAGAAGTAACCTTCCCACTAAACAAAAAATTAATAAAAAAAAAGCATAAAAAATTATTTTTGTTTTGGTTTATTTCCAACTTCACGAGCCAACAATCACGAGCCAAGTTTAAACAAAAAAGGAAAATAATTAGTAAATATATTAAATCCATAGTAAGTATTTTCACTAACATTTATATTGCTATATTAAATTGAATTGAGATTCATACGCTAATTGTTCGAAATTTGTTTTAAATCGCAAAAAGACATGATAAATATGCCAAATCACAAAGGAAAGTCAAGATCAGTAATATTAAACTTACACAGCAGAGCAGAACAGCTGTTTTCGAAAGCCGCAACACTTTAATCATCAGTGCTGATGTGTATTGTGTTTGTCACCACTTATTAGGTGGCTTAGCTGAATGTGATAAGATTCATAGGTTAATTGTGCCTTGGAATATTTATCATGTCTTTCTGAGATTTTAAACAAATTTCGAACAATTAGCCTATGAATCTTAATTCAATTTAATATAGCAATCGTGAAAATACTTACTACATACAAATTTAAGCTATGTCTTGAGCTACCAATAATAAATTGGAATAACGTTCACATGTACTTAAGTAGAAAATTCCAACCAAAAATTTGACTTAGGTATGATGGAACAAAAAATTCAGAAAAATGGGACATGAAGAAAATAATCAAACGTTAACACGGGTATTAAAACAATAACATGTTAACATCAGGTTGATACAGTTCTCGGATTCTTTTTCACAATAAAATTTGTGTAAATAGGAACTGTTATCACATTCAACTAAGCCACCTAATAAGTGGTGACAAATACAATACACATGAGCACTGATGATGAAAGTGTTGCGGTTTTCGAAAACAGCTGTTCTGCTCTGCTGTGTAAATTGGATAAAACTGATGTTGACTTTTCTAACTTAAATATTCCCACAAATCTCATTCTATTTTTTACCTTTACAAATTTTTCTGTGTGAATATCTTTTACAAGTTACGGAAGTTCCAAGAAAAGTGTCCTTTGAAATCAGAATGGAGGCTTTACAAAAACAAGTCCTTGAAATGACCGGGGCTCTCAATGCAACTCTTGCCCAAGTGAAGGTCTTGGAAGCTAATATTAAGGAGATGGAGCAGGGTTCCGCTCCCCCGGGGGCTGGACCACTTCCAGCTCCTCGAACTGAATATGAGCTTAAAGAAATATCTCAATTGGCTGACCGAGTGAAAGAGTTACAGCCTTTTGATGGCAACCCCACGCATTATGTGTCATGGATCCATAGTGTGGAGTCTATTCTGTGTGACTATGAGATAGTCCGGAGCAAGCCCATATACAGGGCAATATTACAGAGCATTCGACAGAAGATAAGAGGAAGCACTGACACGGCACTTGTATCTTATAATGTGTTTGAGCCGGACTGGCCTGTCAATTCATTACGCAAACAAAAGGGACGTAAGTACCCTAGAGCACCAACTGAACCAATTGACACAGAAAATCTCGAGGATTGATGAGTTTTATGCAGCTGTGAACCACTAATTCTCCTTAATTATAAATAAGATAAGAACTGAAAGTTATTCTAAAGAAAACGTAGATGCGCTTTTAGAAACGTATCATAATAGGGCACTATATGTCGTCATTCGTGGCTTGAACGGAGAGCTTTCAAGGTTATTAATTGTACAAAGACCCAAGACGCTACCGGAGGCCTACGCTATGTGCCTCGAAATGCAAAACCTGAGTTTGAGAAGCACCAATTTGTATCCAGTTAGTCGGAATCAGATAACTGTCCCCATGAACGTAATGCCGCGACCTGAATATAAACCCCAATTGCTACCAAGACCATATAACAAGTTTCAAGGAAGGAACTTTAGACCATGGTATAACTCCTCAGCACCGCGACCATTACCCCCAAGGCCTCTAGGAGCAAAACCAGCGTAGAAAAGGTAGATAGTTCCATGCAATCCAGGGCAGTTAATTACATGAATAGGCCTTCGGGATTTAAAACTGGTTCTAGGTCAGATAATTTTAGGAATCCGTTTAAACGACAAAAGCTTTTTAATACTTTTATGGAACACAGCCATCCCACTTCCCACACTTTGGCAAACGCAAGGAAGTGATGGAATCATTCCTGAAATAAATTTTATGAAGGGGGCCTCCCTACCAGCGTTCCATACATAAACATAATAACCAAAACCAGGGTGCCCTAAAAATTTCTCATAGACACTGGTGCGAACTTTATAGCTTTCCATTTATGCGATACGGGCACTCAACTAAGAGAACCAGTTCCGATAAGAACAGCTGGAGGAACATTAGAAATACATCAGAAGGTACAGGGAAGATTTTTCGAATCCATAGGAATTAAAGATAATATAACATTTTACATACTTCCTGGACTAAAAACGTTCGACGGTATCATAGGTGACGATACTCTTAAAGCTTTAGGTGCCATTATCAACAGGGAAAATAACACCCTGACCCTCAATACGGGTGTAGTTCTGCCTCTCAATTAGAAATTTTCTCGGGAAATAAATTTTATATCACAAAACCTTCCAGTAGAGGTGGCCCATAAACTAAAAAATTTAATTGATAGATACGATGAACTATTTGGTCCACTCGAAGTAGGTGAAATGGTCGCTGCCACTATACGAGCTGAGATTAAAACAAGCACCGGTGAGCCGATCTACACCAAAAGTTATCTTTATCCAGCAAATATGCGTCCAATTGTGGAGGAGCAAATTTCGGAATTATAAGCTCAAGATATAATAAGAACCTGAAGAAGCCCTTATAATTCTCCAATATGTGTCGTACCGAAGAAACCGATGCCAAATGGAGAGAAACAGTATAGAATGGTGATTGACTTTAAAAGATTAAATTCAGTAACCATCTCTGACACCTACCCAATACCGGACATCAATTCGACATTGGCGAGCCTAGGCAAGGCCAAATATTTTACAACGTTGGATTTGACTTCGGGATTCCATCAAATTCCAAAGAAAGATTCTGATATACATAAAACCGCCTTTTCCACCCTAAATGGGAAGTTTTAATTTTTGCGTCTACCCTTTGGACTAAAAAATGCGCCGTCTATTTTCCAAAGAATAATTGACGACGTATTAAAAGGGCACATTGGGAAGATATGCTATATTTATATAGACGATATCATCGTCTATGGCTGTGATGTTGATGACCATTTAAAGAATGTAGAAACCGTATTTGAGAAACAATTAGAATCTCGCCTCAAGGTAAATCTAGGAAAAACCCATTTCCTTCAAACGGAAGTGTCCCTTTTAGGATATATTGTCTCAAAAGACGGAATACGAGCAGATCCTCAGAAGGTTGAAGCTATACAAAATCTAGCTCCGCCTAGTACGTTGAAGGAGTTAAAGAGTTTCCTCGGTATGAATTCCTACTATAGGAAGTTTATCAGAGATTATGCAAAGGTTGCTAAGCCTTTAACCAATCTAACGCGAGGCGAAAACACCCAAGTTAAGGCTAACAGGTCTAGGAAAATATCGATCATACTGACAGAGGAGACACTGAAGGCTTTCAACGAATTTAAAATCTTATTAGTGTCATCCGAACTTTTGGCATTTCCGGACTTCGACCGTCCTTTTAACTTGGCTACCGATGCTTCTAATTATGCTATTGGAGCAGTTTTTTCTCAGGATTTTGAAGGGGCAGATAAACCCATAGCATTTATTTCCCGTTCGCTGAAAACGGATGAAGAAAATTATGCGACCAACGAGATGGAAATGGTGGGCATTGGGTTTACTAGGCATCATTCTACTTTAGATCAAATCTCTTTCCAAACCTTGACAGAAACACTAAAAAGTTGCTTAAATCCAAGCTGTATGAACGGCATAAAAATTCCTGAATGTTTTATCCCATTGCTAAATAGAATATACATAAAACATTTCGTTTCCTATAAATTAAGAATCACTCAACGGGTGGTGGAAGATGTCACTAACCCAGAAAGGATCTGCGAAATAATAGAAAATGAGCATAAGATAAGCTCATCGTAAACTCAAAGAAAACGGCTTGCAAATATTGGAAAATTATTATTTTCCCCGCATGAGGAGCCTTATTCACAACGACGCAAAGAATTGCGAAGTTGAATAAGTACGAAAGATACCCCATTAAACCAAAAATACATCCAACACCTACCCCTACGTATCCTTCCGAAATTTTGCATGTGGACATTTTTGAGATTCAAGGGTTTAAGTCCATAAGTTGCATCGACAAATTTTCAAAGTTCGCCAAGCTGTTTCATATTAAAGATCGTTCTGCTATTCACTTAAAGAGTAAATTAACCAAACTCCTTCACTACTTTACAGTACCACGCATAATCGTTTCGGATAACGAAAGGGGCTTCCTACCCAATACAACATTAAACTTTATTAGATCTACAAATATCGAAATTTACCTTACACCCACGCAGATAAGTGAGGTAAATGGACAGGTGGAGAGATTCCACTCAACGCTAATAGAAATTTATCGTTGTATATCTAAAGAAATAAAGAACCTTAATCCTAAGGACTTGATATAACTTGCCGTTGATCGTTATAATAACACAATACATTCAGTTATTTAAAAAAAGCCTTCCGACACATTTTTCAACAGATGTGAAAGATTTACTTTCCAACAATTGGTAAACTTCCGTGTTCAGGTAAATCAGGATATTCGCGGTCTTATTGAAGACAATCAGAAAACCACAACTGATCGGTTGAATAAGAATAGATCACTTGCAGTAAGTTTAGAAGAGAACCAAAATATCTTTATCAGGGACAAACAAATTTAACCAAAGCATAAGCCACTATATAAATAGCACAAGGTTTCCAGGGACAATCGTGTAACGTTTTATACACACAAAGGAAGAAAATACCATAAATCCCATGTAAAAAAACCTATACCCGAGCTCACTTAGCTAAGGAAAAATTGGTATAAATAATAAAAAATTAATATAAAATGAAATAAGAGAAAGCATGAGTAAATGAAATTTTTTTTCCTGAAAACATATGTAACTTTACACACAAATAGCTAATAACTAAAAATTGTAACTGACTAAGGGCCATAAGGCTAAAATTTAAATTTTGAAGCTAATTTGAACAAAGATCTCATGCAACAAATCATAGAAATTTATATCCAATTTGGCCATAAGCCAAAAAATTTTGCGAATTATACAATAATTTAAAATTGCAAAAAAAAAGATTAGAAACAAGAAAGAATAAGAAAACTATGAACTTATTATTATTTTTTTTTAACGAAGTTACGTTTATATAAACTTACATATAAAACTGGGAAAATCTACGAAATTTATTCGTATATCTTAGTAGTTTTAAAAATTGTTTTATTTTATTTTAATCTGAAATTTTATCACTTATGCATACTACTACTCCCCATCGTTGGTGCCTACCAAGTATTCGAATACCAGTCGCCTATTGTCACAGTAAAAACTGGAGAAGGATGGATAGTAAACGGCTATCTTAATATTGTGCATGTTATAAACCTCGAATAACTAGAAAGAATGCTTAATACCACTGCCGAAGTCTTTTTATCCATTGAAAACAACGAACTTGATAAAGAGGCGTTTCAATACTACCTTCAAAAGACTTACGATCGAATAAATTCAATCAAGGGTATCAAAAGAAGTAAAAGATCTGTAGATTGGATTGGTTCAGCATGGAAATGGATTGCAGGGAATCCAGATGCAGCAGACTGGAACCAAGTATTACACAGCCAAGAGAATCTAATAGATAACAACGAACACCAATATGCTATAAATAATAAGCTATTCGATACAACTAACGAAATTGTGAAGGAAATGAACAACTTAATTAAAAATTTCAATAACAAAATATCTAAGTCTGAAGCAGAACAATTTACAAAAGAGTCGTTAAACCAGCTGCTATAATATAAAAGAGGATATTGAAGAAGTTGAGCGAGCCTGTCAGCTTGCATAATCAATACCAATCTTCTAGACATGGAAGAAATTCACCGCATAGTCTCCGAAGTAGATTCACTACCATACAGCAACGAGGTTGAGGCTATTGAAGAAGGGAAGCCAAGTATATTTTCGAACAGAACATCACTACTGTACGTTCTGTCAATACCCAAAGTAAACCCAAACAAATACGAAAGAATTACGATAAAGGCACCCATAATTCAAAACAGGCAACTTGATATAAGATATAGCTCAGTCCTGCTGAACCATGACAACGTTTATGGCACTAGCAGTAGTTGCATGAAGATTAGTAATACAACAATTTGCAACACACAGCAGCTAAAGAAGCATAATAATGACGACTATTTGCCACGAATCTTGAGAGGTATCAACGCAAATAGTACCTTCCTGTCAAACAAAGATGTAGTGGTTGAACAACTAGAAGCCGACATCATAATTGTTACAAATTTTAAAGGTATCATTCAGTCACAGAACGGCAACCGAAGTCTACGCACTTGTTAAAAATTTTTAACGAAACAATTGAAATTGGGGACAAGAAATAAAAAATTTAAAAATAACCACTGTACAGGCTCTACCTCTTTTGCTTGCTAATGTTTATGAAAAGGAACGTAAGCTAACGTGAATTTTATGCACGAACTTCATGAAAAGAATAACGAACATATTGGCTATCTAAAATCTTATTTGCATCTCTCTTTCAGGTCACACTTAACTGGCTATTTTTTACTAGCCGTCATTGCATTCATAATACTAGTCCTCTGGACGAAAATATTTGCAACACTTGCAATTCCAGCTATACGGACACCCGAAGTTGTCATCAAAGAATCGGTTTAATCAGCGGGACGCTGATACTTAAACGGGGGGGAGTTAACACGCCTATTATTTGAGCGAACATTCTTAACAAACAAGTATGACCTACAAATAAGTATATTGAACTCTATTGCGAAATCATATTGCAACAACCAAAATAAATGTCTGCGCGTGTTACAATATGATCTGTATTTAAAATGCTTAATAAAATTAAACCATATAAAATAGAAGCGTAAGCATTTTGCCACAATAAGTTAAGAAATTATAATTAATCAAAATTATGAAAAATAAATCAATTCGAATCTTGGCTTCGAGGAGAAAAGAACTTAAAACGGTTTTTTACATAAAACGGTTGTGTGAGTACACAAGCTGTCAGGCCATTTATGTGGGGTGACAGTAATTTTTTTAAATCAAGGTATCGTCCTTGATTAACTTGTATTGTGGGGTCTCAGATGGATATTTCGCTGCGTTACAAACGGATTGAAAATTTAAAATGTACTTTGGTTGGTGAATCGGTTGATTGAAAGAAAATAAACGATGTAGTCGATAATCAAAATTTGTACATATCAATTAATCACATAGTTAATAAACAAACAACTATTTTTTTAATATGGAGTTGCTAATATAATTTATTATTTTTGTATAGGGATACCCACCAACGCCTTACTATGCAGTCACGTTTTTGCAAAATAATGCAATTTATTCAAGATTCTCTTTGAAATTGCACTTTATTAATTTAGCAATTAATATCAAGTTTAGAGAGTCTCACCATTGCGGTTATGCATATAAAGAAGTCATCTATCCTACAGCTGCCAGTAACCCACATCGAATTTCAGAGCTTCAGTTGTTCTGACATAGACATAAAATTAATTACATTGTGATGTGGGCATTGTTTTCCTCTATCAATTCCTCGGAGAGTCAGCTGTACCTATCACTTTATGACAAAAGTAGTAACTCATATGAAAATTTGAGGACAGAGCTATTTTTTAGTTTTTAAGTAGGCCCAGTACTCATGAGGTGACCTACACATACAATGCATTACGTCGGAAGTAGAAAGAAGACGATAGTATTGAGAGGATATATGAAGAAAGATGGGAAGATAGAGAATTTTGTGTAGCCGGATAATTTTTTGCTACAGGACCGACGAAGGAGACCGACAACAACTAATACTTCTTCTTATCAGCAATAATATCGATAAGAAGAATTCCACACCATATATATGACTCGTGGTAGCTACCTCATCCAATATTAATAATTAATTTGTATGCCTGATATCCATTTGATCATACATGATATTGCTGGAAACTGCACTTCACATAAAATTTATATTCATGCCTCGTCATTTGTTTTTTGCCATTCTAGCAAAATCGAGTGAAAAAAATTGGGGGTTCATTCGGTTAATCGTTAATCAGTTAATGAATTAATTACTACTGATCCGCTGCAGGGTTAATTTAAAATTGGCTATTGTCTAATAACGATTAAACCGTTTAATTTAAGTCGATTAGCCAAGTAACTGCAAATGAACTAAATTTTCAATTGTTTGTAGTATTATAACATCTGTATTTTTTGTTTCTAATTATTTGTTTCGTTTCATACACAAAAAAACTGCAAGCATATCTAAGGATGCAAGACGGGAACGTGCTTCGGCTTATACACATGTCCATGATTTAAAACATCGTAGTTCAAAATGGAGAATAATTTCCTTCGTATACATAAAAATATTGGTCATATTCTGGCTGATTTTGATTCGTTGTAGAAAACTTGAATAACCTTTGGACGTATGTACGACTATAAAAGAGTAGTGACTCTGCTATTCTAATTAAGCTTTAAGAAGTTATTAATTTTTTGTTTAGTAATTTAATAAAAGCCAATAACACTATAGCTAACGTTTGAATTAAAAAGTTAAGGATTAGATTTAATGAGAGGCGAATTTATACTTTCGCTCAGACATATTTCCTTTTGCCAATACATTTTTAAAATACAGAGCAAAAACAAAAACTAAGGAATGCGGAAATAATTATGTTTTGCTAATTTTCGGTCCTGCGCTTTGCCATGATGAGCCAGATAATGATTTAGCAACAAAAGAAACTCTAAAAAATATCTTTTAACAGAATTAACAAAAACAATTAAAATAGCCTAAAATTAAAATAAAAGCAAAACCGGACTGGGGAAATAGAAGATTTTATACGTTTAGGTAAATCCATAAAATCACTAAGAAATTAGATATTGCGTAATATAGTTTGCTATCGATCTCTCCTACATCTTCGATAAGTGAAAGAATTTTTCCAAGTCAAGATTTGTAAAAACATTTAATGCAATTTTTTTTAAATTCTTTTGCAAGATCTCATTTAACTATTAAAATAACTAATATAATGATCTCACAGTTAATTTTTATTTAATATGAAAGATGTGTTACATATCTATGAATTCTTTGTTGTTTGCTCGTTCTAATTCAAGAGTTGTTGTTATAAATTTTTAATTATTGAAATTACTTAATCGACAAAAAAAACTTTATTAATTATTATCCGATCAATAACAATATTAACCGATTAATAATTAATCAAGCAATTATCCGATTAATGCAAAAGTCTAATTATATGAATATGAGCTACACCAAAACTGATTTAAGAAACAAAGAGGAATGGACATCAACTTCTTGATTTCTTAATGGGAATAATAAATTATATAAACGAAAAGCACATAAAAAACAATGCCAATGTTATGTATGACATAGAAAATATGTACTACATATCAAGTAGACAAAAGCTTTTTATAACAAATATAAATTATTGTGCGCATTTTTAATTCTATGTATATGAGATATTACCTTTCTGTTAAGAGAATTAAACCAATAAAAATGTATATTTTACCAAAAATTTTAAAATAATGGGGGTGACTTTGACCAAAAAATTTTCAGTCGCCTTTTGGCGATATCTAGACACCGGTTCGGTTCGGTTACTTCGGAAGGAAGTGAGTCATCATTAACACTGATCAGAATTGTAAAATACAATAATAATATTGTTGAAAAAATTTCATACAATGAACATGTTATATGCAGTGTTAATCTATTTACTATTTTTACAACAGTTAAACATTTTGTCAATTTTGGTTAACACACAAAAAGTACGTTCATCAGCTAAGTGAATAATTTGGTATTTGTGGTTGCCGACTACGCACAGGCATTCAATTAGACTCTAGCGGATTTCTTTTTGAGAGATCACTATACTCGTCGAAGTCACCCTAAGTAATAACATATTTAGGTACAGTTACGGTTATTGGTACTATAACCACCCTGTCGCATAGATATATCTGATTAGATCACCTAGATCAAATTATGATAGCTTCGTGAGGTTGCACATATACTTTTGTTTAACATCGGCGAAAGTTCAGACACCTAAACATGGACCCAGGAGATCGTAAAATGCAATTTCTTCCTTGCCCTCTTTGGTGGGCAGTGACATAAAATATTATTTGCAAAACTAATGTAAATGTTGAAAGGCATGAATTACTTATGCGTTATTACCATAAAAATTAAAATTTTCTGCTTTTATAGGAAGGGGAAGGTATCAATCTAAACACCCCCTTCCCAAAATGCCTCTGTCAAAAAAAATTTGTTTGCTAGCTTCCAAAAAAATGTTCATTTTAAGGAAGCCACTCTTCCCTCCAGTAATGTGGAATGCATGGTTAAAAATCGGTCCTTTTTTCGTTGTTCTGAATGCCAATATATTTTTAAATTCTTTAAATACTCCTTTACTGTTGGTATATCACCATCTCCCTGTTATTTTGAAATTTCGCACAATTTTCTGACTAAAAATTTAAATTTCTCTTCAACGACGCGTCGTAGCATTATATTCCTGTAATGTTTGGAATAACTCTAACCTTGTATACACTTTCCCCACTTTACTCACGAAGGATTCTGACAATAACTTTGTTCAATAACCACAGTATGTAGCAAAAAGCTGGGTACCTGCAGGTCAGGTTTGTTTATTATACCCTCCAAAAAAGAATTTGGAGGGTATATTCACTTTGTCATTCCGTTTGTAACGCTTCGAAATATCCATCTCAGACCCCATAAAGTATATATATTCTTGATCAGTGATGAAATCTAAGACGAACTGAGCATGTCCGTCCGTCCGTCCGTCCGTCTGTGGAAATCACGATTCAGTCCAAACGAAAAGAGCTAGACTCTTGAAATTTGGCATAAATATATTTTAAAACTTAGAGCAGGTTAAGTTCGAAGATGGGCTAAATCGGGCAAGAGGGAAAAAAGTTCCCCTAAGAAGAACTAAAGCAACCCAGAAAAAACAACATAATTTTTAAAGTTTTTTGGTTATTTTGTTAAGCAAATGATTTTTTTTAATGTCAAATACGGTCCAACGCCTTAAACTTGGAGCCATTAAATAAAATAAAAATATTTTTTGACCCCGCCCACTTTAGTGGGCGTTATTATAGGCAAAAATAGCATAAAAATTTAACAAATTGTTTTACTTAAGCCTACATTCCTTAAAAATAACACTTTTAAGCTTTAATGACGAAGCTGAGACGAAACCTGGTGCTACTCTGCCCTAACCCCTCCTGCCCCTTCGCCCCCTAAATGACCCTACCAAAACAAAAAATTTTTTTTTAAATTTTGTATATAATCATCCCAAGCATTTATCTTTAGAGTTTTATGACTGCCGATTTCTGCCCTACCTCTCCCCCCACTTCTTCCTTTGCCCCCTAAATGACCCTACCAAAAAAAAATTTTTTTTTTAAATTTTGTATATAATCATCCCAAGCATTTATCTTTAGAGTTTTATGACTGCCGATTTCTGCCCTACCCCCCCCCCCCCCCCTTCTCTTCCTTTGCCCCCAAAATGACCCTACCAAAAAAAAATGTTTTTTAAATTTTGTATATAATCATCCCAAGCATTTATCTTTATAGTTTTATGACTGCCGATTTCTGCCCTAACCCCACCCCCCCCTCTTCCCTTGCCCCCTAAATGACCCTACCAAAAAAAAATTTTTTTTAAATTTTGTATATAATCATCCCAAGCATTTATCTTTAGAGTTTTATGACTGCCGATTTCTGCCCTAGCCCCCCCCCCCTCTTCCTTTGCCCCCAAAATGACCCTACCAAAAAAAAATGTTTTTTAAATTTTGTATATAATCATCCCAAGCATTTATCTTTATAGTTTTATGACTGCCGATTTCTGCCCTACCTCTCCCCCCCACTTCTTCCTTTGCCCCCTAAATGACCCTACCAAAAAAAATTTTTTTTTTTAAATTTTGTATATAATCATCCCAAGCATTTATCTTTAGAGTTTTATGACTGCCGATTTCTGTCCTACCCCCTCCCCCTCTTCCTTTGCCACCAAAATGACCCTACCAAAAAAAATGTTTTTTTAAATTTTGTATATAATCATCCCAAGCATTTATCTTTAGAGTTTTATGACTGCCGATTTCTGCCCTAGCCCCCCCCCCCCCTTCTTCCTTTGTCCCCTAAAATGACCCTAACAAAAAAAATTTTTTTGTTTTTAATTTTGTATATAATCATCCCAACTATTTATCTTTAGAGTTTTATGACTGCCTGTTGCTGCCCTACCCCCTCCTCCCCCTTTGCCCGCTAAATGACCCTATTAAAAATATATATAATTTTTTATTTTATTTTGTGTATAATCATCCCAAGCATTTATTTTTACAGTTTTATGTGTATCTGTTTCTGCCCTACCCCCTCTCCCCCTTTGCCCTTTAAATGACCCTATCAAAAATAAGAAATTTTAATTTTGTGTATAATTATCCCAAGCATTTATTTTTAGAGTTTTATGACAAAGGTGATATGTTTCCCCCACAGCCCTTGCCAGAGCGACCCCGCCAAAATACAGTTTTTATAGCCTCCAAAGAGAATTGTGATGAAGTCTAAGACGGTCTAACAATGCCCATACGTTCGTCTGTGGAAAACATGATATTGTATATTTTTGAACCGCGCCCCCTTTAGTGGGCGTTGACGTACGATATTATATAAAGGAACTCTGTCCCACCAAGTTAAACATATCAAATTCACTTACTAAATATTTGGAGGGTATTTAAGATTCGACCCGGTCGAATATAACGTTTTTACTTGTTTTTATATATTTTTGTCATTGTTTTTAATAATAATAAAAAAGTCAATTGAAACAGGTACATTTATTTTGCTCGATCAAATAACACCAATTACAACGTAGCTGCACAGGTAGCTAAAACTATAGTGGTGTGGGAGAATTACTGTTTCGCGCCTTTCTTTTTTTTAAACATTAACAACAGTGCTATGTGTAATAATTTAAATAACAAACATACACGTACAATTATGAAAAACTAAAAGATTTTATGACTGATAAAACGATTTGTTACTCATATATATGTACGTACCTATGCAAAATGATCAAAAACAGAAAAAAGGTGAAATTTTCCTGTGTAAAAGTAGATATATCATATTTTATAGTGAACTATAACATTTTTACGAACTCGATATAACTCGCTTTCAAAAACCTTTTGCTATATTTTCTTTTACAAAAAATTCAACAAAGACATATTTCTTTTTTAATTTCGAACAAATTTTCTTATAATAAAAATTTAAAATAAAATTTTTCTAAAACTTAATATAAGCAGCTGATAATATGACCTTTCGTAGAGAAAAACAAGTAAAAACGTTATATTCGACCGGGTCGACTCTTAAATACCCTCCAAATATTTAGTAAGTGAATTTGATATGTTTAACTTGGTGGGACAGAGTTCCTTTATATAATATCGCACGTCAACGCCCACTAAAGGGGGCGGGGTTCAAAAATATACAATATCATGTTTTCCACAGACGAACGTATGGGCATTGCTAGACCGTCTTAGACTTCATCACAATTCTCTTTGGAGGCTATAAAAACTGTATTTTGGCGGGGTCGCTCTGGCAAGGGCTGTGGGGGAAACATTTCACCTATGTCATAAAACTCTAAAAATAAATGCTTGGGATAATTATACACAAAATTAAAATTTCTTATTTTTGATAGGGTCATTTAAAGGGCAAAGGGGGAGAGGGGGTAGGGCAGAAACAGATACACATAAAACTGTAAAAATAAATGCTTGGGATGATTATACACAAAATAAAAAAAAAATTATATATATTTTTGATAGGGTCATTTAGCGGGCAAAGGGGGAGGAGGGGGTAGGGCAGCAACAGGCAGTCATAAAACTCTAAAGATAAATAGTTGGGATGATTATATACAAAATTAAAAACAAAAAAAATTTTTTTGTTAGGGTCATTTTAGGGGACAAAGGAAGAAGGGGGGGGGGGCTAGGGCAGAAATCGGCAGTCATAAAACTCTAAAGATAAATGCTTGGGATGATTATATACAAAATTTAAAAAAACATTTTTTTTTGGTAGGGTCATTTACGGGGCGAAGGGGAAGGAGGGGGTAGGGCAGAGTAGTACCAGGTTTCGTCTCAGCTTCGTCATTAAAGGTTGAAAGTGTTATTTTTAAGGAATGTAAAACAATTTGTTAAATTTTTATGCTATTTTTGCCTATAAATTTTTTTTTGTTAGGGTCATTTTAGAGGGCAAAGGAAGAAGGGGGGGGGGGGGCTAGGGCAGAAATCGGCAGTCATAAAACTCTAAAGATAAATGCTTGGGATGATTATATACAAAATTTAAAAAAAAAAATTTTTTTGGTAGGGTCATTTAGGGGGCAAGGGAAGAGGGGGGGGAGGTAGGGCAGAAATCGGCAGTCATAAAACTCTAAAGATAAATGCTTGGGATGATTATATACAAAATTTAAAAAGAAATTTTTTGTTTTGGTAGGGTCATTTAGGGGGCGAAGAGGCAGGAGGGGGTAGGGCAGAGTAGTACCAGGTTTCGTCTCAGCTTCGTCATTAAAGCTTAAAAGTGTTATTTTTAAGGAATGTAGGTTTAAGTAAAACAATTTGTTAAATTTTTATGCTATTTTTGCCTATAATAACGCCCACTAAAGTGGGCGGGGTCAAAAAATATTTTTATTTTATTTAATGGCTCCAAGTTTAAGGCGTTGGACCGTATTTGACATAAAAATATATCATTTGCTTAACAAAATAACCAAAAAACTTTAAAAATTATGTTGTTTTTTCTGGGTTGCTTTAGTTCTTCTTAGGGGAACTTTTTTCCCTCTTGACCGATTTAGCCCATCTTCGAACTTAACCTGCTCTAAGTTTTAAAATATATTTATGCCAAATTTCAAGAGTCTAGCTCTTTTCGTTTGGACTGAATCGTGATTTCCACAGACGGACGGACGGACGGACATGCTCAGTTCGTCTTAGATTTCATCACTGATCAAGAATATATATACTTTATGGGGTCTGAGATGGATATTTCGATGCGTTACAAACGGAATGACAAAGTGAATATACCCTCCAAATTCTTTTTTGGAGGGTATAAAAATCTATGTAAAATCTTAGCCACAAAAAAATATATTGTAAATGTCTCAAAATAGTAAAAATTCAGTAAAACCGTAAGCAATTTGCTCAACTTTCCTGACTTTAACAAATCTCAAGCAAAAGCCTTGAAAATTCAGTATACGATGCAGAATTTGATTGTCTGTCGAGCAGCGTACTTAAATTTTCACATTTCTTAATGTTAAGCTTTAGACTAATGTCCGGCTAGAATGGCCAAATACCCCTATGTGGGTCGGTCAGTACATGGCTGCATAAAAATGTGGCTGGACATTTACAAAGAAATTTGAAAATTGTCTGTTCTCTACTTCCTTCACGACAACTACTACAGAACTCATCATGGGACAAGCCTATTCTACCGGCATGTCTGCAGATCGTCCAATATCCCACCACGTTGCGACGAACCTCAATATGTCCCTACGGTTTTAGTTTATTAATTGTATTGAGCGCCTACAAGGCGTTTTTTGCAAATAATGCCTGAAGCTCTTGATAGTGTCCAACGGTGTAAATACCGATTTGGTATTACAGGCGTTCATAGTAGAGCCAGCTCATCCACTCTTTAATTACTGGGAAGTCAAACCAGTCTAGATACCACATCAGTAGTTTCCCCGTCTCCCTAACAATCAAGATCCCAGCGTAAAATACACTGGCTTCATCAGGGGGACACCATGTAATCAGAGGTTTTCTTCTGAGCAACGGGTAGTTGATCGGGGATCCTAGCATAACCATAAAACCTACACTACCCAGATGCTGCTTCTCTTGCCACGATATATAAGTGTACCGCCAATACATATTGATCAAACGGTATTAAATTTAGCATAACATTCAAAGCTTCTGAAGGACTAGTATGTAGACATCCTAATATACCGTAGTAAGCGGATCTGTGTAATCTGTAAAGTTGATTCTTTAGGCAATAAAACTATATTTACGTTTTTTAAATAACTAATTTCTTTTTTTTAGTAGTCTTAATATAACATTGTCTAAATCAGGCATAGGTTTCTGAATAGAATTAGGTTAATACTATTATTTCTTGAAGATTTAGTGGTAAATCTCAAACTAACTTTTGCACTCATTTGGCACCTAAAGAAAAGTAATATCGGGTAACTTGAGGCGTATTTTCACCTGACATTGATGTTGGGCATGCTTTATTAAGATCTGAATGCATTCGTAAGGCAGAAAACATATTGTTTTATTAACTAATTCTACCAAATTTATTTCAGAAGTGCTTACAATTACTAATTTAAATAAAACTTCAGTATCTGCTCAAATTTCGCTTTAGTTCCGAAAAAATTTTATTGTTGCTACTGGTAAGCTTGAGAAGCCAAAAATGCCATACTGCATTCTCAGCTTCGGAAAAGTTTCTCTAGCTTTATGTATTTGCATGTAGGGTAGCCCAAAGTTGTAAGTTTCTAGAGCTATTAATAGTTCACAAAATGTGCTTTCAACTAATATTAATTTTATGCGCAACTTTGAGGATCTTTACCTAATAGTGGTTAATAAATCTGAAAACGCCTTTAAACGTTTTGGATGTGTGTGCAACATGTAAAATAAAAGTTTAAGGTTAATAAGAATGAAACGTTGCAAAGGCAAGAAGAAAACATTTTTTTCGAGTGTAAAAATAGAGGATTGTATATAATAGACAGACACGATGGCAGGTTTATTGGTGGTTATATATTATGTTCTTACTTCTTATGCTGATGTTTTTGAATCATAAATCGTGCCATTAGATGCACATGCATGCAAACAGTTGTACGTTTAGCAAATGAAGAATTTACAGCGCAAATCACATGAAGAGAAACATCTGTGTGTGTGCACAGCATCCATGGATTGATATGGATTTATGTATGTGTATAAGTGTGGGTAATGTTTGCACAAACGCACATCTGGTAAGGCATTTACGACTTAAACAGCATGTTTGCTCGTTTTCTTCTTCTTGTTATCCTTTTCGTATAACAGTTGCTTTCAATATGTATCTTTATTGCATTTTATTTAATTGTTTTTAATGGATAAGATGCCCCAGTTATAAATTATATACCTCTGCTTCGATATATTTTTGGAACGTCGGCTTTTATGTATGTATATGCTACGATACGAGTATATGCATATATATAAATGTATGTATTCATCTATTTATGTATATATGTACCCATACCTCGCTTTGCGTCGTTTCGCTTTGCGTTTTTCCGAAGTTGCGTCGCTGCTGAATTAGTACGAATTTTTACTGTGCGTCGTTAGATTTTCGAAGTTACGTTGTTTTGGATTCGAGTCCTTAATTTTTTTTCCCCTGCAACGACTTTTGCTTCTGCATAAGTGCGACATGCAATCAAAACTCGGGGATTCCCTTTCTAACTGAAAATCAACGCAATTTTAATACAGTTTTATTTTCACTTTGTTTTGCTAATTTTAGAATTCAATTTTAAGTAGTGTGTTGTGCTTTTTGTTTCGTTTCTGTTAGTGTGTTGTGCCTTTTTTAAAAGGAGAATAACAAATTTTTATGTGTTGTTTCTGGTAACAAAAAATATATTTTTCCAATTCATTTGTTGGCAGAGTTACATTATATTTTTTACAATATGGACTCATCAGACAGTGATTAATTTTTAATATGGAGGGTATATTAACTTTGTCATTCCATTTGCAACGCAGCGAAATATCCATCTGAGACCCCACAAAGTATATATATCCTTGATCAGTGATGAAATCTAAGACGAACTGATCTTGTACGTCCGTCTGCGGAAATCACGATTCAGTCCAAACGAAAAGAGCTAGACTCTTAAAACTTGGTATAACTATATCATGAATATAGCACAGGTTAAGTTCGGAGATGGGCTAAGTCGGGTAAGAGGGAAAAAAGTTCCCTTAAGAAGAACTAAACCAACCTCTAAGAAACAACATAATTTTTAAAGTTTTTTTGTAATTTTGTTAAGCAAATGATATAGTTTTATGTCAAAGAAGTCCAACGCGTTAAACTTGGAGCCATAAAATCAAAAAAATTAATTTTTGGAACCCGCCCTCTTTAGTGGGCATTATTATAAGCAAAAATATTGTAAACATTTAACAAATTGTTTTACTTAAGCCTACATTCCTTAAAAATAAAATTTTTAACCTTTAATGGCAGAGTCTCCCCCACTGCCCTTGCCAGTGCGACGCCGCCAAAATACAGTTTTAATACCCTCCAAAGAGAATTCGACCCCATAAAGTATATATACGCTTGATCAGTGATGCCCATACGTTCGTCTGTGGAAGACATGATATTGTCTACTTTTGAACCGCGCCGCTTTTAGTAGTCGTTGACGTACGATATTTTATAAAGGAACTCTGTCCCACCAAGTTAAACATTTTAAATTTACTTACTAAATATTTGGAGGGTATTAAAGAGTCGATCCGGTCGAATATAACGTTTTTACTTGTTTATATATTAATATTTTATTTTGTTTTAATTGAATTCGTTCATTTTTCTGCTTTTTTGTATGTATGTATCAAAATTTTAATTTTTTTTGTTTTTTTAATGTTTACTTTGTTCAATTTTCTTTTGAAAAAGTAGTATTTTCGTAACCCTGGAACATATTTTCGATCTTTGCATGGTTTGTTATAGAGAATTATAATTCAGTTTGCGTCGCGATTTTTTGGAATGTATCCATTAAGCAAAACAAGGTATTAGTGTTTATATTTTATATAATCTAAAAGCACATATTTTCTAAAAACATATAAGGTGGTAGAGTGATGTTGTGAATGTGTACAGTACAATCTCATTACTGTGACAGATATTGTTTGCAGATTTCTCCGAAGTTTGGACAAGTTGTTTGCTTTCCAAAACGTAATTGTATAATTATTTTTTATAATTTTCGATAGTTCTGAATTCTTTTCAAACAAGTGACAAGTAGCTAATTTGTGACACATTATTTTCGCTGCGATTCCCTGAATTTCTTTTCACACACATATATTCTAAGTACACAGACTTTTATATATCCTCAGATTCTTTCATATTTCATCTAATGTGATTATATTCGCTAAGTCGCTATTTGGTGGTGCCTTAGGAGTTTAATGATAGGTGAGGATAATAACAATGTAGCCTCGATAGAAAAATTTCTTCGGTAGTTTGGTTCCCCTTGACTTTATATTACAACCCCTATAAATTTTATCGTATAATAAACAAGTAAAAACGTTATATTCGACCGGGTCGAATCTTAAATACCCTCCAAATATTTAGTAAGTGAATTTGATATGTTTAACTTGGTGGGACAGAGTTCCTTTATATAATATCGTACGTCAACGCCCACTAAAGGGGCGGGGTTCAAAATAAACAATATCATGTTTTCCACAGACGAACGTATGGGCAATGCTAGACCGTCTTAGACTTCATCACAATTCTCTTTGTAGGCTATAAAAACTGTATTTTGGCGGGGTCGCTCTGGCAAGGGCTGTGGGGGAAACATTTTACCTTTGTCATAAAACTCTAAAAATAAATGCTTGGGATAATTATACACAAAATTAAAATTTCTTATTTTTGATAGGGTCATTTAAAGGGCAAAGGGGGAGAGGGGGTAGGGCAGAAACAGATACACATAAAACTGTAAAAATAAATGCTTGGGATAATTATAAGCAAAATAAAAACAAATTTATATATATTTTTAATAGGGTCATTTAGCGGGCAAAGGGGGAGGAGGGGGTAGGGCAGCAACAGGCAGTCATAAAACTCTAAAGATAAATGCTTGGGATGATTATATACAAAATTAAAAAAAAAAATTTTTTGGTAGGGTCATTTAGGGGGCAAAGGAAGAGGTGGGGGGGGGGAGGTAGGGCAGAAATCGGTAGTCATAAAACTCTAAAGATAAATGTTTGGGATGATTATATACAAAATTTAAAAAAACATTTTTTTTGGTAGGGTCATTTTGGTGGCAAAGGAAGAGGGAGAAGGGGGGTAGGGCAGAAATCGGCAGTCATAAAACTGTAAAGATAAATGCTTGGGATGATTATATACAAAATTAAAAAAAAAATTTTTTGGTAGGGTCATTTAGGGGGCAGAGGAAGAGGTGGGGGGGGAGGTAGGGCAGAAATCGGTAGTCATAAAACTCTAAAGTTAAATGCTTGGGATGATTATATACAAAATTTAAAAAAAAAATTTTTTTTTGGTAGGGTCATTTAGGGGGCGAAGGGGAAGGAGGGGGTAGGGCAGAGTAGTACCAGGTTTCGTCTCAGGTTCGTCATTAAAGTATAAAAGTGTTATTTTTAAGGAATGTAAAACAATTTGTTAAATTTTTATGCTATTTTTGCTTGTGGATAACTTAGATGCTGGCGATTTCGTATTAGTTTTTGGTGACTTTAATTTGCCTAACATAAAATGGATTTTTGAGGAAAATGTATGTCTTCCATATAATATAATTAATGAAATTGATGAATATGTAACGGGCTTCTTTCTGTTAAATGAGTTCAAGCAATTTAACCGTTTTAATAATGATGTAGGTAGAATTTTAGATCTAATATTTGTTAGTGACTCTATTAAAGCATCTTGCAATTTGGCTGCAAATCCGGTCTCTGTAAATACAGTACATCATAAAGCAATTGATTTTAAGTTTAAATTTTTTTCCTATGTTCCTGAGCCTTCCGATACTACCAGCAGATATAATTTTCATAAAGCTGATTTTTATAGTTTAAACGAATACTTTAAAGAAGTCGATTGGTCTATGCTATCATGTCTGGATAATCCAGATAGCATTTACAAATTTATTTGCAACAACTTTGATGCTGCAATAAATTCTTATGTGCCGAAATCCATACTAAGGTGTAATAATAAGCCCCCCTGGTTTAACTCAAGACTTTGCCATATGAGAAATTTAAAAAATAAAGCTTATAAAAGATATATTAATTCTCCGAATGATACCTATCGACAACGATTCATTTTGGCTCGTAACGAATATAACTTTTTCAGAAATTTTCTCTATAAACAATACATTTTCAATATCGAGAACAAAATAAAAACAAATTCCGCAGCATTTTGGCATTATTTAAATAATAAAAGAGGCAATAATAATATACCTAAAAGTATGTATTATGGCTCTTCATCGGCCGATAATACATTGGATACTTGTAATCTTTTCTCACAATTCTTTCAAAGCACTTTCATTAAACCTTCGATACAAAGCTATGACTATCAACCGTATCCAAACAATCGAACTCATGAAATAAATTTTGACATAACCGTGGAGGACGTAAGTGTAGCTATTAAAGCATTGAATACAGAAACTAACTGCTCAGTGGGGGGCTATCCAGCCATATTTTTCAAAGAGTGTTCGCAAAATATTGCTTTTGCTATTACTAAACTGTTTAACACATGTCTTATGAAAGGCAAATTTTTGGATGAATGGAAACTTTGTTCAGTAGTGCCGATTTTTAAATCCGGGGACCGTAGTCTGATCACGAATTATAGGCCAATAGTGAAACAAAGTACTTTTGCTAAGCTCTTTGACGCAATTATTAAAAATAAACTTTTTAAATGTGTTGAAAACTTTATTTCTCCATTTCAACATGGATTTATGCCTGGTAGGTCAACTGCAACTAATTTGTTACTGTTAACCCATAACATTATTAACGCCATGGAACAGAAGTCTCAATATGATGTCATTTATACTGACTTTGCCAAAGCATTTGATACCGTGAGCCATACACTTCTGTTGAAGAAACTGTGTATGTTAGGTCTGTCCAACAATCTTATAATGTTTTTCAAAAGCTTTCTATTAAATAGGTCTTTGAGCGTTAATATTGGGAAGATTTCCTCTTCATTACTAATAAATGCGTATTCTGGCATTCCGCAGGGCACACACATTGGCCCGTTACTTTTTGTAATTTTTATTAATGATTTACCGCTCTGCTTCAAATTTTCTAAATGTCTGTTATTTGCTGACGACTTGAAACTATTTAGAAGAATATCGGTAATGGATGATTGTGAAAAACTGCAGTCAGATCTGACTAGGCTTTCCAATTGGTGTTTGGCTAATGGTATTATAATTAATATTTCAAAATGTTGTATGGTATCATATTCACGTAACATAACACCAGTGAATTATATTTACAGTATTAACGGTACTCCACTGAAACGTGAGTCTCAAGTTAAAGATTTGGGTGTTATTTTCGACAATAAGTTGACCTTTTCGTACCACATTGACTATATTATCTGTAAAGCTTATTGCATGGTTGGTTTTATAAGGAGAAACTCAAAGGACTTTAAGGATGCGTACACCCTTAAATCTCTATATGTAACATTAGTACGCAGTAATCTGGAATATTGTTCACTTATTTGGAGTCCGTATTATTCAGGTCAGTCTAAACGTATTGAACGAGTGCAAAAAATTTTTACCAAATCGGCATTAAGACTTTGTTGGCAAAACGAATTACCGTCATATGATGTAAGAAGGAAACTACTCGGTTTACAATCGCTGGAAGACCGCAGAAGTTATTTATCAGTTTTATTCGCTTATAATGTTATATCTGGTGGAATTAGTTGTGAAGAAATTGTAAGTTTATTTGCTCTATATGATGCCCCTAGGAATTTGAGGAAAAATAGATGTTTTGTTGAACTCATTCATAGGACAAATTATGCCGAAAATGAGCCAATTGCAAGATGTATGCATTTATGTAATAGCTTTAACCCACCGTTAAATTTTGATACAAATTTAGTAAATTTTAAGTTAATATTGTTTAAGTATTTTAATTAAACACTAATTATTTAAGTAATCTGTAAGATTTAATCTGTAGATGAAATAAATAAATAAATAAATAAATAAATTTTTTTTTTGTTAGGGTCATTTTAGGGGGCAAAGGAAGAGGTGGGGGGGGGGAGGTAGGGCAGAAATCGGTAGTCATAAAACTCTAAAGATAAATGCTTGGGATGATTATATACAAAATTTAAAAAAACATTTTTTTTTGGTAGGGTCATTTTGGTGGCAAAGGAAGAGGGAGGAGGGGGGTAGGGCAGAAATCGGCAGTCATAAAACTCTAAAGATAAATGCTTGGGATGATTATATACAAAATTTACAAAACAATTTTTTTTGGTAGGGTCATTTTGGGGGCAAAGGAGGAGGGGGGGGGGGGGTAGGCCAGAAATCGGCAGTCATAAAACTCTAAAGATAAATGCTTGGGATGATTAAATACAAAATTTAAAAAAAAATTTTTGTTTTGGTAGGGTCATTTAGGGGGCACAGGGGGTAGGGCAGAGGGGGTAGGGCAGAGTAGTACCAGGTTTCGTCTCAGCTTCGTCATTAAAGCTTGTTTTTAAAGTGTTATTTTTAAGGAATGTAGGCTTAAGTAAAACAATTTGTTAAATTTTTATGCTATTTTTGCCTATAATAACGCCCACTAAAGTGGGCGGGGTCAAAAAATATTTTTATTTTATTTAATGGCTCCAAGTTTAAGGCGTTGGACCGTATTTGACATTAAAAAAAATCATTTGCTTAACAAAATAACCAAAAAACTTTAAAAATTATGTTGTTTTTTCTGGGTTGCTTTAGTTCTTCTTAGGGGAACTTTTTTCCCTCTTGCCCGATTTAGCCCATCTTCGAACTTAACCTGCTCTAAGTTTTAAAATATATTTATGCCAAATTTCAAGAGTCTAGCTCTTTTCGTTTGGACTGAATCGTGATTTCCACAGACGGACGGACGGACGGACGGACATGCTCAGTTCGTCTTAGATTTCATCACTGATCAAGAATATATATACTTTATGGGGTCTGAGATGGATATTTCGATGCGTTACAAACGGAATGACAAAGTGAATATACCCTCCAAATTCTTTTTTGGAGGGTATAAAAAACACCTAAATCGTCCTAATTCAAATGGGGAAATATCGTGAACTAAAAAATTCGGAAAAAGTGAATTTTTCAAAACACTACGAAATTATATATGTATGTGATCAATTAATGCTCCCAACTCTTTTATAGGTACCGAAGAAATACATCAATCACCGTTTACCACGTGGGAATCGGCTGATTCATTCAAAAGTTATGGTAATTTTAAATTTAAAATAATACAATTTTTAGTGGTTAAAATTAGCGGTAAGTTGAAGGGATGACTTTTAAATGACTAATTAAATTCTTAAATATTTATTTCAATCTCAAGAGCATCTACGATATTGGCAAAACCATTTATTCGTTTTTTAATTATCACTAGAAATTAGTGAACTTCAGAAAAAAGTAAATGAAAACTTTTTTTCATATCATATTTATTTGCGATATATTTTTCAATAATAAGCAAATTATATTAACTTGAATTTTAACCTACATTAAGATTAAAGCATAATTATTTACATTAATTCTATTTAACATAAAAATAATATACAATGATTTATACACTATTTTCTAAATGGAAGGTCAAGCACATGTTAGTCTTTTTAATCTGTGTATTTCTTCTTCATCATCTAATAAAATAATATCTAAAGGGTTAGAATGGTAGCTAAGTCTGTCAAGGTATCTTAAACTGTAATTATTTATTTCATTTTTAATTTTTGGTATACATAAATCTCTGTGAATTGCATCATATGTTACAAACCATGGGGCATCTACAATCAATCTAATAGTTTTTGATTGATATCGTTGAAGTATTTCTATATTGGAGTTACTTGCCGTACCCCAAAGTTGAATTCCATACGTCCATATTGTTTTCTAAACTAAGTTCAGATTTTTTTCCTATTTGGAATTGGATATTTGTTTTAATATCCAATTTTTTCTTTAATTCTTTTGCAGCTCGATTAAAATTGGTTTTATCTGCTGGATTCCTTGTTTGTTTCCATATTTTCCGTAACCTTCTTTTATCTCTTAACAGATTTCTGATTTCTGCAGACACTATTATCTGGTTTCGAGAATTTTCATTCGTTGCATTCTGAATCAAATTTATGAAATCTTCCACTGCATCATCAAGCTCTTTTCCATCCTTAATTCGAACGTTTAGATTTATATTGGCCTCTATCCAATTTTTAAACAAATTTATATCAGTTTTAGGTAAAACAATTTTATATTTTTTATCTAAAGTTGAGCAATATGTACTTAAATTTACAATAAGTGGTGAATGATCAGAACTCAGATCGTCTGAATCTAGGATATCTAAAATATGACTTGATATCCCATTGTAAACAACAAAGTCAAGTAAATCTGGAATTTTTCTGTTGTCACTAGGCCAGTACGTTGGATTTCCGGTAGATAGAACAGAAAACTTTTTGTTTATTATAGTTCTTTTGTATAGTTCTCTACCTTTTTGGGTTTGCTAACCGAGATCCCCACCATTGATGCTTAGAGTTGAAATTACCTCCAACTATAAATTTATCTCCAAGTGTTTCAAAAAAGTTGTTAAAATCTTGACATTTAACAATATGCCTTGGTGGAATATATATAGAGTATATAGAAATACTAGAGTTACATGATCTAATTTCAATACCAGCTGCTTGTATGCGCCATTTTATAATTTTGGAGGGGAACGTACTTCAAATTAGATTTTATTAAAATTGCTGATATACCATGAGCTCTTTCATCTGGATGATAACAAGAAACTATATTATAACCTCTTATTTTAAAGTAACTTTTTGTTGTAAAATGAGTTTCAGATATTAAGAAAATATCTATGTGTTGTATATTAATGAAAGTCTCAATTTCTCTTAAATGATTTAAAAGACCGTTGGCGTTCCATATTGCAATACGAATATTTATTTGCATAATTTAGAGATCAACATTGTTATCATATTAAGAAGGTTTGCTAACATAGATTCAATTCTTTCCATAGTAATGTTATTAGTGCTATTAATATTGTTATTTAAAACTTCTGCATAAGATTGATTGTTGTTGAAATGTTGAGGTAAATTGAATGTATTATTATTATTATTGATTTGTGGTAATTTACGTTATTTTGTTGTTGATTGTGGAATCTATTACCTTGTGATATTCTTTTTTGAAGTATGTTTTTATATTCCTGACAACCTTTATAATTTGCAGTGTGATCTTTTAAACAGTGATTACAGCGAGGTGGTATATCTGCATTTTTCTTACAATCCTTCCTCCGGTGATTCAAACCGCATTTAACACAGTTAAATGGCCTTTTGCAATATGCCTTCGTATGCCCAAAAAGTTGACATCTATGACATTGAATCAAATCTATTGTTTTCTTAGGGGCTTCAACTTTTATTATAGCATAATTAATATGTTTGACGTTGTAAATTTCCTTATTATTTGAATTAGGATCCAAATCAACAAAAAACATTGGCAAATTTCCTTAGTGAGTTAGTTATACTTGGAACTCGGTGTCCTAATTCCGATAATTCAGCTTTTATCTCAGCAACAGGAGTGGAGTGATGTAGGCCTTTTGTAACTACTCTAAAAGATCGTTCTTGTTTAAGCTGATAAGTGTGGAAACCTATTTTATTAGCATCTAAGTATTTTACTAATTTTCTATATAAATCAATAGTTTTAATCATAAGCCTAACTTGATTATTTTTAAGTGACCTATATCATTAGATATAATACCACTAATATTACTTATCATTTTTTTAATATCAACAACATCAGGAATGTATATTGGGGCTGGTTTTGGATTATCTGCTGCTTCAGCAACTTCTACATCAACATCGTCATCATTGGGATCAGTTTTAGTTTCAGCATTTCTTTTGTTGTTATTTTCTTCATCATTTTCATTATCAAAATCGTCATCATGAAGCATATGATATCGATTACTTGTTGAAGGTTCATCATCATTTATCACTTGCTTACATTTATTTAAATATATCCTATGCGATTCACATTGATGTCTTTTTCTTGTAGATACAATTTTTTGCCACTTCAAATCACTATATTCTTCTGATACATTTGTATCATCAGCCATTTTATTATTGTTAAAAGGTAATAACAATTAAGTTTTATAATATTAGCCAATTCGTTTATTAATTTAATATTAATTAAATTAATATTAATTCGTATGTTAATTTTTTTTATATTTTTAGATTGTCTTTTTATATTTTTTAAGTATTTTAAAATTATTTGAACAAAAGAACGTCTGCCTTCTATGAACAATTCGAATTATTTTATATGAAAACTAAATTTTTTTTATTATGTTCTCCGGAGTAGAGTGGGGACTTCCTGCTTCATAATGCTACATTCAGAAAAACAGGGTGAAATAGTACGTTTTCTACCCTTAAAAACTTGTTTGGGCACAATGGCTGGGAGTTCTCATATGCAGCGACACATACTTATACCAATTTTAATTTTTCATATAATTGAAGTTATTTATTTTTAAATATTCTCACACAACCACCTTTTTTCAAGTAAACAAAATGATACAAACTTCAAAATAAAACTATCCATTTCTATTGAAAATATATTGTAAGCACATTGTTGACATTGCCATGACAAATGTGGTGAAAGTGATGTCTTGTCTACAGTCGGCCCTAGGATTCTTTCACGAAAATTTATGTCGTGTCTATGTATATAAATGCGTTGAGACTATGTGTTATTAGCTGGAAAATATATCCTGCGCAATGAAAACTTTATCGATCTAATAAAAGAAAAGCGGAGAAATACAAATCATATCAACTATCAATAGTTAAAAAGAAAACAATGTTGGGTTGACCATTGATATTTGATATTAAGACGAATCAAATGGAATATAAATAGTATCAAAAATAAAAGATTTTGAGAACAAAAACTTATCAAAATCAAAACTATTATTGATTTGGAATTAACTCTTTAAACAGGTATCTGAATTTAAACAAGCGTTCGTGAAATCTAGTGTCTCAAGCAAATTTCTTCAGAGAATATATTAGTTATGTATTTTTAATCGATATAAGTGTTATTTGACGGATTCTAAATGTAATTTTATTGTAAATATTCTTGAAATAGCAATGGACAAAGAAAAAGGAAATACTATTTATTGTATTACCAGACCAGACCACAAATTAATTAATACGAGTAAGTCTGCATAATGAAATACAAACGCCTATGCATGGCCCATGTAGTTTTTGCGCTTATATTTTGTATTTACTGTGTGTTCTATACCAAGAAGTAACATTTTATAATTTTGATGTATTTTATTTCAGCATCACTTTAAGTGGACGACTTTACTCAAAACCGCACTCAAGAAAAATAGCGGAATTTTTTTTAGATATTGGAATGTACCGGCATAAAAGAGTTCTATTTACAAGATTTACCATTGTCGTGCAGTATTGAGCAGCTTAAAAAAAGCATACAAATAGAAAATTAGTATACGATCTAAATAAATGTTCGCTATATAAGAGGTCGGTAACATCTACTTCGAAAATATCTATTACTTCTGTAATGTAATGATATAGATGCATAGTGTTTTCAATGTGTCTTTAACATAATACGAAAAAGTTTTTTCTTTAAATGGGTCAAATCTGATGAGACAATCGCATGTTACGGTACATTAATGTAACAGAGAATGGAATTGTTCCAGAAATTACTAAAGTGCGGTTTCACAAAACAAAATGCTCTGAGTTGTCGTACACGACTTATCATCCAGCCAAATTTTAGGAGTATATGGAATTAAATACTTTAAGTCACAGTGGAAAACCTGCGGCGGATAGTTGAACGATGTTACATATTTATAATGAATACATATTTATAATGAATCAAAACTTACTACGGTTGGCCTTTACGCTTGTGGTATTTAAAAAAATAAGAAAACTTTATAATCACGAGTTGATACAATGATAAATACTTTTAACAAATAGTTAGATTTCAGCAGTTGGTTTCTTCCAAATTTTAGTCCGTTTTAATATAGAAGTACTACAAGCACCTACATGGGCTAAGTCAGTTTTTAAACTTACTTTTAATTGACTTTTTAAATTAGTTTTAAGTTAATTATAGAGAAATACTTATAAAACTTAATTTGTTTTACAATTTACTTTCTTCAATCAATTTAACTTGTTAATGTGTATCTATTTTGTAATTAGAATAATATTAGAATAGTCCTAAGTTCCCATATTTCATTATGCTAGGAATTAGACCATATTGTTTGTTAAAAAGGAAGTGCTAAATTAAAGACCCTTTGTAACAGATAAAAAATAGGGCAACTTCTAATTGTTCAAATTAAAGTTGAAACAAACAATAAAATAGTAACGTAATTTACTTTACATTACGAGTCTATCAATCTCAAAACACTGATCCTTTACTCTCTGTTAGCTATGCGTCTAATTTGCACTAGTTAATTTCTACATCTCAGATAACTGTATAGGTACATGGTTCTTCTGAGGAATTATTCCGCGAGTAACTATGTGAAGGCATAGTTAGGTCACGTACGCAGTCAATAAATACAGCAACTGTGTACCAATACTTTCCAAGTGTGTTTTAAATAAGTGAAATAAATATTAATTCTACGGTTGTATATTTTTGCAATTTGTGCACAAATCTAGTGTCTCAATAATTTGATACCTCTTTCACAATATTTCACGAAAGTGTGACACTTTTATTGAAAATAAACAACCGATGCAGCAAATTAAGTTCCGCTATTTACTACAAAGTTCTCTTTTATTCAGTGACTCACTACCACAAAATACAAAGTATGCAAAGTTTATATTTCTAATTAAGCACATGCCACTCGCGTGTGATGTGCACTACACAACATTCATTTTGTAAAAGATTTGTGAGTACGAAAGTGAATTTATACTACTACAAATAAACTGCAAACTCTTAACAAAGTTCGAGTATATACGTATGCACAACATGTACGCATATGTACATATGTTGTGTTACGTTAAACCAACTAATCGTAAACATACAGACGTGTGCGCGGTAATAAAGGCATTCAATCGCCGCACTTTAACTCCCGACATTCTAATTGCGTAGGCAAACAATTGAACTGTTCTAAGTTAATAAAGGCATGGCACTAGTGCAGTATAAATACGACTGTTTAAAAATATTTAGTTTTAACACCCTTCTATTTACAGCAAACAATAGCCACATTAGCACCAATAACTGCATAACGGAGTAAATGGGAACTAGTTTTGTTAAGTATTCCTTTCAAAAAATAATATCCGTATGTACTTTGGTATGATGAACTCACATAAATTGCGACTGCTTTGCGATTAGTTAATTATCAATTTATCGTGTGTTCCCAACAAGATAGTTATGCATTTGGTTCCTCTTTGGCAACAGTGTTTTTGGCAGCTCGGCTGCTTCCGTGTACATGCTGCTGTTAAACATGTTCAATTTGGTCTATAACTTACCTATGAACCTACTTACAAACGAACAACGCTCGGCTGAAAGAAATTCATCACGCACTTGTTTCAATTCATAGATGAAACTAATTTCTGGCGGAATAGATACGTGAACAAACAGAATTGTTATAATTGGTGCGAAGAGCAGCAAAAATCATAGCAAGAACTCCCAATGCATTCCGAAAAATTCACTATTTGGTGTGGATATGGGCCGGTGGCATCATTTTTCAAAGACGATGAATGCAGGAACGGTACTGTAAATTTTAAGCACTACTGTGCGATGATTAAGTTTTTTTTGCCCAAAATACAAGATTTGGAGTTGACTGCAATACGGTGCCACATGCACGCAAAATAATGGCCCGATTGAAAGGTGAGTTCGGTAAAAAGTTTATTTCACGGCTCATTCTATAGGAAAATGGGCTATCTTAAGGCTCATATCTATAGGGGAAACCCCGCAACCGATGACGCACTGAAAGCCAATATTGAAGAATTATTCGCGAAATACCGGAATATATGTTGAACATGTACATGAAATCATGTTTAAACATTGAATTTAATTATACCGATTTAATTTAATTATACCGATGTTGTGCAAGCAAATGATAGAGCGCTACGTGTGATTCCCCTGAGCAAACATATTTTCATAAATCTGAGGTCAATACGAACACTAATATCAATGTTTACAATTTTTCATCTTTTTGACCCTTTCATGGCTTAGTGTGGGAGTTTGATTTTGCTCATCTTTCCGCACGTGTAGAGATAACCCTAAAAAAACTAATTAACTTCTCTGATAATTAACTTCATATTTCTTATCAGAACGTGCGTGCCTTAAAACCAAACTTGCCAACTTATATTTACAAAACTTTAGCTTTAATTATGATGGCTGTGTATTTTCTGAAACGTGGCTGAACAATATTTATTTGAACTTCGAAATATTTTTGTGACAATTTTCATATATTTCGTCCAGATAGAATTACAACCACTCACTTAATTTGCCTAGCATCACATGGAAACTTTCACCCAAACTTAGCTTTTATATGCCTTCGTATACTGCTTACTTGGCTGATTTTTAGCAATTTTTCGAATATATTGCCATCAAATAAACCGAACTTCCAACTATTGTAGTAAAATTTTGGACTTTTTATTTGTTAATCAGCCTAAAGAATGCACTATAAACGGCATTGATCCCGAAGATCGTTACCATCACGATCGAAATAAGTCGCAACCATTTTTCTCATAAAAAATTTTGCTCAAAAAGAAAAAAATTCTATTTCCAACGGGTTAATTATACTGACTAATACTAATTGGGTTTTTATAAAATTATTCTTGAATATATGGATGAATATATCCCAATGTATGTACCTAGAAACTAATCTAACGCAGCCTGTAAGTCCAAGCAACTTGCCACTCTGAAAAACTTGAAAAATAAATTCTTCGAAAAATTTTTGTAATATGGGTATTTTTTATCTACTCCGTTGATCAACCCTATTAATACTGAGGGGTGCTGTTGGCTGAAGTAGTTAACACGAGACTATGAAGCGGAGGGTCCTGAGTTCAACCCCGCGCTGAGGCATGAATATTGTGTACACTCTTCTGATCAGCATTAGTTCATGACTGTGTTAGTTGTTGTCAGCCTATTTCAGTG
>OX637532.1:102429019-102584019 GCA_951800035.1 Linnaemya tessellans | reverse complement strand
CCTCTGTAAGTGACATTGAAAGTTATATAGCATAGTTACAGTATTTTCATGGATACAACTGGAATGAAACAGTTTTTCATAACATGAACGGGAATCGCATTTTGTGTAAATGTGAAAAGTGTTATGAAAAGTTGTTATGAAAACGAAAATGAAAAGTTTTTTTTCATTTCACGTTTTCACAGAACCAGAATTGACCCCCAGAAATATGCACGCAGGAAACACTCACAGCTCATAAAAGCGCTCATATATGAGCTCATATATAAGAGCGCTCCGATAATGGTATGCTGGGTAAGAATTAAAAATTAAAACTTTTTAAAATTACCGTACAAATATAGAAATTACCTGCCTACCGTTCGGAGGGCTAAATTACCGTACAATACGGTAATTACCGTACGGTTAACATCACTGCTCACATGTACGCTTACGCTCTTTTATTTTACGAGCGTAAAATATAATTGTTTACTGAGAAACACTCTCATTCAGCGGGGAGTATCGCAAGTCCTGTTTTGAGGCCTCTATACCAGACATGACCAGAATAATTTCGCTCACTTATACAATAACATAAATGAGTCAAACAGAAAGCACAATGTGTCATACATATTAATTTGGTTCTTTTTCTATATTTGATTCAGTTGTCGTTGAAACGGCGAGGAATGTACATGTAATGCTAGGAACACAACTGCGACGAACGACGATTTTTTGGTCGCGAATATTCGTCACCAAAAATAAAACACATTGGTGTATATGAAAATGCACACAATCGTGGCGTTGGTCGAAGTTCGTCATACTCAGCGAAAGTTGAAATACATTTATTTCTAATTGTTTCGTCAACGAACGACGAACAAATCAATATAAAGTGACCAGGTTTCATATACTCAAACTGGTTTTTTGTAGAAAAACATAGTTCACTACTGTATTGTTGCATGTAGCACTAAAATTTTCAGTACATACTGACAATGCATTCACAAATTCACAAAAATGTATCATTCGGACGACTTTTTATTAATTTTGAACACTTTTTATAATATAGTTTTTCCTTCTATTTCCCACTTTTTCATATGGTCACCCCATCAGCTGTTAAATGAAAATAATAATTTACTTACAGACAAAAAATTTTTCAGAAAATAATTACAAAAAGGAATTTCAATAATTATCCCGGTGGACAACACCGAGATAATTATTGAGTATGTAAACAATCTGACTGGCATCAGAGGGTACAAAGAGTTAAAAAACAAATATTAATATTTTGTTTGCTTATTATTTTAATTTATTCGTCGTTATTGTGTTTCATACGACGAATTTATAGAGCGATTTTTTACCAACGAATTCGTCGTACTAAGCAAAATTCGTCGTTCGTCCCAGTTGTGTTCCTAGCACAATGCGGAGATTTGTATGTTTTTTTAATTTTAAATGAATTGTTTTTATCTAAAATGAATTCATTGTTATATTAAATTGAATTAAGATTCATAGGCTAATTGTTCGAAATTTGTTTTTAAATCTCAGAAAGACATGATAAATATTCCAAGGCACATAGGAAAGTCAACATCAGTTTTATTCAACTTACACAGCAGAGCAGAACAGCTGTTTTCAGCCTATGAATCTTAAATCAATTTAATATAGCAATATAAATGTTCGTTAAAATTCTTACTACATACAAATTTAAGCTATGGCTTGAGCTACCAATAATAAAAATTGGAAAAACGTTCACATGTACTTAAGTATAAAATTCAAACCAAAAAAGTTTGACTTAGGTATGATGGAACCAAAAATTCAGAAAAATGGGACATGAAGAAAAATAATCAAACGGTAACACGGGTATTATAACAATAACATGTTAACATCAAGTTGATAATGTTCTCGTATTCTTTTTCACAATAAAATTTGTGTAAATAGGAACTGTTATCAAATTCAACTAAGCCACCTAATAAGTGGTGACAAACACAATACACATGAGCACTGATGATGAAAGGGTTGCGTCTTTCGAAAACAGCAGTTCTGCTCTGCTGTGTAAGTTGAATAACAAAAACTGATGTTGACTTTCCTTTGTGCCTTGGAATCTTTATCATGTCTTTCTGAGATTTAAAAACAAATTTCGAACAATTAGCCTATGAATCTTAATTCAATTTAATATAGCAATATAAAATGTTCGTTAAAATTCTTACTACATACAAATTTAAGCTATGGCTAGAGCTACCAATAATAAAAAAAAAAAAAAAAAATATTGGAAAAAACGTTCACATGTACTTAAGTATAAAATTCAAACCAAATAAGTTTGACTTAGGTATGATGGGACAAAAAATTCAGAAAAATGGGACATGAAGAAAAATAATCTAACGGTAACACGGGTATTATAACAATAACATGTTAACATCAGGTTGATACAGTTCTCGTATTCTTTTTCACAATAAAATTTGTGTAAATAGGAACTGTTATCAAATTCAACTAAGCCACCTAATAAGTGGTGACAAACACAATACACATGAGCACTGATGATGAAAGGGTTGCGTCTTTCGAAAACAGCTGTTCTGCTCTGCTGTGTAAGTTGAATAAAAACTGATGTTGACTTGCCTTTGTGCCTTGGAATTTTTATCATGTCTTTCTGAGATTTAAATTAAAATTTCGAACAATTAGCCTATAGAATCTTAATTCAAATTTAATATAGCAATATAAAATGTTCGTTAAAATTCTTACTACATGAATTCATTGTAGTTTCAATTTTTTTTTTCAGAGATATCAGCATCTTAAAAATTTGCGGTAAAGAGTGAGTTGTAGTCTCCCCTATCTTCTTTAATACCTATTCACTCTGGCTTCGTTATAGATGTTAATTCTTATAAATTTCGATGCAATATTAACTTAATTAATAAGGCAAGGAAAAGTCAAACCGAAAAACTTTTTTCTATTGAAAATCTACTTTTTTCTATCCAAAATCTATTTTTTCTATAGAAAAATAATTTTTTTTTCTATAGAAAAATGCATTTTATTTTTTATTCTTTCATATAAAACAATATTTCATACAACGTACGGAATATCTCCCATTGTGTATGGGTAAAATGAGAAAAAATTGTTCTCAGAGAAGAATAAAATAAAAGAGAATAAGAATACGTGCAAATTCGATTTGCAAAAATTTGCTTCGTGATGTTCACCATTGCTCTAAAGTTTAGAGTCTAAACAGAAATAGTATATTTATATAAATATATATACAATATGTATAAGAGGTTTGAAATATGTTGGAGCCACTGTATGTAGGGACATCTTTTCGAAAATTTCTTAAAGTAGCTTTTAAAATTTAAATGAATTGTTAAGTTTTTTATCGGGCTTAAGTTCGAATCTTGCATGACTGCAAATTATTTTTTGTTATTTTTTTATTATTAATAAATGAATTTGTTTAAATTCTATTTATTATTTTTATATTAAGATTGGAATATTAAGAATATTTTTAATAATCATCAAACCAGCAGAACGGATCAGTACTGATTTCGAGGCCGCTACGCCATCTCATCAGCGTTCTTTGTTCAATTTTTCCCACTTTTTTGCAAGTGGTGCTAGTTAGTAGGAATATCAACTATTTAACCAATATTTTTAACGAAAATTGAATATGAGAAGTTATCACATTCATATTATTAAGTTATTACATTTTGGTTAGTACGAAATTCCCCAACCCTGACGATTAATATTCCAAATATTCCAATATCTCTTTTGCTTTTTCCAGAGCCATCGGCTGCTGATAGGTAAAGCTTCTTTGTTATTTATGTTCAAGTAATTGAATTTAGTTGTCAATTTACTTTGAACAAGTGCGCGTGCCCCCGCAATGTTTTACATTATGTATGAATTTTTATTAGTCGAACTTTTTCTTATGTAAATTGTTAAGTTTTTTATCGGGCTTAAGTTCGAATCTTGCATGACTGCAAATTATTTTTTGTTATTTTTTTATTATTAATAAATGAATTTGTTTAAATTCTATTTATTATTTTTATATTAAGATTGGAATATTAAGAATATTTTTAATAATCATCAAACCAGCAGAACGGATCAGTACTGATTTCGAGGCCGCTACGCCATCTCATCAGCGTTCTTTGTTCAATTTTTCCCACTTTTTTGCAAGTGGTGCTAGTTAGTAGGAATATCAACTATTTAACCAATATTTTTAACGAAAATTGAATATGAGAAGTTATCACATTCATATTATTAAGTTATTACATTTTGGTTAGTACGAAATTCCCCAACCCTGACGATTAATATTCCAAATATTCCAATATCTCTTTTGCTTTTTCCAGAGCCATCGGCTGCTGATAGGTAAAGCTTCTTTGTTATTTATGTTCAAGTAATTGAATTTAGTTGTCAATTTACTTTGAACAAGTGCGCGTGCCCCCGCAATGTTTTACATTATGTATGAATTTTTATTAGTCGAACTTTTTCTTATGTAAATTGTTAAGTTTTTTATCGGGCTTAAGTTCGAATCTTGCATGACTGCAAATTATTTTTTGTTATTTTTTATTATTAATAAATGAATTTGTTTAAATTCTATTTATTATTTTTATATTAAGATTGGAATATTAAGAATATTTTTAATAATCATCAAACCAGCAGAACGGATCAGTACTGATTTCGAGGCCGCTACGCCATCTCATCAGCGTTCTTTGTTCAATTTTTCCCACTTTTTTGCAAGTGGTGCTAGTTAGTAGGAATATCAACTATTTAACCAATATTTTTAACGAAAATTGAATATGAGAAGTTATCACATTCATATTATTAAGTTATTACATTTTGGTTAGTACGAAATTCCCCAACCCTGACGATTAATATTCCAAATATTCCAATATCTCTTTTGCTTTTTCCAGAGCCATCGGCTGCTGATAGGTAAAGCTTCTTTGTTATTTATGTTCAAGTAATTGAATTTAGTTGTCAATTTACTTTGAACAAGTGCGCGTGCCCCCGCAATGTTTTACATTATGTATGAATTTTTATTAGTCGAACTTTTTCTTATGTAAATTGTTAAGTTTTTTATCGGGCTTAAGTTCGAATCTTGCATGACTGCAAATTATTTTTTGTTATTTTTTTATTATTAATAAATGAATTTGTTTAAATTCTATTTATTATTTTTATATTAAGATTGGAATATTAAGAATATTTTTAATAATCATCAAACCAGCAGAACGGATCAGTACTGATTTCGAGGCCGCTACGCCATCTCATCAGCGTTCTTTGTTCAATTTTTCCCACTTTTTTGCAAGTGGTGCTAGTTAGTAGGAATATCAACTATTTAACCAATATTTTTAACGAAAATTGAATATGAGAAGTTATCACATTCATATTATTAAGTTATTACATTTTGGTTAGTACGAAATTCCCCAACCCTGACGATTAATATTCCAAATATTCCAATATCTCTTTTGCTTTTTCTAGAGCCATCGGCTGCTGATAGGTAAAGCTTCTTTGTTATTTATGTTCAAGTAATTGAATTTAGTTGTCAATTTACTTTGAACAAGTGCGCGTGCCCCCGCAATGTTTTACATTATGTATGAATTTTTATTAGTCGAACTTTTTCTTATGTAAATTGTTAAGTTTTTTATCGGGCTTAAGTTCGAATCTTGCATGACTGCAAATTATTTTTTGTTATTTTTTTATTATTAATAAATGAATTTGTTTAAATTCTATTTATTATTTTTATATTAAGATTGGAATATTAAGAATATTTTTAATAATCATCAAACCAGCAGAACGGATCAGTACTGATTTCGAGGCCGCTACGCCATCTCATCAGCGTTCTTTGTTCAATTTTTCCCACTTTTTTGCAAGTGGTGCTAGTTAGTAGGAATATCAACTATTTAACCAATATTTTTAACGAAAATTGAATATGAGAAGTTATCACATTCATATTATTAAGTTATTACATTTTGGTTAGTACGAAATTCCCCAACCCTGACGATTAATATTCCAAATATTCCAATATCTCTTTTGCTTTTTCCAGAGCCATCGGCTGCTGATAGGTAAAGCTTCTTTGTTATTTATGTTCAAGTAATTGAATTTAGTTGTCAATTTACTTTGAACAAGTGCGCGTGCCCCCGCAATGTTTTACATTATGTATGAATTTTTATTAGTCGAACTTTTTCTTATGTAAATTGTTAAGTTTTTTATCGGGCTTAAGTTCGAATCTTGCATGACTGCAAATTATTTTTTGTTATTTTTTTATTATTAATAAATGAATTTGTTTAAATTCTATTTATTATTTTTATATTAAGATTGGAATATTAAGAATATTTTTAATAATCATCAAACCAGCAGAACGGATCAGTACTGATTTCGAGGCCGCTACGCCATCTCATCAGCGTTCTTTGTTCAATTTTTCCCACTTTTTTGCAAGTGGTGCTAGTTAGTAGGAATATCAACTATTTAACCAATATTTTTAACGAAAATTGAATATGAGAAGTTATCACATTCATATTATTAAGTTATTACATTTTGGTTAGTACGAAATTCCCCAACCCTGACGATTAATATTCCAAATATTCCAATATCTCTTTTGCTTTTTCCAGAGCCATCGGCTGCTGATAGGTAAAGCTTCTTTGTTATTTATGTTCAAGTAATTGAATTTAGTTGTCAATTTACTTTGAACAAGTGCGCGTGCCCCCGCAATGTTTTACATTATGTATGAATTTTTATTAGTCGAACTTTTTCTTATGTAAATTGTTAAGTTTTTTATCGGGCTTAAGTTCGAATCTTGCATGACTGCAAATTATTTTTTGTTATTTTTTTATTATTAATAAATGAATTTGTTTAAATTCTATTTATTATTTTTATATTAAGATTGGAATATTAAGAATATTTTTTATAATCATCAAACCAGCAGAACGGATCAGTACTGATTTCGAGGCCGCTACGCCATCTCATCAGCGTTCTTTGTTCAATTTTTCCCACTTTTTTGCAAGTGGTGCTAGTTAGTAGGAATATCAACTATTTAACCAATATTTTTAACGAAAATTGAATATGAGAAGTTATCACATTCATATTATTAAGTTATTACATTTTGGTTAGTACGAAATTCCCCAACCCTGACGATTAATATTCCAAATATTCCAATATCTCTTTTGCTTTTTCCAGAGCCATCGGCTGCTGATAGGTAAAGCTTCTTTGTTATTTATGTTCAAGTAATTGAATTTAGTTGTCAATTTACTTTGAACAAGTGCGCGTGCCCCCGCAATGTTTTACATTATGTATGAATTTTTATTAGTCGAACTTTTTCTTATGTAAATTGTTAAGTTTTTTATCGGGCTTAAGTTCGAATCTTGCATGACTGCAAATTATTTTTTGTTATTTTTTTATTATTAATAAATGAATTTGTTTAAATTCTATTTATTATTTTTATATTAAGATTGGAATATTAAGAATATTTTTAATAATCATCAAACCAGCAGAACGGATCAGTACTGATTTCGAGGTCGCTACGCCATCTCATCAGCGTTCTTTGTTCAATTTTTCCCACTTTTTTGCAAGTGGTGCTAGTTAGTAGGAATATCAACTATTTAACCAATATTTTTAACGAAAATTGAATATGAGAAGTTATCACATTCATATTATTAAGTTATTACATTTTGGTTAGTACGAAATTCCCCAACCCTGACGATTAATATTCCAAATATTCCAATATCTCTTTTGCTTTTTCCAGAGCCATCGGCTGCTGATAGGTAAAGCTTCTTTGTTATTTATGTTCAAGTAATTGAATTTAGTTGTCAATTTACTTTGAACAAGTGCGCGTGCCCCCGCAATGTTTTACATTATGTATGAATTTTTATTAGTCGAACTTTTTCTTATGTAAATTGTTAAGTTTTTTATCGGGCTTAAGTTCGAATCTTGCATGACTGCAAATTATTTTTTGTTATTTTTTTATTATTAATAAATGAATTTGTTTAAATTCTATTTATTATTTTTATATTAAGATTGGAATATTAAGAATATTTTTAATAATCATCAAACCAGCAGAACGGATCAGTACTGATTTCGAGGCCGCTACGCCATCTCATCAGCGTTCTTTGTTCAATTTTTCCCACTTTTTTGCAAGTGGTGCTAGTTAGTAGGAATATCAACTATTTAACCAATATTTTTAACGAAAATTGAATATGAGAAGTTATCACATTCATATTATTAAGTTATTACATTTTGGTTAGTACGAAATTCCCCAACCCTGACGATTAATATTCCAAATATTCCAATATCTCTTTTGCTTTTTCCAGAGCCATCGGCTGCTGATAGGTAAAGCTTCTTTGTTATTTATGATCAAGTAATTGAATTTAGTTGTCAATTTACTTTGAACAAGTGCGCGTGCCCCCGCAATGTTTTACATTATGTATGAATTTTTATTAGTCGAACTTTTTCTTATGTAAATTGTTAAGTTTTTTATCGGGCTTAAGTTCGAATCTTGCATGACTGCAAATTATTTTTTGTTATTTTTTTATTATTAATAAATGAATTTGTTTAAATTCTATTTATTATTTTTATATTAAGATTGGAATATTAAGAATATTTTTAATAATCATCAAACCAGCAGAACGGATCAGTACTGATTTCGAGGCCGCTACGCCATCTCATCAGCGTTCTTTGTTCAATTTTTCCCACTTTTTTGCAAGTGGTGCTATTTAGTAGGAATATCAACTATTTAACCAATATTTTTAACGAAAATTGAATATGAGAAGTTATCACATTCATATTATTAAGTTATTACATTTTGGTTAGTACGAAATTCCCCAACCCTGACGATTAATATTCCAAATATTCCAATATCTCTTTTGCTTTTTCCAGAGCCATCGGCTGCTGATAGGTAAAGCTTCTTTGTTATTTATGTTCAAGTAATTGAATTTAGTTGTCAATTTACTTTGAACAAGTGCGCGTGCCCCCGCAATGTTTTACATTATGTATGAATTTTTATTAGTCGAACTTTTTCTTATGTAAATTGTTAAGTTTTTTATCGGGCTTAAGTTCGAATCTTGCATGACTGCAAATTATTTTTTGTTATTTTTTTATTATTAATAAATGAATTTGTTTAAATTCTATTTATTATTTTTATATTAAGATTGGAATATTAAGAATATTTTTAATAATCATCAAACCAGCAGAACGGATCAGTACTGATTTCGAGGCCGCTACGCCATCTCATCAGCGTTCTTTGTTCAATTTTTCCCACTTTTTTGCAAGTGGTGCTAGTTAGTAGGAATATCAACTATTTAACCAATATTTTTAACGAAAATTGAATATGAGAAGTTATCACATTCATATTATTAAGTTATTACATTTTGGTTAGTACGAATTTCCCCAACCCTGACGATTAATATTCCAAATATTCCAATATCTCTTTTGCTTTTTCCAGAGCCATCGGCTGCTGATAGGTAAAGCTTCTTTGTTATTTATGTTCAAGTAATTGAATTTAGTTGTCAATTTACTTTGAACAAGTGCGCGTGCCCCCGCAATGTTTTACATTATGTATGAATTTTTATTAGTCGAACTTTTTCTTATGTAAATTGTTAAGTTTTTTATCGGGCTTAAGTTCGAATCTTGCATGACTGCAAATTATTTTTTGTTATTTTTTTATTATTAATAAATGAATTTGTTTAAATTCTATTTATTATTTTTATATTAAGATTGGAATATTAAGAATATTTTTAATAATCATCAAACCAGCAGAACGGATCAGTACTGATTTCGAGGCCGCTACGCCATCTCATCAGCGTTCTTTGTTCAATTTTTCCCACTTTTTTGCAAGTGGTGCTAGTTAGTAGGAATATCAACTATTTAACCAATATTTTTAACGAAAATTGAATATGAGAAGTTATCACATTCATATTATTAAGTTATTACATTTTGGTTAGTACGAAATTCCCCAACCCTGACGATTAATATTCCAAATATTCCAATATCTCTTTTGCTTTTTCCAGAGCCATCGGCTGCTGATAGGTAAAGCTTCTTTGTTATTTATGTTCAAGTAATTGAATTTAGTTGTCAATTTACTTTGAACAAGTGCGCGTGCCCCCGCAATGTTTTACATTATGTATGAATTTTTATGATATTCCTACTAACTAGCTCCACTTGCAAAAAAGTGGGAAAAATTGAACAAAGAACGCTGATGAGATGGCGTAGCGGCCTCGAAATCAGTACTGATCCGTTCTGCTGGTTTGATGATTATTAAAAATATTCTTAATATTCCAATCTTAATATAAAAATAATAAATAGAATTTAAACAAATTCATTTATTAATAATAAAAAAATAACAAAAAATAATTTGCAGTCATGCAAGATTCGAACTTAAGCCCGATAAAAAACTTAACAATTTACATAAGAAAAAGTTCGACTAATAAAAATTCATACATAATGTAAAACATTGCGGGGGCACGCGCACTTGTTCAAAGTAAATTGACAACTAAATTCAATTACTTGAACATAAATAACAAAGAAGCTTTACCTATCAGCAGCCGATGGCTCTGGAAAAAGCAAAAGAGATATTGGAATATTTGGAATATTAATCGTCAGGGTTGGGGAATTTCGTACTAACCAAAATGTAATAACTTAATAATATGAATGTGATAACTTCTCATATTCAATTTTCGTTAAAAATATTGGTTAAATAGTTGATATTCCTACTAACTAGCACCACTTGCAAAAAAGTGGGAAAAATTGAACAAAGAACGCTGATGAGATGGCGTAGCGGCCTCGAAATCAGTACTGATCCGTTCTGCTGGTTTGATGATTATTAAAAATATTCTTAATATTCCAATCTTAATATAAAAATAATAAATAGAATTTAAACAAATTCATTTATTAATAATAAAAAAATAACAAAAAATAATTTGCAGTCATGCAAGATTCGAACTTAAGCCCGATAAAAAACTTAACAATTTACATAAGAAAAAGTTCGACTAATAAAAATTCATACATAATGTAAAACATTGCGGGGGCACGCGCACTTGTTCAAAGTAAATTGACAACTAAATTCAATTACTTGAACATAAATAACAAAGAAGCTTTACCTATCAGCAGCCGATGGCTCTGGAAAAAGCAAAAGAGATATTGGAATATTTGGAATATTAATCGTCAGGGTTGGGGAATTTCGTTCTAACCAAAATGTAATAACTTAATAATATGAATGTGATAACTTCTCATATTCAATTTTCGTTAAAAATATTGGTTAAATAGTTGATATTCCTACTAACTAGCACCACTTGCAAAAAAGTGGGAAAAATTGAACAAAGAACGCTGATGAGATGGCGTAGCGGCCTCGAAATCAGTACTGATCCGTTCTGCTGGTTTGATGATTATTAAAAATATTCTTAATATTCCAATCTTAATATAAAAATAATAAATAGAATTTAAACAAATTCATTTATTAATAATAAAAAAATAACAAAAAATAATTTGCAGTCATGCAAGATTCGAACTTAAGCCCGATAAAAAACTTAACAATTTACATAAGAAAAAGTTCGACTAATAAAAATTCATACATAATGTAAAACATTGTGGGGGCACGCGCACTTGTTCAAAGTAAATTGACAACTAAATTCAATTACTTGAACATAAATAACAAAGAAGCTTTACCTATCAGCAGCCGATGGCTCTGGAAAAAGCAAAAGAAATATTGGAATATTTGGAATATTAATCGTCAGGGTTGGGGAATTTCGTACTAACCAAAATGTAATAACTTAATAATATGAATGTGATAACTTCTCATATTCAATTTTCGTTAAAAATATTGGTTAAATAGTTGATATTCCTACTAACTAGCACCACTTGCAAAAAAGTGGGAAAAATTGAACAAAGAACGCTGATGAGATGGCGTAGCGGCCTCGAAATCAGTACTGATCCGTTCTGCTGGTTTGATGATTATTAAAAATATTCTTAATATTCCAATCTTAATATAAAAATAATAAATAGAATTTAAACAAATTCATTTATTAATAATAAAAAAATAACAAAAAATAATTTGCAGTCATGCAAGATTCGAACTTAAGCCCGATAAAAAACTTAACAATTTACATAAGAAAAAGTTCGACTAATAAAAATTCATACATAATTTAAATGAATTCATAAGTAAGGCTTTTTGTAAAAATTGTTTTTCTTGTATATAAACTAACCAAATGTTCAGCTTAACAACTAATCATACTTAGGAGCGAATTTAATCCTCCAGATAGGAAAAATATTATTGAGTTCTGGAAAAATTTAGCCGGGCGCTATATCCTGTATTAAAAAAAATACCTTCAAATTGTTGTTGCTTTTCCCTTCAACATACCTTTGCGAACAGATATTTTCCGATTTGTAATACATTTGCTGAAAACAACGCAATAAATTAAAATTCGCAAACCTAAAAAATGTTTTGTTGTTACGAAACTGCAATATAAATTTAAAAGATATTATTGGTAAATAAAAGGATACTCTTAGAAAAGGCCATTAGTTAGGCCTCGCAACCGCACATTTCTCCCGCTGGGAATATAAGAGATAAGAGTGATCTCACCAACACAATCGTATTTGACATCACTGTTGTAGAGCAAATATACTTACTTTATTGTTGTATAAATGAACGTATTTACATGTAGTAAGAATTTTAACGAACATTTTATATTGCTATATTAAATTGAATTAAGATTCTATAGGCTAATTGTTCGAAATTTTTAATTTAAATCTCAGAAAGACATTATAAATATTCCAAGGCACAAAGGCAAGTCAACATCAGTTTTTGTTATTCAACTTACACAGCTGACAAGAACAGCTGTTTTCGAAAGACGCAACCCTTTCATCATCAGTGCTCATGTGTATTGTGTTTGTCACCACTTATTAGGTGGCTTAGTTGAATGTGATAACAGTTCCTATTTACACAAATTTTATTGTGAAAAAGAATACGAGAACTGTATCAAGCTGATGTTAACATGTTATTGTTATAATACCCGTGTTACCGTTTGATTATTTTTCTTCATGTCCCATTTTTCTGAATTTTTGGTTCCATCATACCTAAGTCAAACTTTTTTGGTTTGAATTTTATACTTAAGTACATGTGAACGTTTTTCCAATTTTTATTATTGGTAGCTCAAGCTCAAGCCATAGCTTAAATTTGTATGTAGTAAGAATTTTTAACGAACATTTTATATTGCTATATTAAATTGAATTAAGATTCTATAGGCTAATTGTTCGAAATTTTTTTTTTATATAAATCTCAGAAAGACATGATAAATATTCCAAGGCGCAAAGGCAAGTCAACATCAGTTTTTGTTATTCAACTTACACAGCAGAGCAGAACAGCTGTTTTCGAAAGACGCAACCCTTTCATCATCAGTGCTCATGTGTATCGTGTTTGTCACCACTTATTAGGTGGCTTAATTGAATGTGATAACAGTTCCTATTTACACAAATTTTATTGTGAAAAAGAATACGAGAACTGTATCAAGTTGATGTTAACATGTTATTGTTATAATACCCGTGTTACCGTTTGATTATTTTTCTTCATGTCCCATTTTTCTGAATTTTTTGTTCCATCATACCTAAGTCAAACTTTTTTGGTTTGAATTTTATACTTAAGTACATGTGAACGTTTTTCCAATTTTTATTATTGGTAGCTCAAGCCATAGCTTAAATTTGTATGTAGTAAGAATTTTTAACGAACATTTTATATTACTATATTAAATTGAATTAAGATTCTATAGGCTAATTGTTCGAAATTTTCTTTTAATTTAAATCTCAGAAAGACATGATAAATATTCCAAGGCACAAAGGCAAGTCAACATCAGTTTTTGTTATTCAACTTACACAGCAGACTCTAAGATAAATAAATTAAATATTAACTCTACCCGTTAAAAAGCAAGTTCATACCATTACATTTCCTCCACCATGTTTTATTGTTCCTATACAATAACGTGGATGCAATCGCTGTGCTTACGGTCTACGGACGTGGTGGCATACGCCATCTGAGTTCAACAAGTTGAATTTAGACTCATCGCTAAATAAAACTGTTTTCCCTTGTTCTGTGGTCCATTTGCTATAAGTTTTTGCCAAACTTATCCCCTAGTGTCACATAAGTAAAAAAATATTAAACAACAAATTGGTATTATTTATACACACCTCTTTTTTAAATACCTCATTTTAGATGGCATGAAGCTTCTCAAACTATTTTACAACGCTCGTTTTCTTACTGTGCTAGAACTGATATTGAGATTAAGCTCATTCAAAACATCTTTGAAAGACATAACAGGGGTTCCTCTTAATTTTCGGATAATTTTAGTATCAGTCCGTTGAGAAGTTTTTCTACGACGCCCGCCACAATTAGAAGTAACTATTGTTCTGGTAGATCTATATATTTTAATTAATCGTGAAACTATTGATTTATTAACAATTATTTGTTTTAAGACTATGCGCCATACCACTTCTACTATGTTATTGATGTAAAATGGATAAAATCAACTAAAATTTAATTTTTATACCCTCCAAAAAAGAATATGGAGGGTATACTCACTTTGTCATTTCATTTGTAACGCAGCGAAATATCCATCTGAGACCCCATAAAGTATATAAATTCTTGATCAGTGATGAAATCTAAGACGATCTGAGAATGTCCGTCCGTCCGTCTGTGGAAACCACGATTCAGTCCAAACGAAAAATGCTGGACTCTTGAAATTTGGAATAAACATATCTTGAAGGATAGCACAGGTTAAGTTCCGAGATGGGATAAATCGGGCAAGAGGGAAAAACGTTCGCCTAAGGAGAACTAAATCAACCCATAAAAAGCAACATAATTTTTAAAGTTTTTTTGTAATTTTGTTAAGCAAATAATATATTTTTATATTAAAGAAGGTCCAACTCATTAAGCTTGAAGCCATAAAATAAAAAAATAATAATTTTTGGACCCCTCTCCCTTTAGTGAGCATTATTATATGCAAAAATAGTGTAAAAATTTAACAAATTGTTTTACTTGAGCCTACATTCATTAAAAATAACATTTTTAAGCTTTAATGACGAAGATGAAACGTAAACTGGTACTACTCTGCCCTATTGTGTATTTTTGAACCCCGCCCCTTTTAGCGGGCGTTGACGTACGATATTATATAAAGGAACTCTGTCCCACCAACTGAACCATTTTAAATTCACTTGCTAAATATTTGGAGGGTATATAAGATTCAACCCGGTCGAATATAACGTTTTTAATTGTTATGCACTTCACAAAATAGTGAAAGAGTATATATAGGTTTGTCATTCCGTGTGTAATTTCTTCGATATGCACATGGGACCCTATAAGGTATATATATTCTGGATCCTAAAGAATAGCGATGACTATTGAGCGATGTCAATCTGTCCGTCCGTCTGTACGTGAAATCGGTTTTCCCAAGTCCCCAGAAGAGATAGAGACTTCGTACTTGGACCGTCGGATTGGAAATGTACTTAAATAGAGTGGTATTGAAGTTCATTTCCGAACTACGGTTCCAGAGCTGGGAAGCTTACGCCTATTTCTCGACGCAAAATTTATACCAAAAATCAATTATTTTTTTTAATGTTTGTAAATTAAACCTATTTCGTGCTTTGGGAAACCAATGGTCTATTAAAAACTAAATATATAAATTTTTTTTTCCAGGAATGGGAAATTAAAAATTTTTTTTTTCGGGACATTCCTTACTTTGTATTACATGTAGTAACTAAAATTGATAGATATTTTAGGTTTTTCTTTAACAAAACGTCTTTATACGTCATGAAGATTTGCATTGGCCAAAAAAAACATTTTTCTTAAATTCATATTTTGCTTCCAGAGGTGGGAAATTGATTTTTTTATACGTGAAAGTAATCAAACGCGCAACTGATATTGTTTCTTTGGTTTGCTGACTAAAACTGTCTTATAATTTAGGAAGAACAAAATTGGTATCAAAAATTAAACAAAAAATCAAAATTTCGAATTCATTGTTGGACAAGTGTAATATTTTATAGTACATGAAAGTGACCAAAATGATTAAAAATTTTAAATTTTTCTTAAATAAAACTACTTTATACCACTGATATAAAAATATATAACAAAAAAAATTAAAATTTCGCTTCCAGGGTTGGGAAAATGGAAGTTTTTTTGGTACATGCAATATTTTGTAGTACATGTAATAACCAAAATGGTTACAACATTTGACATTTTCTTAAACAAAGCTACTTTCTTCCTCATGCAGATTTGCATTGATAAAAAAAATTTTTTTAAATTTAAACTTCGCTTCCAGGGTTGGGAAATTTAAATATTTTTTACATAAAAGTAACCAAAAAGGCAATTCACGTTGTTGTTTTTGCGAAATAAAACTACCTGATATTTCGGGAAAAACAAAATTGGTATAACAAATTTCAAAAAAATCAATATTTCGAATCCAGGGTTGGACAAGTGCAATATTTTATGGTTCATGAAGGTGACCAAAATAGTACAAAATTGTAAATTTTTCTTAAATAACCTACTTTATACCTAGAAAAGACTAGCTTTGGTAAAAAAATTAAATTGCGCTTCCAGGGCTGGGAAATTGAAATTGTTTTATACATAAAAGTAACCAAAAAGGCAACTAACGTCAGTCTTTTACTAATTAAAACAAAGTTTTTAGTTCAGGAAAAACAAAACTGGTATCAAAAATAAAAGTAAATAAAAATTTAGATTACAGAGTTGGATAATTGCAATATTTTGTAGTACATGAAAGTGTCCAAGGTGGTTACAAATATTAAATTTTTCTTAAATAATATTATTTCATGCCTCATTAAGAGTTGCATTGGTAAAAGAACAACAAAAATTTAAATTTCGATTCCAGGGTTGGGAAATTGAAATACTTTTTATGCATAAAAGTAACCCAAAAAGCAATTAACGTTGTTGCTTTTGCTAAAATTCAAGAAGAACAAAATTGGTATTAAAATCTTAAAAAAACAAAATTTCGACTCCAGGGTTGGACAAATATTTTGTGGTATCTACATGAAAGTGACCAAACAAGTTTAAAGATTTTAATTTTTTTCTCAAGGAACACCTCACTAAAAATTGCGTTAGTAAAAAAATAAAAATTCGGTTCCAGTGCCCACGTAAATTTCAAATTTTGTTTTTTTAGTGAATTACTTTATACATCAGTACATAAAAGTAGCCATATAAGTTCCTAATTTTGGTTTTTTGTAATTGAAATCTTTTTTATTCTTCGGGAAGAGTTAAATTTGTATTAAAAACCAAAAAAATTAGAAATCCAATTTCAGGGTTGGAATATCGAAAATTTTTTATTCATAAAAGAAACCATATAATTTGCTATTTTTGATTTTTATGATGAATTATACGTAGTTTATATATCAGGAAGAAATAAATTGGTATTATAAAGCAAAAAAATCTAAAATACTATTCTACGGTTCGACAATTAGAAGTTTTTGGGGTACATGAAACAGGTTTTTACTTTTTGTTTTTAAATTAAACATATTTAATATTTTTGAAAGACGTTCAGAGGTATAAGAAATAAGAAAAGCCAAACGGTTATCTTCCTAGCCGAAAAATTTAAGCGTTTTCTTATATATAAAAGTAACTGATAACATAATTTTGATTTTTTAATTGAAATAATACCATATTTTTTAAGCTCAATATTTCGTTAACCTTTGGTTAACTTCTTCAGGAAATTGTAATTATTTTTTATGTTTTCTTTCAATGAAAAAATTTTTGATTACAATTCTAAAAAACAATGTGTATCATAAAATTAATATATAAAACAAGCAAAAGTGCTATATTCGGCTATGCCGAATCATAAATACCCTTCACAGATGTAATTCTTCTTTCTTTCTTTCTTGCCAAAACAGAGAGTAGGTTTAATTAAACAATCAAAATGATGTTATCGATTACTTTTATATATAAGAAAACGTTTAAATTTTACGGCTAGGAAGCTAACTGTTTGGCTTTTATTATATCTAATACCTATGAACGTCTTTCAAAGCTATTATATAAATTTAATTTACAAACAACACGAAAAATCCGTTTCATGTACCCCAAAAAGTTCTAATTGTCCAACCTTAGAATCGTCTTTTAGATTTTGTTGGTTTTTAATACCAGTTTACTTCTCTCTAATATATATAGTAGGTATAATTCATCATAAAAATCAAAAATAACAAATAAAATAGCTGCTTTTATGAATCAGAAAATTTCGATTTTCCAACCCTGGAACCGAATTTTTAGTTTTTAAAATTTTTAATACCAATTTAATTCTTAGCGAAGTATAAAATAGGTTTAAGTCACTGAAAAAAACCAAAATTGGGAACTTATATGGTTACTTCTATGTACCAAAAAAATTCGATTTTCCAACCCTGGAACCGAATTTATAATTTTTTGATACTAGTTTAATTTTTTCTGAAATATATAACAGATTTAATTCACTAAGAGCACAACAGTTGGAATTTATGTATGTACTATTATGTACTAAAAATATTTCGATTTTCCAACTCTGAAAGCGAATTTTTATTTTTTTACCAATGCAATTCTTACTGAGGTGTAACATAGTTTTACTTGACAAAAAAATTAAAATTTTTAAGATATTTGGTCTCTTTATTATGTACCATAAAATATTTCATTTGTCCAACCCTGGAGTCGAAATTTTGATTTTTTAAGATTTAAATACCAATTTTGTTCTTCCTCAATTATAAAATAGCTTTAATTAGCAAAAAGAAACAACGTCAATTGCCTCTTTGGTTACTTTTATGCAGAATATATATTTCAATTTCCCAACCCTGGAAACGAAATTTAAATTTTTTTACCAATGCAACTTTTAATGAGGCATGAAATAGTTTTATTTAAGAAAAACTTAATATTTGTAACCATTTAGGTCCTTTTTATGTACCACAAAATATTGCGGTTATAGAACTCTGGAATCTAAATTTTGATTTTTTTTTAATTTTTGATACCAATTTTGTTTTTTCTGAACTAAAAAATAGTTTGAATTAGTAAAAAAACAACGTCAATTGCCTTTTTGGTTACTTTTATGTACACCTATCCCTCGATTTGCACGATAGATGCGTTCCTGAAAAAATCGTGTAAATCGAAATAAAATATTTTTGTATGAAAAATCGTGTAAATCGAAAAAAAGAGCCAAATACGAATAATTTAAAATATTTTTTTAGCAAATTCATTTATTTAAACGTTAAAAATAACGAAAAACATATATGTACATAAATTATAAATAAAATAATAATATAATAAAATATATACTAAAAAAAATCATATCTTTGAATTCATTAAGTTACATGTATTAAAAAAAGTACAATATTTTTCGTAAAGCAAAATAAACCTTATTTATAAACAAACTAGTATTTGCCAGTCTATAAAAAGAAATACATATGTATAAATATTTTTAATAATAAAACACACATCAGCTATCAGATTCAATCAGTTCTTCATCACTCTCTTCTACTACTAGTCGTATCTGTTTAGTGGGTGACATATCGTTTTCATCACTAGATAATGTTATATTTGTTTCTGGATCTGTAGTTAATATATTAGATATAATATCGGTTCGTGGAGATTTTGAAATGTAATTTGTTATTAATGCTTGTGTCGATTTATTGTTTAAGTCCTTGTAAACCTCCCGATATTGGGCTAAGCCCTGTGTTATATATCGCTGGAAAGCAAGGGCTCTTTCAATGTTTGGAATCATTTTTTAAAAAATGATTTCCCAACTTTCGACCTATCTCAAGTCCTTCACTAATATTTTTGGTTGTTAGTGCTATTGGTTCAGCCAGTCCTTCATCGCAATCACTGTCGTTTTCTTCGATCAACATTTCTACTAAATCTTCAACATCAAGTTCTTTATTTGTCATCAATTCTTCAATATCAAGTGCACTAAAGTCATTAAAACCTTTTCCTCCCACCGTACGTGCCATATCGACTATCTCAGAATATTCATCATCCAAGGATTGAGAGGACATACTATTTTCTCCTACATCTGGCCATAAATTTTTCCAACAACCTTTGAGTGTTGATTGTTTAATTGCATTATAAGCCAATGTGACATTTTTGACACAGTCTAACAAAGTATATTTTTTCCATCCATTGATTACTGATAAAGATTCATCATTCTCTATTATATCTAAGATATACTTGAACGATTGCTTGATATATAACGCTTTAAAAGTTTAAATTATTCCCTGGTCTAAGGGCTGCAACAAAGAAGTAGTATTTTTTGGAAGAAATATAACTTGCACATTCTCGTGTTGCAAGTCTTTTGGATGTCCAGGTGCGTTGTCAATAGCTAAAAGCACTTTAAATGGCAATCCTTTTTTGTTCAGATACCGTTTTGCATCTGGAACAAATATATTATGAAACCAATCACTGAACACAGCGGCCGTAACCCATGCCTTTTTATTGGCCATCCAATAAACGGGTAAGTTATATTTATTTAATCCTTTAAATGCACGTGGTGTTTGCGATTTGTTTATGACTAAAGGCTTCATAATATGATCGCCAGAAGCATTGGAACAAAAAAGTATTGTTATACGATCTTTAGCAGCTTTGTATCCACTTGCAGATTTATTAGCCTTTGAAATAAAAGTCCGCTGAGGCATTTTTTTCCAAAACAAGCCCGACTCATCTGCATTAAAGACTTGGTCAGGAACGTATGATTTAGCAGCAATAATTTCAGCAAATTTTTCAGGATATTCTTTGGCTGCATTAGTGTCAGCGGAAGCTTGTTCTCCTTTTAATTTTAGATTATGTAAGGAATTTCTTTGCTTAAATTTTTCAAACCATCCTTTACTTGCAGTAAAGGCTGACTTATTTGAAGTTGATGATGTAGATGGTAGCTGATCATTAAGTTTTTCATGAATTTTTAAAGCTTTATTAGTAATGGCATTGGTATCAATTGGAATTCTCTTTTGAGTTTGATCTTCAATCCAGATCATGAGTTCCTTTTCCGTATTTTCAATTATAGTATCCCGTACGTATGAAGTTGTACTTAAACTTGTTTTAGTTCCAGCTGCAACACTTTTCCTGATTATGTCTTCGTTTTTCTTTATAGTTCTAATTGTTGCTTCATGAATGGAAAAAATTTTAGAAACTGTTATCACTCTGTCTCCTTTACGCAGTCTATCTAAAATCTGAATTTTAGTTTCCAATGATATAACTTTTCTTTTTGCTTGATCTTTAATAATATTTTTCGGCATGGTTAAAAAATTATAAATGAATTAAGAATTATGCCACACAATTTTGAATAACTAACTTCACAAATATTTTAATTATTCTGAATATGTACCACGACACACGCCTGTCTGTTTCCAAACACTAACTGAATTGATTGTCTATACATTTTTGAGCTTCTTTTGTGTATGCATGCTATACATGAGAATTCCCTTTTTATATCTAATGGCGGTGTTACCAGATGAAAATAAACGTTTGGTAGCATTCGTTAAATTTGAAAAATATTAAATAGGTTTAATGTATGTTATTTTTTGATGAAATATTTAAAAATTATTATTTATTTTACGAGACATATTTTCTGAAAAAAAATTAATTTCTGATAAAATTTTGAAAAAACCGTGTAAATTGAGGTAATTTCTGTATCCCTCGATTTGTACGAAATCCAAAAAAATCGTGTAAAAGTGAAATCGTGTAAAAAAAGTATCGTGTAAATCGAGGGATAGGTGTATAAAAAAAATAATTAAATTTCCCAACCCTAGAAACGAAATTTAAATTTTCTTTATCATTGCAAATCTTCATGAGGTATAAAGTAGTTTGGTTTAAGAAAAACTTTAATTTTGCAACCATTTTGGTTATTACATGTACTACAAAATATTGCATGTACCAAAAAAAATTTAATTTTTCCAATCCTAGAATCGAACATTTTTTTATACCCTTCACAAAAAATTTAAAGAGTATATATAGGTTCGTCATTCCGTGTGTAACTTCTTCGATATGCACATGCGACCCCATTAAGTATATGTATTCTGGATCCATATGAATAGCGATGACGATTGAGCGATGTCCGTCCGTCTGTACGTGAAATCGGTTTTCCCAAGCCCCCAGAAGAGATAGAGACTTCGTACTTGGACCGTCGGATTGGAAATGTACTTAAATAGAGTGGTATTGAAGTTCATTTTCGAACTACGGTTCCACAGCTGGGAAGCTTACACCTATTTCTCGACGCAAAATTTATAGCAAAAATCAATTATTTTGTTTAATGTTTGTAAATTAAACCTATTTCGTGCTTTGGAAAACCAATGGTCTATTAAAAACTAAAAATATAAAAAAAATTTTTCCAGGAATGGGATATTAAAAATTTTTCTTCGGCCCATTCCTTATTTTGTAGTACATGTAGTAACTAAAATTGATAAAAATTTTAGGTGTTTCTTTAACAAAACGTCTTTATACGTCATGAAGATTTGCATTGGCTAAAAAAAAAAAAATTTTAAATTCAAATTTTGCTTCCAGGGGTGGGATATTGAATTTTTTTATACTTGAAAGTGATCAAACAGGCAACTGATGTTGTTTTTTTGTTTTTTGCTAACTTAAACTGTCTTATAATTTAGGAAGAGCAAAATTGGTATCAAAAATTCAAAAATAAAAAATAAAATTTCGAATCCAGGGATGGACAAGTGCAATATTTTATGGTACATGAAAGTTACCAAAATGGTAAAAAAATTTCCAATTTTTCTTAAATAAAACTACTTTATACCTCAAGAAGCGTTGCACTAATAAAAAAAACTAAAAAAATTAAAATTTCGTTTCCAGGTTTGGAAAAATAAAATTTTTTTTGGTACATGCAATATTTTGTAGTACATGTAATAACCAAAATGGTTGCAAAATTCGAGTTTTTCTTAAACAAAACTACTTTATACCTCGTGAAGATTTGCATTGATAAAGAAAATTTTAAAAAATTTAAATTTCGCTTCCACGGTTGGAAAATTGAAATTTTTTTTATACCTAAGAGTAACCAAAAAGGCAATTGACGTTGTTTTTTACTGATTAAAACTATTTTTTAGTTCAGGAAAAACAAAATTGGTATCATAAATTAAAAAAATTAAAATATAGATTCCAGAGTTGGATAGCTGCAATATTTTGTGGTACATAAAAATTACCTAAATGGTTACAAATATTAAGTTTTTCTTAAATAAAACTATTTCATGCTTCATTAAGAGTTGCATTGGTAAAAAATTTTAAATTTGATTTCCAGGGTTGGGAAATTGAAATATTTATTCGTTTTATATTTTATTCGTTGTTTCTTTTTGCTAATTAAAGCTGTTTTATAATTCAGGAAGAACAAAATTGGTAATCAAATCTTAAAAAATCAAAATTTCGACTTAAGGGTTGGGCAAATGAAATATTTTATGGTACATGAAAGTGACCAAAAAGTTTAAAATTTGAATTTTTTTGTCAAGTAAAACTATGTTACACCTCACTAAGAATTGCATTGGTAAAAAAATAACAATTTGCTTCCAGAGTTAGAAAATCGAAATATTTTTCATAATAGTACATACATAAATTCCAAATTTTGTGCTTTTAGTGAATTAAACCTATTAGATATTTCAGAAAAAATTAAACTAGTATCAAAAATTTATAAATTCGGTTCCAGGGTTGGAAAATCGAAAGTTTTTGGTACATAAAAGTAACCACATAAGTTCCCAATTTTGGTTTTTTTCAGTAACTTAAACTTATCTTATACTTCGCTAAGAATTAAATTGGTATTAAAATTTAAAAAAAAACTAAAAATTCGGTTCCAGGTTTGGAAAATCGAAATATTTTGGGTACATAAATGTACATACAAAAATTCCAAATTTTGTGTTTTTAGTGAATTAAACCTATTTTATATATCAGAAAAGATTAAATTAGTATTAAAAAATTAAAAATTCGGTTCCAGGGTTGGAAAATCGAAATTTTCTGATTGATAAAAGCAGCCATTTTATTTGATATTTTTGATTTTTATGATGAATTATACCTACTTTATATATCAGAAAGAATTATACTGGTATTAAAAACCAACAAAATCTAAAAGACGATTCTACGGTTGGACAATTAGAACTTTTTGGGGTACATGAAACGAATTTTTTTGTTTGTTTTGTTTGTAAAATAAATGTAAGTAAGAAAGAAAGAAAAATTACATCTGTGAAGGGTATTTATGATTCGGCACAGCCGAATATAACACTTTTACTTGTTATACCCTTCACAAAAAAGTGAAAGGTGAGTCATTCCGTGTGTAATTTCTTCGATATGCACACGGGACCCCATAAAGTATATATATTCTGGATCCTTATGAATAGCCATGACGATTGAGCGATGTCCGTCTGTCCGTCCGTCTGTATTTGAAATCGGTTTTCCCAAGCCCCCAGAAGAGCTAGAGACTTCGTTCTTGGACCGTTGGATTGGAAATGAACTTAAATAGAGTGCTATTGAAACTCAGAAAGATCCGAAGTACATTTCCAGAGCTTGCAAGCTTACACCTATTTCTCGACGCAAAATTTATACCAAAAATCAATTATTTTTTTTAATGTTTGTAAATTAAACCTATTTCGTGCTTTGGAGAGCCTCAATGGTCTACTAAAAACTAAAAAAATAAATTTTTTTTCCAGGGATGGGAAATTAAACATTTTTTTCGGCCTATTCCCTATTTTGCAGTACATGTAGTAACTAAAATTGTTACAAATTTCAAGTTTTTCTTTCACAAAATCACTTTATGCTACATGAAGATTTGAATTGGCCAAAAAAAAATTTTTAAATTCAAATTTTGCTTCCAGGGGTGGGAAATTCAATCTTTTTTATACATGAAAGTAATCAAACAGGCAACTGATGTTGTTTTTTTTTTTGCGAACTAAAACTGTCTTATAATTTGGGAAGAACAAAATTGGTATCAAATATTCAAAAATAAAAAATAAAATTTCGAATCCAGGGATGGACAAGTGCAATATTTTATGGTACATGAAAGTTACCAAAATGGTAAAAAATTTGCAATTTTTCTTAAATAAAACTACTTTATACCTCAAGAAGCGTTGCACTGATAAAAAAAACAAAAATAAATTAAAAGTTCGTTTCCAGGGTTGGAAAAATTAGATTTTTTTGGAACATGCAATATTTTGTAGAACATGTAATAACCAAAATGGTTGCGAAATTCGAGTTTTTCTTAAACAAAACTACTTTATACCTCATGAATATTTGCATTGATAAAGAAAATTTTAAAAAATTTAAATTTCGCTTCCAGGGTTGGGAAATTGAAATTTTTTTATACGTAAAAGTAACCAAAATGGCAATTGACGTTGTTTTTGACTGATTGAAACTGTTTTTTAGTTGAGGAAAAACAAAATTGGTATCAAAAATTTAAAAAAAATCAAAATTTAGATTCCAGAGTTGGATAACTGCAATATTTTGTGGTATATAAAAATGACCTAAATGGTTACAAATATTAAGTTTTTCTTAAATAAAACTACTTCATGCCTCATGAAGAGTTGCATTGGTAAAAAAAAATTAAAATTTAATTTTCATGATTGGGAAATTGAAATATTTATTCTGCATAAAAGTAACCAAAAAGGCAATTGACGTTGCTTCTTTTTGCTAATTAAAACTATTTTATAATTCAGGAAGAACAAAATTGATAATAAAATCTTAAAAAAAAAATCGATTCCAGGGTTGGACAAATGATATATTTTATGATACATAAAAGTAACCAAAAAGTTTAAAAACTCACTAAGAATTGCATTGGTAAAAAAATAAAAATACGCTTGGAGAGTTGGAAAATCGAAATAATTCTAGTACAAACTTTTTTTTATAAATTCAAAATTTTGTTTTTTTAGTGAATTAAACCTAATTTATACTTTAGGAAGATTAATTTGTTATTAAAAATTCGGTTCCAGGGTTGGAAAATCGAAATTTGTTAGTGCATAAAAGTAGCCTTATAAGTTCCTTATTTTTTGTTTTGTTTGTAAATTAAATATATATAATATTTTTGAAAGACGTTCATAGGTATTAGATATAAGCCAAACATATAGCTTCCTAGCCGAACAATTTAAACGTTTTCTTAAATATAAAAGTAACCGATAACATCATTTTGATTTTTTAATTAAACCTACTTTCTGTTTTGGCAAGAAAGAAAGAAAGAAGAATTACATCTGTGAAGGGTATTTAAGATTCGGCACAGTCGAATATAGCACTTTTACTTGTTTTTTTATCAGTGCAACGCTTCTTGAGGTATAAAGTAGTTTTATTTAAGAAAAATTGCAATTTTTTTACCATTTTGGTCCTTTTCATGTACTATAAAATATTGCACTTGTCCATCCCTGGATTAAAAATTTTATTTTTTATTTTCGAATTTTTGATACCAATTTTATTTTTCCTAAATTATAAGACAGTTTTAGTTAGCAAAAAACAAAAAAAACAACATCAGTTGCCTTTTTGATTACTTTCATGTATAAAAAAGAATGAATTTCCCACCCCTGGAAGCAAAATTTGAATATAAAATTTTGTTTGGCCAATGCAAATCTTTATGTCGTATAAAGTGGTTTTGTTAAAAAAAAACTTGAAATTTTTAACAATTTTAGTTACTACATGTACTACAAAATACGGAATAGGCCGAAAAAAATGTTTAATTTCCCATCCCTGGAAAAAAAATTTAATTTTTTTAGTTTTTAATAGACCATTGAGGTTTCCCAAAGCACGAAATATGTTTAATTTACAAACATTAAAAAAAAATAAGTGATTTTTGGTATAAATTTTGCGTCGAGAAATAGGTGTAAGCTTCCCAGCTCTGGAACCATACCTCGGATCTTTCTGAACTTCAAAAACACTCTATTTAAGTTCATTTACAATTCAACGGTCCAAGAACGAAGTCTCTAGCTCTTCTGGGGGCTTGGGAAAACCGATTTCACCTACAGACAGTTGGACATCGCTCAATCGTCATCGCTATTCATAATGATCCAGAATATATATACTTTATGGGGTCCCATGTGCATATCGAAGAAATTACACACGGAATGACAAACCTATGTATATATACCCTTTCACTTTTTTGTGAAGGGTATACAAATTTCCTAATTGTGAAATAACTACATAAATATGTTCATGTATGTATATGAATATTAACAAATATTAGTGCAAAAATATTTCAATATATATATTGTTACAAAGTTTAAAAATAGATTCAAATATAACGACAATGTGGATATATGTACTTGGCAGCACTGCCAAATCATCTCAAGTTGTCACAATGTTACAACCCTGGTAAACACAAAGCAGATAATATTTGAATTAACGGAAGTGGAATATTCCGGATACATCTTCGAGAATATACAAGATCATTTGAGGCTGTGGAATAATAAGTGTAAATAACAACAACGAAAGACCTAGCAACATTAATGCTAAGAGATGATGCTATTATTCTTAATGATCTTGCACGCATGTATTCGCTGCTACAAAAGCTAAACATGTACACCAATATATACAGCAACATACACACAAATATGCACATAAACATACCCACATAGTACAAGAAGAAACAAAACTACGCAACACACAGAACAGTCATACATACAACCACACATTGTTACAATAAACAAAACACACAAGACAGCATTGTCATATAAACAAACACACGTATATAGCTACATGTTAAGTAAAGCACAACCAACAACAACCATGACCAGATGCTTCGCGAAGTTACCAGACGTCGTCATTTTGCTATATAAAGTCGCTGCCAGTGATCAGCGGGATCAGTGTGATTTTAAATCTAGACGTGTTTACATCGCTAAGTGTTTAGTAGTACAAATACTCGTGTTAATAAAGTAGTAAATAAAGTGTTGCCGCATTATATTTCTAAAGTTAATTGTCTGTGTTTTTAATTTGATGCAATTAAACGAATCCTTGAAGGATAAGTAAAAAGCGTTTTTACGAAAAGGTCTAAAAACGTAACAATATGTATGCAGAAATAAAAATGTTTTTTAAATGACACATAATTTTGATATTTTAACAAACCAAACAAAAAAAAAACACAATGTGTTTCACTGAATTCTAAACTATTTTAAATATTACAAATACAAAATGTTAACTTCATAATATATTTCTAAATATTATGTTATTATATATTAACTTAATGTAAATTGAAAAATACAGAAGTTAACATACATGTATGTTTTTAATATTTTAACCAACGGAAATACATACATTCATATTATTTCAACAACAAAACAATGAAAAACAATCAATATATGTATACAGGGCGTACTTAACCAGGTGGCAGCGTTAAGAATGTAAAAAATTTTTCGCTCTTATTGGATTTTTGTTTGTTGTGAGTTTGCGCTGTCAAAGATTGCTTAACCCTTATGTGCGCACGAAGGTACAAAGATGCATTTGGCGTCTTCAATCAAAGTTTTGTCATTCAAATTGATAACTTGAATATTTGAAACTTTTTGATAACTACTAACTTTCAAACTATTGAGTTATTGTGCAGACGCGAGTAAAATTTTTTTTTTGTAATTTGCCTGGGGACCTTTTAAACAGCCTTTACTGCGCACCAATGTACCCAGGTACCTGTACGGGTTTTATATGAGAAAGCGGCCATTGCAGGTATATTATTTGAAGCTGTTAGTAGCTTTGCATGAATAAATAAAAATCTGCATAAGTTAAAAACAAAAACAATTCATTTGATCTAATTTGAAAACATAAACATAAAAAAATCCAAAAGAGAAGTAACATTTTTGTGTAAATCTATCGAACAGTTTGAACATATTGGTCGACTAATATAGTGTTGAATGCAGATTGGCTTGGAACAGCCAGTACAGTATAGAAGATGTTGCAGTTTCAAAGTTTGGTATATAAAATATTTGTATAGTGTTTTTTTTTTGACCTTTTAAGATCTTTTAAGAATTTTCGATGAGGATCACTAGATTGATGTTTTAAATTCCATACATATAATATAGGATGCTAGTGCTGCTATATCAATAGCATTAAAAAAGTGAGAATGGCCATCGGCTTGTTCTAGTTTGTCCTTATTATCTACTCCTAATTTCCGGTTTTGCACAAGTATTGGGTTCAACATTAGGTTCGACGTGCATAGTAGATAACATAATAACTGCCTTTTTCTTTTTTAGCACATGGGAACATAAAGTCGTCTCCTTACTAAAAGCAAAATTTGTAGTACATAACGATCTGAAATATATTTCAAACCATTATAAAAAATTTATAACTAGATTAAGTTTATCAATCAATGAAATGTTGTATTCAATTCAGTTTTAAATTTTTAGAATAATACTAATAATGTTTTTTTTTTGCCGCAGACATAAGGGTTAATTCTATTTATGTTCAGAGCTTTCTTTTTCTTATGGTTTTCACAACAGGGATGGAAAATGACTATTTTGATTTTGTACCAACTAAATAAGTGTACTTTTCACATCATGGCGGTACCATTTTTTTATATATGACAAAAAAAATATTTTTACGAATTCACAAGTATATAACAAAATATTTTAGATCCATAACTTTTGTTTAAAAAAAAATTTTTAATATACAAATTTTGTTATTATAGAAACAATTAAATATATTGCAAATTCACACTCATAGAAATAAAGAATACATAGACAAGAACAGTCCCATTCAGTTCAAAGGAGATGGATGTTCTGAGACAAGTCTGAGATTAACACAAAACTCGAAAGTAATTAGCCCCCGTGCTTAGAAAGTAACTAGAAAACAAAAACATACTTTACAAATTGTTTGGATCTAGGTAAAACGACATTGAAAAACATTATAGTTGCGAAAAACCATCATACTTTAAAATTAGTTATACTTTATCAGTGATCGAGTAGAGGAGTAAAACAAAGACTCCATAATTTCAATAATGCTGGCTCGAATATTGCCATACAGTAAATTAATGATTATAAATCAAAAAAAATATTTTACTTTTATTAACTAATTATTTAAAAAATTCCTGTATACATTTTTCAAAGAAGCTTATAACAAACGTAAAATAATTTTTATGGATTACTGCGATTATAGATTGTTTAAGATATATAAATTGTACCAAGTAATTCGCGGTAGTACCACGGTACCACCAAGGTCGGAAATGTACCCTAAAAAGGACAATTGTAGCATGTTTTCCATTTGTGTGTCACTCCTGTTTTGACATTCAAAACTTTATTACACAAACAAAAACACCTATGTTGTTGTATTGTTGTAGTTGTAGCCCTTACGCTGCACAGTGGTTTCCCTTATATGGAAAAGCGGTCAAAAATCAATATCTCCAAAACTAAAAAGCTAGGGTCTTCAAAATTTTTCAGCACATTTCATGCCCGAAGAACTTAAAGTTGACAACTTTTTAGGAAAAAATATAAACACCTGTAGCTACAGTAACCATTTGATCTTTTAAGGGTTAATTGGCTTATAGATGTGTTTTAAAAATGTTTGAAATAAAGTATTTTAATATGAAAATTCGGTTGTTTTAAACAAGTTTTGTAAATTTTTAATTCATTCGAAATATACGCAGAAAAAACTAAATTAAAAAGTTAAACAAAGTTGAATAATGCTATATAGGGTATTATTAAGTAAGATAAGGTAATAAAGTAAAATAGTAGTAATATATGTATGTATATCAAATATTAAGCAAATTTAAAACTCCTTGACTTACACTACTTCTTTTCTTTGTTGGTAAGTTTTTGGCTCCAGAAATAAATGGATCTGAACTTAAAAAGAAGCGATTCAAAAGATCTGTATTTGTAGCTATGTTTGCTTTCGAATGATAATTACCAGCTGTATAACTCCAAATATCAAGCACATACATTCTAGAAAAAAGGCACTGACGGAATAAACCTTCTATTTTAATTTCCATATTGATATTTTTGAAACTTAGCACTATCGCGAAAACAATTAATTATAAGAATTAAAATTTTACCTTTGTTTTGACACTTTTCAAATGCAATGAGTAAGCTTCACTTAAACTGAAAGTCAAATACCTTAAAATTGCAATATAAAGTTTAAAACAATAATTTCTTAAAAAATATGTTTTTCTCAATTCATAACTATAAATCAAATACAATAAAATTGCGATATAAAGTTTAAAATAACAACAATTAAAAAAAATTAATTTCTCTTTACTCATATTCTTAAAAAGAAATAGTACAAAACAAAATGCGGATGACTATGTAAATCACACCCATATGCGAAAATATGCAAAAACCCGCGGCCACAATATTTTTTAATTTAAAGAGGGATAAAAAACCTACAATTTGATGCATAAGGCGTTGTGGGCAGATGAGGCCCATATCACTAAAAGACTACGTGAAAAAGAAGTTTTTGAAAAACGTGTGTTTTAAAAAGGTCAAAAAAGGTTTTTGGAAACTTCTGCCACAATATCGCGAATAGCTTTTTGGATAAACTTAAGTTTTCTTTTATGACTATGCAACCACAATATATGCAATATAAACATACCTCCACTTTCAACGGACACAAACAATAAATCTCACCAAAAAAACAACAAAATTTTTTAGATTCATAAAATTTAGAGTGTTATCAATAAATTTTGTGCAATAAAGCTTAAAAATGTCACAATAACTTTTTTGATTTTTGGCCTATGGGGGAAACCACTGTGCGCTGCCACCTGGTTTAATTACGCCATGGTTTATATCAGGAGTGCCCAAGCCGTATGCGCTTGGTGCTCATTTGTTTTTGTAAGAGCGCTTAGCTATAGGCTGTGTGTTTTAATACTCGAATACAGCACCCAGCATTAGCAATGCGAAATACACAAACAACTTTGTCTAATTTTTTTTGTTCTTCATTGTATAAAAGCAAGTGGAAAGCAACAACAGTTTCGTAAGGTTTGCTGGTAAACATCGACGACAGCGATCATCACTGAAGATTTTGCTTTTGTTTAGCGTATGATATCGCTTTGTATGTATTTGTTTTTACAACAAAATATATTGAATAAAAATTAGTTTTTCTTTCAATGTATTCGTGTTTACTCTTCCATAAAGAACTTTTGGGCACCCTTGGTTTATATGATTGAGAAGGTGTATTGCAGGGCACACTGATACAGGTAGGAGCGATAGCCTAGTTGATTATTTTGTTGTTGGGAGAAATTCTAGTACAAACGTCAAAATTTTTTTACATATTTACATACATACAAAACTTAATAGCAAATGTAAAAACAAACATATATGTATATATTGTTTTTGTACTTTTTCGTTTTGCTTTGTTCTACACATTTAATTGTGACATTTGAATTAGATTTCACAAAAACAAAATACATGTAGGTTTTTATATTTGTAGAACAGCTCCTACCTGTATCAGTATGCCCTGGTGTATTGAAATGTGTTTATCAATCATAGAAACCTTCGATTTATAATTTGTTTCAATGAAAATATTTGTAAATTAATATTTTAAAGTTTTGTGATACATACATCAAAATTTTTAGTAAATTTAAATAAAACTTAATTGCTATTCTCCAATTACAAGAATTATTATTATTATTGTTATAACCGTGACTATTATTAGTGTTAGTGAAATACTTTGCAAAGAAAATTTTAACAGTGTAGGTGACCGCTATGTTTTCAACCCATACTTTATCAGTTGCTGTGACTGACTGCACACAACTTGCAGCCATACCTAAATACGGGCGGCAAGCGTTTTTTAGTTGTCAAAACTTCATGTACATACATTTTGTATGGAACATACCGAAATAACGCGGGGCAACGCTTTGCTATTGGAAAATCCGATTTTGACAGCGTTTCCCAATGAAGTTGGTTGCAAAATGAAGCAATTGTAACCAGAGAAAAAGAGCAAAAATTTACAAGTGAAATAAAAAATAAAAGAAAAAATTTGTGCCCTTTTGTAATTTGTACAAAATTTCAATAAGAAAATCACAAATGTCGTCCGTCTAGCTATTAAAATAATTAGGGTTGTTTAATTTGTTTGTTTGATAACCCTGTTTGTATTGTTTTTTGACATAACGTTGCTGCTTTTGTTTAGGTATGGGATTTCAGCGTTAAAGTTCAGCGGAAAAAAACGTTCCGCTGTCCCGCCCATATTTAGGGATGTCTGTTATGACTTCACATAGGAAGTAGCAACGTAGTTAACCACGGGAAATTTCTCAGAAGAACAGATGTTGCAGTTACCTCAAGTATTGAAATTAACTAGTGCGAGTGAACAGCAAAACTCTCGAAAGAGAGCAAACAATCTGGCCACACTTAAACAAGTAAGAACGTTTTATTCGAACGTGACGCATGTGGGTGCTGTTGGCTGAAGTAGTAGAACACGAGACTATATCCTGAGTTCGAGCCCGCGCTGAGTCATGAAATATTGTGTTGAATTCTTCTGACAGCATTAGTGCGTGGTTGTGTTAGTCGTTGCCAGCCTGTTTCAATGATGAAGGCAGTGGTCACTGAACATAATTGGCAGCGACTGTCACTATCATGTACTAAAAGCAGATTAAAAGCACCCACCTTCGGCGGCCCTGTAGCAAAAATTAGCCGGCGAAGTAAAAGGTTGAAATAGCTACAAAAAACTGTCTATCTTCTCATCTTTCCTAATCTGTCCCCTCGTTTTCAGTTCTGGCGCAATTAGGGTTGCCATCCGTCCTCTTTTCCCCGGACACCGTCCTCTTTTTTAGATCGTCGGGGTCCGTCCTCCTACTTTTTTTTACAAGTGTCTGGGGTTGTCCTACTTTTTCCTGCTTTTACATTTTCAAAATATCAAAACTGCTACATTTTCGCTCATAAGTAGCCAAGCTAAATTTTTAAAAACAAAACGTCCAAAATAATGTACAAATAACACAGATATCGTACGAATCAATTTTCATTCGAAATTGTGAAACAGCCAGTAAAAATTACTATTTTGGACAAAAAAGACCTATATGTGATGCGTTGAGGACTGCGTTGGCATCACTGTATGAATTGTCAAGCACTATATGAATATTTGAAAAAATGTGATAGACATGTATTGAAATGAATATAAATTTTTAAAATAAAAATAAGTAATTTTGTATATTTTATTGAGTTTTTTGATTTTTATATTTGAATTTTAGGCAAAAAAGAAAGAGTCCTCCTTTTTGAGTCAAATGTCCTTGTTTTTTAAGGTCGTTGTCCTCCTTTTCTAAAATTGGAAATGGCAACCCTAGGCGCAATGCAATGCGTATATAGGGGTCATCCCCTGAATGCTGGTCCAAGATAAAAACAATACCCTCCGAATATTTAGTAAATAAAAACTCTATTTTTTCTATTTCATTGGGACAAAACTTAAAAAACTAAAACATTAAAAAAATTGGGATCACAGAATCTGACCCGATTCAGTCAAATTACGAACTTGTCTTGTGCTATGCTTCAAAAATTTATCAATACTAAATTTTAAGGGTCTGCCCCTCTTCGTTTGGACTGTATCGTGATATCCACAGACGGGCGGGCGGACATGGCTAGGTGGTCTTTTTTAGATGGTATGCAAATAATTGCCAACAAGGTTGATATTGACTGACTCAGATGTGCTTTGCGACTTGTGTAATTTGAATTATATTGTTGCGTACTGTATTATATAATATATAAATATATATATATATATATATATATATATATATATATATATATATATATATATATATATATATATATAATATATATATATATATATATATATAAATGAAATTTATTTGTTGGTGGTTAAGCAATGTCTATATGCATTTCATTGGTGCTTTACCAAATCGTCAGTAGACTTTAACCACAGTTTTGAAAAGTTAAAAAACCTCTTATCTTATGCATATACTTCCGAAAACCATCTGAGAATTCACAACTTGTAAATTACAAACTATTTTCAAAAATAACAACAGAACAAGAACATAGGCTTGCAACTCATACAAAACTAAACCAACAAATAAAATATGTTCGATATGATATGTTCTGTTGTTATTTTTGAAAATAGTTTGTAATTTACAAGTTGTGAATTCTCAGATGGTTTTCGGAAGTATATGCATAAGATAAGAGGTTTTTTAACTTTTCAAAACTGTGGTTAAAGTCTACTGACGATTTGGTAAAGCACCAATGAAATGCATATAGACATTGCTTAACCACCAACAAATAAATTTCATTTATATATAGTGGTATTGTGACAACAATGTGTCAAATAAGAAGATTTCATAACAGTATAATATATATATATATATATATATATATATATATATATATATATATATACATATCATAAAGACCTTAAGCTTAAAAAATATGTATTATTAAATAAAAATTGGTCGAAAAATTAGCAAAAAACTAATTTTTTAATTAAACCTACTTTCTGTCCTATGCTCTCTTAGTCTCATTTCTAAGTTTCGTTTCGTCGTACCTATGTAACATATGTAACTGATAACACAAACATCAGAAACACAATAAGGCAAATAAACATGAAGTTCGCATATAAACCTAATAAAACAATAAACACAATATTTTCAAAAATTAAAGCGCCAATAAATAAGGAACAACAAAATAATGTAGTCTACGAAATAAAATGCAATGGCAATAACAATAACAGCTGTGATATGTTATACATAGGTACGACGAAACGAAACTTAGAAATGAGACTAAGAGAGCATAGGACAGACATAGAAAAAAAGAAACACTCAACAGCATTATCACAACACATACTGGACAACAATCACACTGCTGATTTTAAAAATGTAAAGATACTAGACAAGGAAAACATTGAAAAGAAAAGATACACTATAGAAAGTTTAAGAATTCAACAAAAAAGGAAAAGGACGATGAATTTAAAAGAAGATACGAACAACATAAGCAATAATTATAAGTTAGCTATTGAGTAAAGCTGTGAAAAAGCTTTAAGCTGTAATTTGTGTTTATATGAAATGGAAAACCATAGCATTGTTAATAAAAACATATTTAAAAAATTAATATGTAAATTATAATAAACAAATTATTGTAAGTTCCCATTATATTTAATAAGCGAAAGTGTACAATATAATAATCTTATGTTTTTAATTATTAAATAGATTTCCCAAAACCCTAGATAAAGTCAACAAATAATTGACGAAACGTCGGGAAAATGAAATAAAATAAATTGTTTTATATATATAAAAACGTAGCCTCACTAGCTCATAACATTTAAATATAAATCAAAATTTCTATTCCAGGGTTGGATAACTGCAATATTTTGTAGTTCATGAAAGTGACCAAAATGGTTACAAATTTTAAGTTTTTCTTAAATAAACCTCATTATTAAGATTGGGAAATTGAAATATTCTGTATGCATAAAAGTAACAAAAGAGGCAATTGACGTTGTTGTTTTTGCTAATTAAAACTATTTTATAATTCACGAGGAACAAAATTGGTAAAAAAATCTTAAAAAAATCGATTCCTGGGTTTGTCAAATGATATATTTTATGGTACATGAAAGTAACCAAAAAGTTTAAAAACTCACTAAGAATTGCATTGGCAAAAAAATTAAAATTCGCTTCCAGAGTTGGAAAATCTAAATAATTCTAGTACATACTATTTTTTATGAATTCAAAATTTTGTTTTTTTAGTGAATTAAACCTAATTTATACTTCAGGAAGAATTAATTTGTTATTAAAAATTCGGTTCCAGGGTTGGAAAATCGACATTTTTTAGTACATTGTAGTGTATTTTAATAATATGTAGTGTATGTTAAAAATATCGTTTAAGGTTTAAAAAAGGGGATAAGTATTTCTTAGCACTTCTGCCGCTTTGGTCCAGCGTTCGCACGCCGTTTTATTTCGAGAATTAATAAAACACTTGTTTGCTTTGTGTTAAGACTAATTCTGATTTTATTAAACTTATTTCTGCGCTTATATACTAAACTTATGTCTGTTCAGCATAATTGAATCAAAATCAATTCTTGTATTGATTTTGCATAATGGAATAAAATTTGCCAAAAAAATATCTAAATGTGGCAACTAAGTATTTTTATGACTTTGTGTACGTCAATGAACTTCATGGTGTTGGAAGAACTTTTTGAAACCAAATTGCAACTAAGCATTTTTGTGTTCATGGTCAAGTTGTATTTAAAATGTGCCAAGTTCATTGACGTAGTTATGTTGTAATTTAATATGAACAATATTATTATGAAATGTGTTTTTGTATTGTGTTAAAAGGGTGGTGCATAAGTATGTGTACACTACAACATAAAAGTAGCCATAAGTTCCTTATTTTGGTTGTGTGTGAATGAAATCTTTTTTATACTTCGCGAAGAGTTAAATTGGTATTAAAAACTAAAATAATTAAACATTCAGTATCAGGGTTGGAATATCGACATTTTCTGATTCATAAAAGTAACTATATAATTTGTTATATTTGATTCTTATGATGACTTATACCTACTTTATATATCAGGAAGAAATAAATTGGTATTAAAAACCAAAAAAATCTAAAAGACGATTCTACGGTTGGACAATTAGAACCTTTTGGGGTACATGAAACGGATTTTTTCTTTGTTTGTAAATTAAACATATTTAATATTTTAGAGGTATTAGAAGTAAGAAGAGCCAAACATTTAGCTTCCTAACCAAAAAATTTAAACGTTGTCTTATATATAAAAGTAACTGATAACATCATTTTGTTTTTTTTATTATTTTTTAATTAAAGTTACTTTCTGTTTTGGCAAGAAAGAAAAAAAGAGAATTACATCTGTGAAGGGTATTTAAGATTCGGCACAGCCGAATATAGCACTTCTACTTGTTTTTTACTAGTTTTAGTTTGAGTTTACTTGGAGTAGACTTGTTTTAAAGGAAACAATATTTCACTTAGTTTTTGTAGACATCGAAACATTTAAGACAGAAGTTTCAGTTCTATAACCTCTAAAACCTAATAATTTTCAAAATTTTCTTCAATATTTACCTACTTTCGTCCATTTAAACTTTTTTTTTAATTTTGGCTTAAATTTTTATGCAGCTTTAAATGTACTTTCTTTACAAAACTGTTGATGTATGATAGTACCATTTAAATGACATGTGTTGAGTAGCAGCAATATTATACAATAATGAAGCAAAAACGAAGCAAATGAAGCAAAAACGTGTTATATGTATATATTTTTGGTAAGGAAAACCATTTATTAAGTTTAGAAAAAGATTTTATTTCATATTGGACACAATAACACCTTTATTGTTGTTTTTGTATGTTTCATTGCGTTGTTCGATAACTTGGACCAATTCGTTTTGTTGTAGTTTTCGAAATATTAAGTTAAAGATATAAAACACATTTTTTTCATATTTTGTAAACAAATAAATTAATATCGAAAATTAGAAAGTCGTACGTCGGTGAAGTGTATACAAAGTTCGGCACAGCCGGTGATATAACTTTTACTTATTATAATATATCTTAATATCTTCGAATGTAAAGCAGAACTGCAGAGAACAGTTTTTGTGCGGAAGCATGTCACTTCGAATCAGAGAAAGAGTTTGGAGTTTTAAGAAAATATAACAATAAAATAGGTACGGATCAGCTGTTGGCCAAAAATCAGGGACAATGTCAGCATCCTCTACATGCCATGTAGAATTAAATTCCACCCATTATTTTTATTTTACAATTTTTTTTAGTATTTTGTTCAGAAGGTGTAATAGAGATCTTTAAACATTTATTTGTAATGAAATTGCCAAAGTGAACGAACTAAACTCTGTCGGACCGGGCCAAATGTCGAAGTTTATATGGAACGATTCGTCAGAAATTCTAAACTGATTTAGCAGATTTAATCTCTTTCCGCCATTGTTCTAAAGTTTCAAAGTACAATGCAAATATAACCCTGCAAAAATATTAGAACCTCATTGAAGACTGCCGCCTGATTTTAAAATAACCGGTGCGGCAAGGCTGTCAGCTGTTAAATATCTGTAATTTGAACAGTGGTTTATTTATTTATTAGGATTGCCACTTTCGAATACCGCTTAACACCCGAGGAATGCGTAAAAATAGTTACAATTTACTACACATATGTAGTAGTTCAAGCGTTAGTGAAAATGTTCGGATAATCCTAATTTGTCGACTTCTTGGCCGTCCCGTTTCCATCCATATAAGGTCTAACTCATGCAACAATTATGAGCGGACGAAAGTTCACTAAATCCAAGAACTTGTTTCAGCTGCAGGGAAGCTGATTAGGTGCTAAAGAAAGAGTTTTCCTTCAGCTTTTCTGTCGATTGCTGCAACCAACCTGGAGGTGGTTAAAAGATTCACCGAAATCATAGCCTAATGTGTGTTTCTATTCAGCATACTTACAGTTTCCTATTCTAGCAACACTGTTCAAATGATAAGATTTTGCTCGAAATGCATACATATAACACATAATAAACAATAATTTAATAACTACGTATCTGCAATAATTTTGGAAGCTCTCCTACTAAGGGCCTTTAACATGATAAAGCCAAACCAAGGGGTCGCACAACTTTTTAGCATAGTTTCAAAAGTTTTTCCCCTTCATCTTTATACTCGCATCAGCCTATGAACGAAGATTTTTGTGTATTAATATTTCATAATTATTTATATTATTATTGTTTTTGTTTCAATTTGTTAATTTTTATTTTTTTATATTTCCTGATAACGTAGTTGATATTGTGGACTTGGGTACTTTGAACAAAACAATCTAATACAAAACAACAAAAAACAAAAAAAAACAGTGTATGAATATGCCTTTTAGTGTGTTAAATTTGTTTTTGTTCTATTCTGATTGCTTTTTATAAATACATAAATTTGTATACACATATCCATGTGTGTATGCACTAGGGTATTCATCTGTTCATCGATAAATTACCACGCGATTAGCTGTTCGATAAATTTAAAATTTATTATTTACGATTAAGGTTTATTTCGGTTGACTAAACAACTAAACGAAATTTCAAATCTTATGTAAAATTTAAGATCTTATGTATTATTTGAAGATATTTTTATACCCTACAAAAAAAGAATTGGAATGTAGATTCAGTTTGTCATTCCGTGTGTAATGCAGCGAAATATCCATCTGAGACACCATAAAGTATATATATTCTTGATCAGTGATGAAATCTAAGACGATCTGAGCATGTCCGTCCATCCGTCTGTGGAAATCACGATTCAGTCCAAACGAGAGCCAGACTCTTGAAATTTGGTATAAATATATCTTGAAGGATAGCACAGGTTTCCACAGACGGACGGACATGTATTTTGGCGGGGTCGCTCCGGCAAGGGCTGTTAGGGAGACATTTCCCCTTTGTCATAAAACGCTAAACATAAATGTTTGGGATAATTGGGCAGAGTAGTACCAGGTTACGTCTCAGCTTCGTCATTAAAGCTTAAAAAGTGATATTTGTAAGGAATGTAGGCGTAATTAAAACAATTTGTTAAATTTTTACACTATTTTTGCATATGATAACGCCCACTAAAGGGGGCGGGGTCCAAACTGTTTTTATTTTATTTTATGGCTCCAAGATTTATGCATTGGACCTTCTTTGACATAAAGATATATCATTTGCTTAACAACATTACAAAAAAGCATTAAAAATTATGTTTTTTTAGAGGTTGGTTTAGTTCTTCTTAGGGAACTTTTTTCCCTCTTGCCCGATTTAGCCCATCTCCGAACTTAACTTGTGCTATCCTTCAAGATATATTTATACCAAATTTCAAGATTCTAGCTCTTTTGGTTTGGACTGAATCCTGATTTCCACATACGGACGGACGGACATCCTCAGATTGTCTTGGATTTCATCACTGATCAAGAATATATATAATTTATGGGGTCTCAGAGTGATATTTCGCTGCGTTACAAACGGAATGACAAAGTGAGTATACCCTCCATATTCTTTTTTGGAGGGTATAATAATTTATGAATGACCGCTACAGTCAATCTAGCCTTGAACTGAAGTATTAGTATGATATAAAATGTTTTATCAAAATCATAGCTGAATTTGCGCTTATTTTTGAAAGCGCGAAATGGATAACTCTTTGTTAGTATGTATTTATGAATTCTTCGTCTGCTTGATTTAGTTCTCAAAATAATTAATAGTTTATGTATTCCTAATTACTGAAATAAAGTGATTTATCGATAATTTTGACAAATTAATGGATTTCAACGTAAACCTGAATAATTTAATACCCTAGTATGTCTGTATGTGTTTTTTTTTGTATGCAACTTATAATTCTGTACTAATATTTAGTTAACAAAGAACTTTGTTGAAGTTAATTTCTTAATAAATTTTTACTGCCAAGCAAAATTATTGTTTATTTATTGAACAATACCAACAGAATAGTTTTATACCTATGTATATACATATGATGTACATATGTGTTACTTTTTTGCTTTTGTTTAATTGTTGATGCTTACGAGTAAATTCAAAATCAATTATTATTATTTTCTTCGATACGAATATATAACTGAATGATTAAGAAGTATATATGTACATACATATGAATGTATGTACATATTTGGCTCTACATATATATCTATTAATATTTTTGTAACATTCGTGAGTGAGAATTTACCCAGAATGAATTATTTTTATTTAATTACCATACTTACTTATATGGCTCATGGAAGGTGTCAACTCTGTCGTATAAAAGATAACGATCCAATAACTATACTGCTGACACATACCACCGATCAACACTTCTTATCCCTGCAGGAGGATAAGCGTTAATTGTCTTTAAGCTACTGGTACGATTACTAGCATAGCAATCACTAGTTCAAAAGGTGATTGAACATATACAGAAAAGTACTAGTACTTCAAGTAGTTCATTTGTAGATTGATTTGACTTGTAGAATTTCATATTACTTTTTGATCATGTTTTAAAGCGAATTGCTAATTCGCATTTTCATTTATTTTATTTTTAATTGTTACAATTTTTAAACAAATTCAAATTTGAAAGAAAGAATAGTATTAGAAGACTTTGCCAACTCCATATCAGTTTATTTATTCAATAATTTATGTAAGCCGCAGTTTTCTTGTGTGTTGAAAAAGTGACATTTTAAAAAATAAATAAAATTAAAGCTAGTTTTAAAAATTTTTATTTTTGTTTATTTTTTGTTAATATTTATGTTCATATGTAAAATCAGCGATCTTTTTTAAAATAATAAAAACTGATATAGTATGTATTGTATGTTCGTTAGTGTTTGGTATATGGTGGAGTACCAAACGTAACTCAAGTTGTACAAGGTGCTAGTGGATTGAGTGTACCCTGAACAACCATTTGCTCTTATAAACAAAGAATTGATGAACGAAAAATTGCTTGTGAAGACAAAGACTTAACAAATTTCATTGGGTTTAAAAAACCAATAAATTTAGCGATTTTTTTTATATATAAACCAGTTCTTAATGCAGAACTGATTGTACAAGTATATGACTAGAAGAAATTATACTAGTATTCATCTAGTACTAATAGCACTAGTATCCTCCTAGTTTCCATCTAGTACCAATGGTACTAGTAATTTCTCAAACACACTCAATGTTAATTTGAGCATTAACATGGTATAGGAAAGTTCACAGTTGGGAACTAGTACTGGTGATTTTTGTACTAGTGCAATACTAGTTTTATACTAGTTCCACCTCCTGCAGGGATGGTTTCAACACACACTCATTAATCACAATTTGAATCTCAACAATTGCTTACTTATTTGTGTATTTTGCAAGGTATATACATATATACAAGGTATTCCCACTTACTTTTATTAAATTTTAATATGGATATTTGAAGTTTATTTTTCTACATCATATTGAATATGACGTGGCCACATTATAAAAAATAATTTTCTTTACTTGGAAATTTTTAAATAAAATCTGTAATACATATATTGTATATATATATATATATATATATATATATATATATATATATATATATATATATATATATATGTATGTATATATATGTATATATATAATTATATACGTTTTTCCATTTGTCTAGCAATTTCGTTAATTAAATTGTATATACTAAACTTCATTCATTGATCTCTAACTTATTTAAATTTGAAGGTGTCCAATTCAATCCAAAATAATCACTCTTTTTTTTAGTACCAAGCCACATTTTCATGAAATCACGGACAAACCACCATTATATTATATTATACCGTGGTATTTAACTATTATTTTATCCCCTCTCTTTTCACATATTTCAGTATATTACCTCATTTTCAATTTAAACACACTGAACGTACAACATAGATAGAATTTCCCGCTCAAAATCTCATTGTGATTCGTTTTTGCATATTGACAGAGACAAAAATTTCCCTTTGATGTTTTGAACATAAACATTTTGCAATATTTTGATAAAAATAATTTAATAAAAGCTATTTAAAATGTAAAGAATATAGAAAACTACGAAAAATCGCAGATTCTTGCATTTCCACAAGAAATAAAAAGTCATTGTGTTGCTTTGCATTGAACCAAAAACATTGAAATCATTACATTGATCAATAAGACAATTTAACAAAAAATGTGTTTATTCAAGATTCACAACAAGATTTTTATAATAAATTAATTGGCAAACGGATTTTAATTATTGTTAATTATGACATCGATGCAATTAAAAATTTTAACAACTCAAATCAAAAGAAAAAAAAACGGGTAACTTAAAATAATATGGTAACTTAATTTTTATGGGAATGTCAGAATCCTTAAAGTTGTCAGAAAATTATTTTAAATTTAATAGCTCACGGTGGAAGTACCTTGTTTTATCATACCATGGTATTTTGTTGAAAATGTGTTTAAAATATTTCGCTCTTTTCTATTTATTTATTTTATTTTGGAAGGCAAATTGAAGTTTTCAAACATTAAGAAATTTATATAATTGAGCATGAGCTCGTTTTCGCTATTTTGATTTTTTACTGCATTGTCTGCCATGAACAAAATTTTCAAATTTACCAACATACTTATGTTTATTGCATGAGCACAAGCAGTATCTGTTCGTCGGGCCTCTTAGATATATATATCGCACTGCTTCCTCCAAAGAGGGTCAACTCGAAATTTTTTAAATGTTGACTTTTTGCCAGAAATCAATGTACAGCGGTCATATCTACCCACTGTAAAAATCTTACGTCAATATCTGTATTCTTCCGCCAAAAAAATATACAATTGTATCCCTGTTTGTGATATAAAGTAGTATAAAGAATTTTCAGTCTTTTGCCTCTGCTGAAAATTTTTAAATTTTGAGTTGATGCTTTTTAGAGGAAACAGTGCGATATATGTATATATATATATATATATATATATATATATATATATATATATATATATATTAGGTTGTCCCAAGACATTTTTTTGTCAGGGGCTCAAGCATAATTTGAAAGCTTATAGGGTCCAGTATTTTTGATTTTTTTTTAGATTTTTATGAAGAGGTTTGGAGTTCGCGCAAATCAATTTTTTGTTAAAAATCGGATTTTTCGGCCTTTCTTCAAACTTGACTCATAACTTTGTGAATAACCACGTTGATTTAATATTTTGACCGAATATTTCTAGAGAAAATTTCCCAAACTTTATTTCCATATGCAAAAAATTTTAAGTTCCGGCAATATTTTTATCCATTACGATTCCACATATTATGTATTTTTGTAATTTTTAAACAAAATCTGTTAAAAAACTGTTTATTACTTTTCAAATTTATATGAGAGGTATAAAAACAAGTGACGCGATTTTGAAGACGGATAAGTTCTAAACAATTAAAGAAACGAAAAATGGATTTTGGTCCTATAGTTCCCAAGTTACACTATTTTTATACTTTAGAAATGGTGATACATTTTTCGTTATAATTATTGTATAGATCCATAAATTTTTATAGTACATAGTTGGGATTTTAACGCGATTTCTGCGAATGAATAATATATTATTTAATTTCAATTTAATCCGCGGTTCCCATACAAAAATACAACATTGGGGTTTTAACTGCCATTAACTTCTGTCATTTATTGATCCAAATCGTTACCCGCTGTCATTATCATTTTCTATTTTATATGTATTATCCGCTATAATATTGTCGTTATACGATTTTACATAACAACAATTTTTGAGTCAGCTGACCGACGAATCAAATAGAAAGTTCTTTGTGTATATAAAAGTTTTCGTTTACAGTACCGGTAAGAATTTTTAAATTTTTTTGGGTACTGGAAAAATGTGTAATTTTATTCAAAATAGATATGCATTTTGTGAACACAAGATATGTGTGGCCTGTGGGAAAAATTATTGATGCCCTTGATCCCTCTAAACTCTGCCAGTGCCCTCGATACGGTCCTCTCAATGATCTGAGCCTATTAAAAGAATTGGATAGTTATAAAATTTTTAATAAAGCGGTTGCACAAGCCTCGCTTAAAACTTTTCTAGGTCACCAGTGGTACTTAAGTCCGAAATTGGCTGCCTTAGCATTTTTTGATGAACGTATCGACACAAAAACTTTGCGTTTAATGACAAAAGAACTTGCAGATACTCCATGCAGTGATTATGAAGTAGCAAATGTAACTTTAACAGGAGAAAACTGTAGAAATAAAGAAATTCAACAATTCATTTCAAAAGCCAGTCTAACTTTTTTGGAAGTTTGCAATATTTCAATAGACTTTTTAAAAATAGATCCAGAAAATTGGAAAGCCAACAAGTGATTTCAAGATGCAAAGAAAAAAGTTCAACATTTACAAGTGGTAAATGATGTGGCAGAACGAGGCGTGGCTTTGGTTAATACTTACATTAATGTCAGAAGTTCTGAAACTGATTTACAAAATTTATTGCAAGGTATAGAACTACATCGTAACAAGCTCAATAAATGATTTTTAGCAGAGCAAAACAAAAGTTTTTTTTTTGTTGATTGGCTTATAATAACATATACTGGATATAAAGGTAAAAACGGGTATAACTCAGGAACGGTAAGAATTAATTTGTCTTTAGTTTTTTCATTTTCATTGAAACTTAAAAAGTTGTAAAACATTATTACGAAATTTTTAAAAACTATAAGAAACATTTTAATTTAGGGTATCTAAATGAGCAAACTCATCACCAAGGAATAAAGCTTGAATGCTTTTCCTTAAACCTGTTTCCTGAGGAGTGTAAAAAACCGTGGTTATTAACAAAACTATGAGTGAAGTTAGAAAAAAGGCCGAAAACTTCGTTTTTTATGAAAACTTCGTTTTTTTATGAAAACCTATTCCGAAAATACTAAAAAAATCAAAAATACTTTACTTTATAACCTTTTAAATTTTGATTGAGCACCTATGAAAATCATAAAAAAAAATTTTGGGACACCCTAAAATATTTATATACTTTTTTTTGTGAAGAAATATGAGAAGAAAGAGGATTTTATTTAGCTATTTTAACCTTCACTTAGGCGGCTACCATTGGACCAACGAAAGAATTTACTCCCCTCTTTAGTATATGATATCGTTGACATGTCAATCGTTGCCTTTGTCACTGAAACAGACCGACAACGACTAACACAACCAACCGCTAATGCTGATTTTCTGATCGACATCATAGTCATGACAGAGTCGATCGCTGAACTTTCGGCTTCTTAGTCTCGTCTTAACTACTTCAGCCAGCAGCAGAATGTCTCGACACTTGCGCATAAAAGATGCGATACACATACATTCCAACTTCAGATGCTGTTATAAAAACAAGATAATATATGACTTTTTGATGAGAGCCATTAAATAGAAGACCTTTCAGAATGTCTGGAGAAAAGAGCTATCACAGAAGGCGTATTCCGCGATGACAACTTGTCAAAAAACACAAAAGTCAGCGATCCGGCTTACATGTCCAAAAAACAGTACATACGCCTAGAAGACTTCCGTATTTCCTATTTTTGCCTGTGAACAGTAATCTAACTGCCTATTTCACAATATCGAATGAATTTTCTCTTTCGTACAAATATGTTTGAAACAAAAGCATAATTTTATAAACTGTTTTTGTTTCAAATATATTTATACGAAAGAAAGAACTTTGTCGACATTGTGAAATCGGCAGTAAACCATATTTTGTTGATATATGTAGTTCGTCATTATTTTTATACCCTTCACAAAAAAGTAGGTTTGGCATTCCGTATGTAATTTCTTCGATATCAATATAGGACCCCATAAAGTATATATATATATATATATATATATATATATATATATATATATATATATATATATATATTCTGGATCCTTATGAATAGCGATGACGATTAAGCGATGTCCAACTGTCCGTCTGTCTGTACGTGAAATCGGTTTTCCCAAACCCCCAGAAGAGCTATAGACTTCGTTCTTGGACCGTTGGATTGGAAATGAACTTAAATAGAGTGGTATTGAAATTCAGAAAGATCCGATGTACGGTTCCAGAGATGGGAAGCTTACACCTATTTCTCGACGCAAAATTTATGCCAAAAACCAATTATTTTTTTTAATGTTTGTAAATTAAACCTATTTCGTTCTTTGGGAAGCCTCAATGGTCTATTAAAAACTAAAAAAATTTAAGTTTTTTTCCAGGGATGGTAAATAAAAATATTTTTTTTCGGTTTATTCCGTATTTTGTCGTACATGTAGTAACTAAAATTTTTAAAAATTTTAAGTTTTGCTTTAACAAAACCTCTTTATACGTCATGAAGATTTGCATTGACCAAAAAAAAAATTTTTTAAATTCAAATTTTGTTTCCAGGGATGGGAAATTGCAATTTTTTATACATCAAAGTAATCAAACACTTTATAACCTTTTAAATTTTGATTGAGCACCTATGAAAATCATAAAAAAAAATTTTGGGACACCCTAAAATATTTATATACTTTTTTTTGTGAAGAAATATGAGAAGAAAGAGGATTTTATTTAGCTATTTTAACCTTCACTTAGGCGGCTACCATTGGACCAACGAAAGAATTTACTCCCCTCTTTAGTACATGATATCGTTGACATGTCAATCGTTGCCTTTGTCACTGAAACAGACCGACAACGACTAACACAACCAACCGCTAATGCTGATTTTCTGATCGACATCATAGTCATGACAGAGTCGATCGCTGAACTTTCGGCTTATTAGTCTCGTCTTAACTACTTCAGCCAGCAGCAGAATGTCTCGACACTTGCGCATAAAAGATGCGATACACATACATTCCAACTTCAGATGCTGTTATAAAAACAAGATAATATATGACTTTTTGATGAGAGCCATTAAATAGAAGACCTTTCAGAATGTCTGGAGAAAAGAGCTATCACAGAAGGCGTATTCCGCGATGACAACTTGTCAAAAAACACAAAAGTCAGCGATCCGGCTTACATGTCCAAAAAACAGTACATACGCCTAGAAGACTTCCGTATTTCCTATTTTTGCCTGTGAACAGTAATCTAACTGCCTATTTCACAATATCGAATGAATTTTCTCTTTCGTACAAATATGTTTGAAACAAAAGCATAATTTTATAAACTGTTTTTGTTTCAAATATATTTATACGAAAGAAAGAACTTTGTCGACATTGTGAAATCGGCAGTAAACCATATTTTGTTGATATATGTAGTTCGTCATTATTTTTATACCCTTCACAAAAAAGTAGGTTTGGCATTCCGTATGTAATTTCTTCGATATCAATATAGGACCCCATAAAGTATATATATATATATATATATTCTGGATCCTTATGAATAGCGATGACGATTAAGCGATGTCCAACTGTCCGTCTGTCTGTACGTGAAATCGGTTTTCCCAAACCCCCAGAAGAGCTATAGACTTCGTTCTTGGACCGTTGGATTGGAAATGAACTTAAATAGAGTGGTATTGAAATTCAGAAAGATCCGATGTACGGTTCCAGAGATGGGAAGCTTACACCTATTTCTCGACGCAAAATTTATGCCAAAAACCAATTATTTTTTTTAATGTTTGTAAATTAAACCTATTTCGTTCTTTGGGAAGCCTCAATGGTCTATTAAAAACTAAAAAAATTTAAGTTTTTTTCCAGGGATGGTAAATAAAAATATTTTTTTTCGGTTTATTCCGTATTTTGTCGTACATGTAGTAACTAAAATTTTTAAAAATTTTAAGTTTTGCTTTAACAAAACCTCTTTATACGTCATGAAGATTTGCATTGACCAAAAAAAAATTTTTTAAATTCAAATTTTGTTTCCAGGGATGGGAAATTGCATTTTTTTATACATCAAAGTAATCAAACAGGCAACTGATGTTTTTTTTGCTACCTAAAACTATCTTATAATTTAGGAAGAACAAAATTGGTATCAAATATTCAAAAAAAAAAATAAATCAAAATTTCGAATACAGTGCAATATTTTGTAGTACATGAAAGTGGCCAAAATGGTTAAAAATTTTCAATTTTTCTTAAATAAAACTACTTTATACCTCTAGAAGACTTGCACTGATAAAAATAAATAAAATAATATTTCGCTTCCAGGGTTGGGAAAATTAAAGTTTTTTTTGGTAAATTTTGTAGTACATGTAATAACCAAAATTATTATAAATTTGGAGTTTTTCTTAAAAAAATCACTTTATACTTCATGATGATTTGCATTGATAAAAAACTTTTAGAAATTAAAATTTTGCTTCCAGGGATGAGAAATTGAAATTTTTTATACATAAAAGTAACCAAAATGTCTAAAAATTTCAAATGTTTCTTCAATAAAACTACTTTATACCTCATGAAAGGTCGCATCTATAAAAAAGCAATACAAATAAATTTCAATTCCTGGGCTGGGAAATTGAAAGTTTTTTTGGTACATGCAATATATTGTAGAACATGAAAGTGACAAAAACGGTTGCTAATTTTAAGATTTTTGTAAATAAAACTACTTTATAAGTAATGGAAACTAGCATTGGTAAAAAAGAAGACTGAAATTAAAATTTCGCTCCCAGGGATGGGAAATTTAAATTTTTTTTATACATGAAAGTAACCAAAAAGCCAACTAACGTCGGTTTTTTACTAATTAAAACTATTTTTTAATTCAGGAAAAACAAAATTGGTATCAATGATTAAAACAAATCACAATTTCGATTCCAGGAGTTAAATAAGATAACTCTTATTTTAATTTAAACAAATATCTTCTTATTTAATTTTGATCAATTATTTTTTTTTTATTAATAATTATAAATATATAAATATGTTTTCGAATGAAAATCAATTAATTTTCTGATTAGTATTTTTCAAATTATTTTACAAATATCAAAAGGAAGATTTGATGTTTTAACAAAGAACATTTTTAAAGTATAATTACAACAGGTAAAATATATTTAATACTATGTAACAATATTAAATAAGACTACGAAAGATATTACATAACTCCCCTACCCTTTGTTATCACACTGCTCCTGGAGTGTGAATTATGTTTATTTTAAATTTGTTTATATAAGTACATTCATGTTTAAAGAAATATGTATTTATAAATATATATATATATATATATATATATATATATATATATTTATATATATATATATATATATATATATATATATATATTTTTTTTTTAAGTATTAAAATTAAAATAAATATTCTATAAAAAGAAAATCTTGCAAAAATTACATGATATGATACACAAAAATTTTAAATCTGGAAGTTTGAGTTTATTAAGTTTTATTGATTTCCAATGGTTTAATAGTTCTTTTTTTTTTTTTTTTTTTAATTTCTTCCAGTTAGTTTTCTCTCAAACTTTTTATCCGGTAAATCATTTTGGTATTTATAAGTTCTTTTAATAATTTGCCTATCATTTTTGTGACCTTTTCCATCTATAAAATTTTTGTTCTTTTCTTTCACATTTTTTAATATGTATTTAGGTTTTTGTTTTAGATTGTAAAAGCCGAGATTTTTAACTAATTCTCTATTTTGAAAGTCATGAGTTTCTTGTCTGTTTTCGTTGGTTTTTTTAATCCTTTCAATCTTTACATTGTGAATATTATCGTGTAATTTCTGCCAAATGTTTTTATCCACTTTATTGTGTAACAGATCATTTGGTTTATAACCAGTTGTGGGCCGATAGCCATTAGTTGCTAGTGCCTTCACTTCTTTTTGTTTATTGTAATTTTAATTATAATAGACTTGAAATAATAATAATAATAATAATAATAATAACCAGTTTTACTATGTACTGAATCATTATATATTTGTACTGATTTTAAAACTAATGCTTTTTCAGACATATTTTTATTACCTTCTTCTAATTTAAAAAGCCTTATATGCTCATTTAAAGTAAGGTGATAACGTTCTATATCTGCATTACCAGTATGCGTATTGGGTGAAGTAAAGTGAAAATCGACTTTTTCAGTATTCAAAAATAGTCTTATATATGCAGTGTTAAATTCATTGTCAGCTATTATTTTGGAAGGTTTACCTAAAATAGCAAATCTTTCTCGAAGTGTCTCTACAATAGTTAACGAATTTCTATCATTTAAGTGATGAATTGATACATGTTTTGTTAATTTGTCGATACATGTCAAAAATGAGATAGTTTTGTTCAAAAACCAAATATCAACATGAATTATTTCATTTGATTTTATTGGTGTTTCAGTAACACATAATTTTGTTTTAATGGGTTGCCTATCATATTTGCACATGTTACAAATTAGGCAGTTATTTATAAATTTATTAATTTCGCCTTTTAAATTTGGATAGTAAATTATGTTTTTTAATTCTATAAAAGTTTCCTCAATTCCTCTATGGTTCTTTTCACAATGATACTGTTCTATAATTTCAGTAAGACTCGCTATATTGAAAATGTCTTTTAATAACTTAGTGCAACATATAAACTTCATTCTTGGAGAGTTCGAATAATAGTGAACCAATGATTCCTGGAATTTTTTAAATAAATCAAAATTGTCACAAAATATTGCTATTGTTCCTTTTATAGGAAAACTTGATTTTAAAAATTCTAACAACTTTTCTTCTATATATTCTTTTAATGTAATAGTGTATCTTATTTTGTTTTTATATAAGTTTTCTTTTTGACATCGGTTTTTATTTCCTAAATTTAAAACAATTTGATATTTATAAATATTTATCGGAGACTCAGAAATAGATATATAATCATTAAGATTTTCCTTTCCACTATGGTTTGTGGCTACGTCTGATTGAATATTTTCTTCTTCATCATGCAAAGCATTAATATCAAGTCGACTTAGATAATTAGCCACTTTGTTTGTTTTACCTTTAATGTACTCTATTTCATAATTATATTCATTGAGTAAAATCTTCCATCTTTGTAATTTTACGTTTGGTTCCTTCAAAGAATCAAGCCAAATAAGTGGTCTATGATCTGTTTGAATCTTAAATTGTCTTCCAAAAAGATAAGGTCTAAAGTATTTAACGGACCAAACAATTGCTAATAGTTCCTTCTCTATGGCACTATAATTAAGTTCATGTTTATTTAAAGTTCTTGACGCAAATGCAACTGGGTGACTATTTTGAGATAACACCGCACCTAATGCTTCATTGCTTGCATCTGTCGTTAAAACGAATAATTTGTCAAAGAGAGGATATGCCAAAACAGGAACATTGCATAAAATTGTTTTTAATTTATTGAAACAGTCAATATACAATTTATTGTTAGTATTAATAACTGCACCTTTTTTAAGGTATGAAATCATTGGCAAAGCTATTTTACTATAGTCTTTGATGAATTTTCTATAAAACCCAGTTAAACCTTAAAATGATCTAATTTCCTTAATAGTTTTGGGTAATGAAATTTTCTGTATTATATTTATTTTGTCAGGATTTGGTTTAATTTCTTGAGGAGTAATTATGTGACCTAAATATTCAGAATGTTTTTTGAAAAAACTGCATTTATCAACTTGGACTTTAAGATTATATTCAGTTAATCTTTTGAAAATTTTTCTCAAGGATGATACATGCTCTTCAAGAGATGTAGAAAATACCAAAATATCATCCATATAAACGACACATATATTATTTATGAAATCTGCAAGCACTTCATTCATCATACGCTGAAAAGAGGCTGGAGCATTTTTTAAGCCAAATGGCATTCTAGTAAACTCAAAATGACCTCTTGACGTGGAAAAGGCTGTTTTATGTCTATCTTCCGGCGAGATCAAAATTTGATGGAACCCTTTTGCTAGGTCTATAGTACTGAAATATTGTGAATTCCCTAATTTTGAAAAAAGGTCTTCCATGTTCGGTATGGGAAATTTATCCTCTATTGTAACTTGGTTCAATTTTCTATAATCAATAACCACTCTCCATTTTTGTATACCGGAATTATCATTTTTTTTCAGAACAACCCATATAGGAGCATTATATGGACTATTAGATTTCGTAATAATTCCTGAATCTAACATAGCATTTACTTGCTTCTCAACTTCTTCTTTATGAATTTCAGGAAACCGATAAGTTCTTGAATAAACAGGAATATCATTAACAGTTCGAATTTTATGTCTATATTTACAGGCTGCTGTTAAATTATCACCCTCAATATAAAAAACAGATTTGTATTAATTTATTATTTTCATCAATATATTTATTTCTTCTTCATTAGCATTTTCCATTTTAAGTTTTTGTGTAAGAAGGTCAATTCTTGGTTCATTAAAATTTATTTCAAAAATTGTGTCGGTAAAAGCCTTATCAAAACTTTTACTTTGATCCGACGATCCACAAAATATCAACGGTATTTTGGCGTCATTTGTTACTAATATATTATTTGAAAGATCTATTTTTGCCCCTAGTGGTCTTAATATATTGCAACCTATAATAGCATCGAATTCTGTGTTAAAATCTGTTTCTAACATTTCTATTTTTATATTAGGACGGTTAAATTCTTTAAAAAGTGGTATTGTTATTTTAGTGTTAGAAAAGGTTTTTGAAGAAATTGTATTTAAAATAACTGGTTTGTCAAGTTGACTTCTAAAAGAATTATGAAATAAACCTTTCATAATTCTTTTCATAATTTTTCAGAGCAAAGCAGCTCTGAGTCAGTTAACATCAAGCCTCGTTGGCAATTATTTTTTAAGTGCAGCCAGACCACTGATTGTTTACTCTCTTTCGAGAGTTTTGTGTCTCACTCGCACTAGTTAATTTCAACACCTCAGATAACTGTATAGTTTTACAGTTCTTATGAGGAATATTCCGTGGTTAACTACGTTGCTACTTCCTATGTATGTGAAGGCATAGGTCGTGTACAGTCAGTCACAGTAACGGAAGAAAATACGGGTTAATAACATCGCCGGCATATGGTCTAAGTCACTCCGTCGGCATCTGTGCACCAAATACTTTGCAAATTTACTTTGTAAAGTATTTCAACATACAAATACAACCTTTCTTTATTATTGTTGTACCAGAACCGGTATCTATCAGAAGTTTAATAGGATTTGAGTTTGTTTTGACTATTAAAAAGGGAAGGTCTTTCGGTTCATAATTGAAAAATTTAAAAGTTGAATATTATCAACATCCATTTGTTCTGGGTAAGACATATCAGATCTCTTAGAATTACTATTTTGAGAAAATTGTCTTGAGTTTTGTATCATATTGTTTTTATTAAAATTGGATTCTACTTTCTGTCCATTTCTGAATTGATTATTTGAAAACCTAGTTTCCAAATTGGGAAAACTCGTCAAACTTCTGTTATGATTAGAACAGGAAGGATTATTACTTTGGAATCCATTTATTCTATAGAAAGATTGAGGTATAGTTGTCATATTTGTATTTCTATTAAAATCTCTGCTTTTAAATTTATTACTATTATTATTATTATTATTATTATTATTATTATTATTATCTAAATATTTATTTTGAAATCTTTTATAATTATTATGAGAAAATTATGAAAAGGATTGCAAATTCGGGCATTTATAATTAAAATATTCAGTTTCAACCAAAATTTCTTTTGCTTTTAATAAAGTTTGAGGATTTCTGGCATTAAGTATTAACTTTGGTTCATTTGGAAGCTTACTTATAAAAATTTTTAAAACCATTAATTCATTATTTTTGCAATTAAACCATTGACTATCTTGATCAGCACTAGATTTTAGATTCAGTTTAGTTAATAAATTTAATAAATAATCATAAAATTTATTTATACTATTACGAATTTCAGCAATTTTAATTTTATTTATAATACTTTCTATGCTATCGTTTATACTAAAATTAATTCTTAAAACAATTTTTACATCGTCCCATTTAGTCGGGTTTCTGTTATTGATCAATGTTACATTAGCTTTTCCTATTATCTTGTTTCTCACCCTCAGATCGAATAACGTGATGAAATTTGCATCAACATGTTTTCTCAATTCATCGACATGTGAAATAAATATCTGTAATTCTTCTGGCTTACCATCAAAATATAGAATTCCATCCAAAAGGGTAAATGCGTTTAAGGCCATTACCAGCTCTATCTTGATTTTTTAAATTTTATCTTGATTCACCTCTTAGTATTGTTAATGATTATATTCATTCAGCTTTTTGTGTAGCTTTATTCTTTCTCAATTTTTTTTTTTAATGTTTAGTTTAAATTTCTTTTTGGTAAGATCTTATATACTTTTACCAGTTTCAAATTTTATTATTTTTTTTAAGCAGCGTCTTGAGATATGATTCAGATATGATTCAGATTTAAGTGTGGTTCGTAAAGCCGACTGCGCCAGTTAAATAAGATAAATCTTATTTTAATTTAAAGAAATATCTTTTTGTTTAATTTTGATCAATTATTTTTTTTTATTAATAATTATAAATATATAAATATGTTTTCGAATGAAAATCAATTAATTTTCTGATTAGTATTTTTCAAATTATTTTACAAATATCAAAAGGAAGATTTGATGTTTTAACAAAGAACATTTTTAAAGTATAATTACAACAGGTAAAATATATTTAATACTATGTAACAATATTAAATAAGACTACGAAAGATATTACATAACTCAGGGTTGGATAACTGCAATATTTTGTTGCACATGAAAGTGACCAAAATGGTTACAAATTTTAAGTTTTTCTTAAATAAACCTCAATTTTAATTTTTTAATTTTGTTTCATAAACAAAATATTTTTTCATATCAAATAAAATAATTAATTTCCTGAAGAAGTCACACAAAGGAGTGACGAAATATTGAAATTAAAAATTAAACTAAAATAAAGAGACCTTAAGCTTAAAAATATCAGAATACAATATTAAATAAACCTCATTATTAAGAGCTGCATGAACCTCATTATCAAAATATTTTATGGTACATGAGAGTGACCAAAAAGTTTAAAAATTCGCTAAGAATTGCATTGGTAAAATAAATAAAAATTCGCTTCCAGAGTTGGAAAATCGAAATATTTCTGGTACATAAAAGTACTCACATAAATTCCAAATTTTGTTTTTTTAGTGAATTAAACCTATTTTATACTTCAAGAAGAATTAATTTGGTATTAAAAATTCGGTTCCAGGATTGGAAAATCGAATTTTTTTAGTACATTAAAGTAGTCATGTAAGTTCCTAATTTTTGTTCTGTGTGAATGAAAGCTTTTTTATACTTCGGGAAGTGTTAAATTTTTATTAAAAACCAAAATAATTAAAACTCCAATTTCAGGGTTGGAATATCGACATTTTATGATTGATAAAAGTAACCATATACATAATTTGTTATTTTTGATTTTTATGATGAATTATACCTACTTTATATATCAGGAAGAAATAAATTGGTATTAAAAACAAAAAAAATTTAAAAGACTATTCTACCGTTGGACAATTAGAACCTTTTGGGGTACATGAAATGGATTTTTTCTTTTTGTTTGTAAATTAAACATATTTAATATTTTTGAAAGACGTTCAGGGGTATTAGAAGTAAGAAGAGCTAAATATTTAGCTTCCTAACCAAAAAATTTAACCGTTGTCTTATATATAAAAGAAACTGATAACATCATTTTGTTTTTTTTTATTATTTTTTAATTAAAGCTACTTTCTGTTTTAGCAAGAAAGAAAGACGAATTACATCTGTGAAGGGTATTTAAGATTCGGCACAGCCGAATATAGCACTTTTACTTGTTTATTAATTCACAGCGATTTCGTATCACAATAAATTAATCTGAACTACAAGTATTTTTTGACACCAGAGAATATGAACTCTAATTAAAATTATGACTTGAAAATACACACGTAGTATTATCAGCACTAACACCAGCATATGTATGTATGGATGTACATTGTACAAGCAGTCAGTGTTTTTAGAATTATGCATTAAACACATTCACGACAGCAGGCTACCAACTGTAACCTGTCAGAAATAGAATACATGTCGCATCCTAAATTCAAAAGGGTCACAACTCAAAATACAAAAATTTTCAGGGAGACAAAAAACTTTTCATCGTGCAGAAGAAACACACTTAATATAAAAATAGACAACTGTATTTTTCCAGTTGAAGAAGATAGTGATGTGAAAGAAATTTCTGCAGTAGTTAGAGATGTGTACTCTGAACAAGTTTATGGAAAAAGATCAGTTTTGGAAAATTTTGAGTTGTGACCCTTTTGTATTTAGGGTGCGATGTGATTATATAGGAATGATTATTTTCACGGCTACACGGCAGGTTGTTGTCCGTGCTACTTTTGTGGTTGTAGTCAAAATAAACTAATTTCTATTTTCATAGGCGACAATAAATAAATTAGTGCTGTGAAACATCTTAAATATATAAGCGTTTAAAAATATTTTCAAACTGGTCAAGAATAGGAAAGTTGTTAAAAATAAAATATGTATACCCCTTTCAAAAATAAAAATTATTTTGCAATATTTATTTATTTTTTTTGCGATCTCTCTCGGCTTTTATTTTTTATATATATTTTTATTTTATTTATTTATTAATTTTATTTTGTTATATTTCCTAGAATATTGGACGCATATAAACGATATGGGTATAATTTCAAATTACTCCAAAATGTTTTTCCATTGTTAGACATATTTTTCAAATTTATTCACCTATTGCGAGTATTATAAAATTTTGAAATTCGTTATCTGACTTTTCAAGTAAAAATTCAATTATTCTGAATAAGCTCGATGCCACGGCATTTGAACTCTAATTTTGTATATACTTGATAGCCATTATCGATAAAAGTCGTGAATTAGGTCACATATGAACGCATAAACTCATTTTCATAGTGCCATAACAAAAAAGGACATCAAAATGTATTTATTACAAATACAAAAACAATAAAGAGCTATAAACAAATAAAGTGTTTTTATTATTAAATTTGTTTCGATCTATAAATAGATTTAGAATACTCGCTTTTATGTTGACGTTGTAGCTGCCGAGTTCAAAATAATTAAGTAGCTGACTATAATGCGACAAGTGTTGCTAGCGGCACATGTAGCCATGTAGTCGGTAGCTTGCTGTCGTGAATATGTTTGAAGCATTAGTATTTATGTGCAAAAACGAAAAATGTGAAAATATTTGCATTCCTAATGTAAGGGAATTTGGAAAACTGTAACTCCATCAGTTTACGGTTCGTACGGCTGATTTCATTAGTTAAATACTTATCTGTTTATGCGCTAACACACATACACGTACATTGACTAATTTTTAACTAAACAACAAATTAAAAATAAAACAACTAAAAGCTCTATATTCGGCTATGCCGAATTTTTAATACCCTTCACAGATGTCTTTCTTCTTTCTTTCTAAAACAGAAAATAGGTTTAATTATTAAAAAAGCAAAATTTTGTTATTTAGTTACTTTCATATTTAAGAAAAAGTTTAAATTTTTCAGCTCGAAAGCTGTATTTTTAGCTTTTTTTATTTCTAATACCAATGCACATCTTTCAAAAATATTAAATATTTTTAATTTACAAACAAAAAGAAAAAATTTGTTTCAGTTGGTTACTTTTATGTACCAAAGAAAGTTCCAATTGTCCAAACCTGGAATCGTCTTTTAGATTTTTTCGAATTCTCAATACCAATTCTATTCATCCTGAAGAATAAAATAGGCTTAAATCACAGAAAAAAGTTCAATGGTCTAATCCAGGAGACCATTTTTTTTTTAAATTTGTATACCATGTTTTGTTTTCCTGAAGCATAAAATAGTTTTAAAACTAAACAAAAACAAAAATTAGTATCCGTTTTATATTCTTGTATTAACCAAAAGCAAACGAAATGTCCAACACTGGAATAGAATTTTTGATTTTTAAGGTTTTTAATACCAATTTAATTCTGTAACTAGGTTCACTTCACTAATAAAAACTAAAATTTGTAAAATGGTTACTTGTATATACCAAAAAAAAATTTCGATTGTCCAACCGTAGAATCGAATAGCAAATTAAATTCTGCTTGAAATATAAAATATATTGATTTGATTCACGATAACATAATTAAACAGAAATATTAAGAGATAACTAATATGTACATTTAATATAATGAATTAAAACATGGAAATTAATTTAATATAATGTTAATTAATTAATGTTAATTAATTATATCAAATTAATTTCCATGTTTTAATTCATTATATTAAATGTACATATTAGTTATCTCTTAATATTTCTGTTTAATTATGTTATCCTCAGTGGAGTTTAACATATTATGTTAATATTATTAAATCAAATTTACTTATTGTCCTTAAATGGACAGATTGTAAATAAAGGATTACAAAAAAGATGTATAGATTTTCCAACCCAAGAATCGGAATTTTGATTTTCCGAATTTTATATGAATGCAGACATAAAAATTTTTGAATTCCCCACCCTGGAATGAAAATGTAGATTTTTTTATACCCTCCAAAAAATAATTTGGAGGGTATATTCACTTTGTCATTCCGTTTGTAACGCATCGAAATATTTATCTCAGACCCCATAAAGTATATATATTCTTGATCAGTGATGAAATCTAAGACGAACTGAGCATGTCCGTCCGTCCGTCCGTCTGTGGAAATCACGATTCAGTCCAAACGAAATGAGCTAGACTCTTGAAATTTGGCATAAATATATTTTACAACTTAGAGCAGGTTAAGTTCGAAGATGGGCTAAATCGGGCAAGAGGGAAAAAAGTTCCCCTAAGAAGAACTAAACCAACCCAGAAAAAACAACATAATTTTTAAAGTTTTTTGGATATTTTGTTAAGCAAATGATATATTTTTATGTCAAATACGGTCCAACGCCTTAAACTTGGAGCCATTAAATAAAATAAAAATATTTTTTGACCCCGCCCACTTCAGTGGGCGTTATTATAGGCAAAAATAGCATAAAAATTTAACAAATTGTTTTACTTAAGCCTACATTCCTTAAAAATAACACTTTTAAGCTTTAATGACGAAGCTGAGACGAAACCTGGTACTACTCTGCCCTACCCCTTCCTTCCCCTTCGCCCCCTAAATGACCCTACCAAAAAAAAATTTTTTTTTTAAATTTTGTATATAATCATCCCAAGTATTTATCTTTAGAGTTTTATGACTGCCGATTTCTGCCCTACCCCCCCCTCCCCTCTTCCTTTGCCCCCTAAATGACCCTACCAAAAAAAAAAACTTTTTTTTTTAAATTTTGTATATAATCATCCCAAGTATTTATCTTTAGAGTTTTATGACTGCCGATTTCTGCCCAACCCCCCCCCCCCCCCCCAACCTCTTCCTTTGCCCCCTAAATGACCCTACCAAAAAAATTTTTTTTTTAAATTTTGTATATAATCATCCCAAGTATTTATCTTTAGAGTTTTATGACTGCCGATTTCTGCCCTACCCCCCCCCCCCCCTTATATTTGCCCCCTAAATGACCCTGCCAAAAAAATTTGTTTTTTAAATTTTGTATACAATCATAACAAGCATTTATCTTTAGAGTTTTATGACTGCCTGTTGCTGCCCTACCCCCTCCTCTCCCTTTGCCCGCTAAATGACCCTATTAAAACTAAATAAAAATTATTTTTTAATTTTGTGTATAATCATCCCAAGCATTTATTTTTAGAGTTTTATGTCTACCTGTTTCAGCCCTATCCCCTCTCACCCTTTGCCCTCTAAATGACCCTATCAAAAAAAAGAAATTTTAATTTTGTATATAATTATCCCAAGCATTTATTTTTAGAGTTTTATGACAAAGGTGAAATGTTTCCCCCACAGCCCTTGCCAGAGCGACCCCGCCAAAATACAGTTTTTATACCCTCCAAAGAGAATTGGACCCTATAAAGTAAATATGTATATTCTTGATTAGTGATGAAGTTTAAGACGTTCTAGCATTGACCATACGTTCGTCTGTGGAAAACATGATATTGTATATTTTTGAACCCCGCCCCCTTTAGTGGGCGTTGACGTACGTTATTATATAAAGGAACTCTGTCCCACCAAGTTAAACATTTCAAATTCACTTACTAAATATTTGGAGGGTATTTAAAATTCGACCCGGTCGAATATAACGTTTTTACTTGTTAAATTTCCAATTTTATTTTTCCTAATATCTAAAATAGTTTTAATTAGCACAAAAATAAATTTTATGTATCAAAACAAAAAATTTTAATTTCACATCTCTGGAAAAGAATTTTTTATTTTTTAGTTTTAATACATATTTTATCCAAAGTATGAAATAGATTTAATTAACAACAAAATAAAAACATAATTGGTTTTTGCTAGCTAATTTTGCATCCAGAAATATACGTACGCTTCCCAGCTCTGGAACCTTATTTTGAATTTTGGTGAATTTCAACACCACCATATTTAAGTTTATTTCCAATCCATATATTCACTTTTTTGTGAAGTGTTTAAAAAAACAACTTTCAATCAACATTAATGCAACATCCCTCGAATTAATCAAATGAGTCCATTTTTAGAAAGCATCAAATTTTAAGATTTTCTTGCATTTCTGACTATCACTCGTGTATAATTCAACAGGAAACGCACTGAAACACTCCAGTATACTTCATACATGAAGAATAAATTTTCTTCATTTGACCTTTATCACTATTACAATAATACGAAAAACTGCAGGCATTTTGTTTGTGAAAAAATGTTCCTTCTTGTCAAAAACAGCACCAGCTTGTGGTTTTCAACCAATGCTTTTGACAATAACTAAAAGCAGCATTGTAAACAAACATCGATAAAACGTAAACAAAATAAATAATGGCATACAACTTCTGACACTATGAAAACAGTGTATATGAATGTATGTATATGTAACCTCGTTTCTTGAAGTAACAGAACTTAAATAAATAAAAGCTTAATCGTTTAACACACAAATTAATATTTATTTACATATATAAGTATAATAATTTTTACAACAAAAACTCATCTATACACTTACTAATATATTCTTATTTTCATTGTTTTGAAGCATTCTTTTGTTCAATAGTTCCAAAATATTTCTGTCAATTACGAGATGAAATTGTTTATTATAAATCAATATAAGAATTAATGTTTATTATAATAGTTTTGAACATAACTCTATAACAACGGCTGACTTTTTAGAAACTTTCTTTTTGGCAGCTCAGCCGTTTCCGTATAACATGTTACTGTTAAACATGAACCGTCAATGTATTCCGCACAATGCTCTGTTTGCTATGGATTATGGTCCAGTGGCATTATTGGCCCATACTTTTTCAAAGACGACGAAGGCAGTAACGTTACTGTAAATGGCAAGCGCTACCGTGTTTTTGCCCAAAATGAAAAGCTGGACTTAGCTGTCAAGACGGTTCCACATACCTCACAGCAGGCGAAAAAGTGGCCCAATTGACAGACGCGTTGGATGAACAGTTTATTTCACGTTTTGGGGTCGCTCAGTTTCACATATTTCTTGAAAGTCTATGTGTGTTTATAACCAAATCCGAAAGCTCTTAAAAAATCACCAATTTTTTTATCTTCGGCCAGCACTTAGGGGATGACCCCTATATATGCAATGCATTGCGTCGGAACTGAAAACGAGGGGATAGTATTGAGGGGACAGATTAGTAAAGATGAGAAGATAGACATTTTTTTTTTGTAGCTATTTTAACCTTCTACTTCGCCGGCTAATTTTTTCTACAGGGCCAACGAAGGTGGGTGCTGTTACTCTGCTTTTAGTAGTTGATAGTGTCAGTCGCTGCCAATTACGTTCAGTGACCATTGACTATGCCTTCATCATTGAAAGAGGCTGGCAACAACTAACAGAACCACGCACTAATGCTGATCAGAAGAATTCAACACAATATTTCATGACGCAGCGCGGGCTCGAACTCAGGACCCTCCGCTTCATAGTCTCGTGTTCTACTACTTCAGCCAACAGCACCCACATTAGTAAATGACTATATACTAAAATCTATGAACATCTTGCCATGTGAACTGTAACCATAGTCAAAACACCAGCACCCAGGGGATAACCCCTACATATGCAAACATTGCGACGGAAAAAGAAGGAGAAGACAGATGAAGAAAAATAAGAAAATAGATAACTTTTTTGTGGCTTTTTAAACCTTTACTTCGCCGTCTAATTTTTGATACAGAGTTCACGAAGGAGGTTGCTGTTTTATTAATATTTTTTTTAAATAAATCATTAGAAATAGCAATTCCACTTTGAAAATTTTTGTTTTCTAAAGATTCGACTTTCGGAATTGAATAACTTGCGATCTGTGATATAATTTATTTAAAGTGTCTCTCACTTGAAAGCTAGTTCAACCCAAATAAAATTCTTTTACAATATTTGCAATCCGGCTTTAGTCTAATTTATTAAAGTTTATTGTACATACACAATAATAATCATTATTATTTAAAACAAGATTAGTGGTAACGCATCCACATGACTATCTATAACAGAAACATTATTTCAGGCTTTATTTACCTGCTTTATGTTGACTTATCTCAACAATATTTAAATTTACGAGTCAATTACACAACGCAACAAAATAAAAAAAATTTCATATGTTTTTAAAACCACTATACAATTTTGATGTATCATGACTACCTTTATACAAAAATGGTAAAATTTTTAAATTCTATGGATAGATTTTTTTTTAAATTTTTTTGTAAAATTGCATTTTTTTTAGACGCTTTTTCACATTATTAGTGATAACTCAAAAACGGCTAATCGGATATTATTCAAATATAATCAGAAAAATTAAGATTTACATAGCCTTTAATCCGTCTATATCTTTTGCTTTAATCGGATCAACAGTTTCAGAGTTATAATAAAAAATGTAAGAAAAAAATATATTTTTTACGTAAAAATGGCAAAAATTTTTGTTTTAAAAAAATCATGAAAATTAGAAAACGGCAAAAAATGTTCAGATTCATTATTCTATTACAAAGCCACAAATAATAGCAACAAAACGAGATACCGACCATAAAAATCGACTGATTATTTTCGAATTTATTCACAATTAAGTAAATTAAGCAACTTCTTTTGTCATACATTTCTTATGCTTTATAGATGCTTTTAAAACTACTATACAATATCCAAGTACTGCTGAAGTGTTTTGGATGTTTCGGTTTTTAATATTCTCCAGCTATCATATGCATAGCGAATGCAAAAAGTTGTCCCATCAATTCGTTGTGCAAATGGGTTGGTGCTTATTTGTTTGGTTGTTTGTTAGAAAGAAAATTACACATTAATAATTGAAAAACAAACCACAAAAAGACCTTCAAAACTTGATTTAAGAATTTCAATAACATTTCCAGATTTAAATGATATTAATATTCCAGTAACACTGTTTGCTACATAATAAATACACCTACATATGTAATTCTGTTTTTACGGCGATTTTCTACCTAATTTTTCATTGTTTTTACGCGACTTGATTTGTTTTAATGCGATCCAAAAATGTGTTTCTACCAGAAAAGCACATTGGGAAGAATTTAAATTAAACATATAGTTGGCAGCTCTATAAGTTGTGTGTTACGACAACTCAACCAAAACAGTGGAAGTTCCAACCCTCACTGAATAAAGAACCGCGAAATTTCAACTTGAACTAAAATTGTTAATGGTTAATTGTCGTGGATTACAAAACAGTTTTATAAAACTAGAGGTCAACGATTAATAACGGGGTTTGTAAACCAAATCACTGACCTCCGATTGAGCATGATTTCAAAATATTTATAGCGATGTTCTCCAAACCAATTCGCTATCGTACGATTTCCAAAATAAATAATGATCATGAAGACGTCCTTAAAACCATTTAAGATGATTTTCTGTCAGATATGATAATTGAGAAATTAAACATATTCTGTAAAAATATTTCTCCTAAAGGAGTTCGATTTCTAAGTTCGCATGATTTTAAACCGATTCGATTTACAAAAGAGAGCCGTATATATTTTTAATTCTTATGATTTTTGTGATTACTAGTTGTTTTGTTTTTTGTTTAAATAAAATATTTACGTATAAAGCAAGATGGATTTGAATTATTAATCTTATTTTATCTGATATTTCATACATAGAACCAATTCTCGATTTTATATTATGAGGGATTTTACATGAGTATTCGGGACAAGTATCTATCGCGTAAAAGCAGAATTAGGTGTATATGTATGTATACTCACATATTTAGTAAAGAAAATACAACAATAACTAAAAATGAAAGAAATGATTTGATTCGATATACTTAGTGCTCACGTACATGTTGTTTCCAAAATAGTAGCTGAGAGTTAGTATCTAAAAGTAATTGTTAGTATTATTTTCAATCGCCACTGAATAAACTTTCGTCTAGTTTTCAAGCTGACACTATTGTAGATGTCGTCACTTTATACAAGTAATTATGTAGTTTTCTGGTAATTATTAACTAATGATAAATATTATTTTGAATTACTTTATAACTGCTAATTGTTTGTTTCAAATTTATTCATTCATTGCAGTTATGACTTATGAATTGAATTTGTTATATGACTATAAACGTTGTTCAGACAGACAGAACAGATTGAATCAATTAAATAAGTTCATGAAGATAAATTTTACACAATAACACACGACAAAATGACGTTACTACTTTCCAATAAGTTTTGTTGCGATCAATGATGACCGTTTACGTCCAGTAATAAAAATATACTAAATACATATTTGCAAAAATTTAACTGAGCCCCTTCTGTGAAGTAACGAAATAGACGTTAATTCTTTCGCTCTTTCAGTAGCAATTTGTCTAGTTCAAATCGTATGCTCACTAACACAATAAACACTTTACTGGAGCAAACCCAGCAAACTATTTGACAGTAGACATACAGTGATAAGAGGATTAATTATATGCTGTTTATCTAAACCAAGTGTGCCCAAAGGTTCCTTATGGAAGAGTAAACACCAATAAATTGAAAGAAAAACTAATTTTTATTCAATATTTTTTGCTGTAAAAACAAATACATACAAAGCGATTTCATACGCTAAACAAAAATAAAATCTTCACTGATGATCGCTGTCGTCAATGTTTACCAGCAAACCTTCCGCAAGAAAAGGAAAAAAGAAAAATAATTAGCACTTGGGTTCAATATTTATATTAAATAACTATAAATGAACAATTTCAAATAAAAAAAGTTGAAAGTAAAATAATTTTTAATATTTTTTATTATCAAACAAATTTAATTTGAAAAATCGCAATTCGCCCCACTGTCCTGTTTTTACAATAACATAATAGTTCTCCAAATGAATTTTATTAGCCAATCAGAATACATGTTGAGTGACGTCAGAGTTCCAGCATGGCATTGGAGCAAAATGATGTTTGCGGCTCTGTACGCAGTGATGGTGTGTAAAAAATAAGGTTTTGTAGGACATCTGACAAAGAGTAATGCAAATACACATATGTATATGTTCATTGCATTATTCAACAACAGGCATTATTTGCAAAAAGTTTGAATGTAATGAATACAATGAATTGTGGTTCAAATTGTTAACAAAACACGGGGTGCTCATAAGGGAATGTCATTTATAATTTTCCGCATCTCTTCATACTTTTTGCCAAAGCATTTTAAAACATCATTGCTAAACTGTTTGAAAAACTCGCCATCGTCAAGACGACGGCAACGTTTAGCAAGAGACGTAGCAACAACAAAAGATGCCTTTCTTTTTAAACAAAATAAGAAAAAATAGAATCAGCAATCATATTTTTTATAAAGATGTTTACACATCTCCCCTGTGATCGGACTCACATTGTTTTTTTTCTCTGGCAACGCTGATTCTTAAAGTATGCTATAAACATAACTTGCCTGTTTGAATGCTGAAACTAGACTGATTAAAGTTGTTTACAGCTCTACAATGCGTGTGCACACCAGTGTTGCCAAGTAAATTTGATCGAAAAACCTCAAATCATATCAAAAAACCCTAAATTTCCTCTAAGGCAAAATAAAAATATTCTCTATTTTCAAATTTTTTTCAGTAAAAATATTTATTTCATATTTCACACTATTTATTTCATTTTACATATATACATAAATATTCTATTGCCTTAAAAATTAACAAATATTGTTGGTATTAAAAATTTCCAAAACATTCTCGTCACTATCATCAATAGCATACATGTTTTCATAGTTAAATAATTTAACCATTTCTGGGGAAGGTGTGAAGTTTTGGCATCCATTATCTAATGAATATATAACTCTTAAAATTGATTCAACTGTTAAAGTAGCCATTCTATTTCGTATTTTATTTTTTATGATACTAAACATTGAGAATGTACGTTCGACAGTTGCATTTGAAAAAGGTAGTGCCAGTAACGCAAATGCTAGTCTGGTAATTTTCGGAAATTTTTGTAAGTCGCATGCATCCTTTCTCTGACTTACTTCATGCCAAAATTTTTCGGAGGAGCACGTGTTATTCCAGCATGAATAATGAAGCTTTTTCCATTCTTCCAAAGTACCATCCACATCTTCAACAATGTTTTTAAAATGAACTGCAATATCTGGTTTATTGGATTTTAGTGCTGTGTCTGGTGAAAAGGTTGTTATTTGTTTCATTATATTTATGTTGTCTGGAAGTCTCTGTTTCAATTGTTGGCATAATTCTACAATAAAATTTCTGCAATTTTCTTTAATTTCAACAACGTTAGAGATTTCATCTAAAAGTTTATGACAACTAGATCCCAAATTAAAACATTCTAATGGTATTAAAAAGTTTTCAAAATTAAAACTTGATATTATAGAAATTTGTTCATTTTCCAAGACATCTGCATGCACAATTTTTTGCAAAAGACCCAAATAACAATCCTTTAAATCTTCATATAATTTTAACAGGTCCGCATTTTCTGCCTGAAACGTTTTATTTAATTTGATTATAGATTTTAAAATATCTTTCAGAAAAACAAAATACAATTTGTTTTCTTTACTATACATTTTGGATAAAAGAAGTGCTGTGTGGCACTTCTCGTTAGTAGCAGCTAATTCGAAATGAAGGTGTAAGGCTTCCCACTGCTCAATAATTTTTTCAATTGAGACATATCTAGCAAGCCAGCGAGTTCCACTTAATTTGTCTATCTTGATAGGGCTAGTATCCATAATTAAGTTATGTATTGTGTCATATTCTATCTGTCTTTTACTGCTGTGAGAAAACCAAAAAATTGTTTCCCGTATGATAAAATCTATTTCTGAAGGCAAAACTTTTATAGCTTCTTCTGCAGCCAACTGCAACGAATGACAAATGCATTTAACACTAACTAAATGGGGAACAGCTTCTCGTAGTCTGCTACTAACCGAGTTATTCTTCCCAACCATAGAATTTGCTCCATCTACACCTATTCCGACCAAATTTTTAATGTATAAACCATCTGAGTTTAAAACGCTTATGACAGAATTCGTAATAGCTTCGGAAGTCCCACTTTGAATCTCTATTAATCTATATAATGTTGTTATCACCTTACCAGTATTTATATTAAAATATTTTATCATCAGACATAACATTTTCTTCTTGTCGATTGAAGTACTTTCATCGATAATCAATGAATAGGGTCTGTCCCCAACTTCATTTAAGCATTGCATAAAAATACGGGAGCCATAAAATTTTTTATAATCGCGTTACATTTAGTTCTGTGGAGGCGAATTTCTCGTAAGGATTCCGAATCATCACAGAGCTGTTTAACCAATTCTCCAAGGTGATCGACACAGTTAACAGAGCAATGTTCTGCAACGAAAGCTGCAAGTTTTATTTCAGTAATTTTTCTGGCAGTAGTAAGCGTAGGTTTAAAGTAATTGTTTACTGAAACAATATGATCATTATATAAGGATGCTCTTTTTACATGTATTTTAGTGTCTTTATGGACACTTAAACCTTTTTTGTGGGCAAGAAGAACACAATTACAATATTTACATTGAGCTTTTTCTTCATCGTCCAAGCAAGAAGCAAGTCAACCTTTTAAAAATAGTACGTATTACTATAACACGAAAATATAATAAAACTAAATCACCTTTAAATTCGTCTTCTTTTTCCCATTCCTTTTTATATTTTTGGTTGTATTTTCTTTCTTTAGACATTTTTAAAGTTATTTCTTTTTTGGGAAATGTTTACTATTAAGAAATTTAAATTAAGATGAAAACAAATTTGAATGGTTGCAATATCTAGGCATATGCAAACATTACTACTAAATCAACACATATATATTAACCCTAGTCTCCCTAATATTATTTAGGGGCATTTTTAGATGGAAACAAATTTGAACCGTTGCAATATTTAGGCATATGTGAATATTACTACTAAATCTACACAGATATATTAACCCTAAAAATTATTTTAAACCCTAAATTTCCCCCTGACAAATGTACACCCTAAACGTAAATAAAAACCCTAGATTTAGGGTGAAAACCCCTAACTTGGGAACACTGGTGCACACTATGTAACAGAAGAGTACATGAAAAGGCGCCGAGCCCTGCATTTGCCTTTCCGTGATCTAAACCAAATAGTATACAAAAGAGAAGGTTACTGTTCACACTATTCATGATGTCCACTTCTTTATATATTTCAAGGAATACAGCTCTAATTGGCGGCACATTGTTTCGATGAGTGATCGTGCGTAGTTAGATTTTTTTCTGTCTATTACAACTCTATTCTGTAAATGATCAACTTCTTATAACAAATGTCGTTCATTACAAGTATTGAGATTAAGAAGAGGGCCAAGTTTATTAGAAGGGCAAATACTCGTTGAACTATTTTCATATCAGAAAAATTAAATTTTTTTGTAAAGTTAAGGAGTTGCTCTTTAATCTATGGTTAACTTTAAACTTAGTTTAACCTGATTTTTTCCGACGAAATATGATTTTTCGACTATTCCATTAAAGACATTTTAAGCAAAACTAACTGTTCCGTCAAAAGTTTGTATACAAACTTTTCAAAATTGTTTTAGGGTTAACTAAACCTAGTTTAAGTGAGCAGCATTAATAGTTGACATGTTTTTGAAGAGCTTGGTTTTACTTTTACTTTTTTTATATAAAAGCTTGCTTGAAAATTTTCTTTAAACTCAACGTTTATGGATGATATGAGAAAAAACATAATGAAAACAGTGTCAGATACATAGCCTTAAGTTGTTGCACTTTAAGCTTGGTATTTCAGCATTTCTTTATTTGATTTGTAATCTTTGCATCCGTTTCTGTCATTTACTTTTCGTTTCGTTTTTGGTAATAAGTAGAGAGATTTACATCTGAGCGATTAAGAGAATGCCATTTGTTTATGCCGTTATTTGAATGGGATCAAAATCAAGAAGGTGGGACACCAGGCAAAGATTTAACCTTAGAAATTACAACGGCGTACTAATACTCAAGCTTTAAACCTTTTTATAAGCTACACTCATGCTTAATTGTATGCGATGAACATAAGTTCTTGGCAATATCTCGAATTTCTTTGCCAGGAGTTCCAAGTCTTACAGCAGTTAATGATTAAATATGATTTTCTTAATACTTGTATTCAGCCATCAATGTTATAAATAATATCTTGGGCAATTGCAATAGAACCATTTACGAGACTTACATGAATATTTCTCCCAAGCACCATGAGAGCACCGATTTTCAAAAATATTTGTATACAGTGTTTATATTTATTGCAACACATATGCAAATTTGCCAAGTAGACAGTGCAAACACAAGACCAGCACAAATTTTGGCAAACGACTATATTATCAAAATATAAGTGTGGATCGGGATGATATATACAATTTATTGACTTGGATCAAGCATTTTAGACACATTATGGGAGCTATATTTTCTTGAGGAAGCTTTGGGTAGGAGTTGGAAAAATGTAAATATTTTGAAATTTTTCATATAAAAAGACCTTAAGCTCCAAACACTTAGACGACAGCAGGCTACATGACTACACGACTACACACTGCAAATGCTGCCTTGCAGCCAGCTAATTAATTATTTTGAAGGCTGCTGCCGCACTATAAGAAGTGATTTCAGTGGTGCCACCTTCATATATAATAAAATCGCCTATTCTAAATATATTTATAAAGTCAAGTATATCTATATGCCTCCATATCATTGGTTCTTATACCAAATCATCAGTAGATACTTATAAAGTTTAAAAGTTAAATTTAGAAATGCAATAAAACAAAAGCAGTTTAAAATTTTGGCAAATTAATTCTTTTGTTGTGAACTAGAGTTATTCCGGTTAGATATAGAATATTTTTCAGGGTCCCAAATATTCATTCATTTATAACTCATATTCGTGAACAGGAATAGTTTTATTTTTTTGTAATGTGTTCTATTCGTGTATGACAGAACAAAAAATATTTTCCTTTATTCGTTCTTGTATGAGAGTACTTGAATTGTATTTTTATTTATATGTATACATGAATGTAAACATAAACAAGAATTTCTGTTCACACACATATGATGAGTGCATTAAATTTTATTTTGCATTACCACTCAAAAAAGAAGAGAATAAAAGAATTTAAGTTGAAAATATACACGAACAAAAATTTTTACAGCTTTTAATGTACATGAATAACAGAATTTAAATTGAAAATATTCACGAAAAAAATTTCTACAGCGTTTAACGTACATGAATAACAGAATTTAATTTAAAAATGTTCGCGAATAAAAGCAAGTTGCAATTGTACAGATATTGGTAAAGAACACTTCAATTGATGCCTAGAGTTTTTTTCGGAAGTTAAAAAATTTAATGTCTTGTTGAGTTAAATTATTAACTCACTTGTTATTCGTTTGAATGTATTAAACCCTGCGACTAAATTAGCGCATTCGAAATGTAACCAAAATACCAAAACCAAAATTTTACTATAATTCAACATATCATTATTCTACAATTGCACAAAGCAATATTACACGTGTTCTTATTTTATTAATTTCCATATGCATGCTGTACGTTAATCAAAATCTACATTTAACACACTATCATTTTCATGTTCATGTACATATTAAATAAAATTTTTTTTTATTCAGGTACATTCCAACGCTGTAGAATTTTTTATTCGCGAACATTTTTAAATTAAATTCTGTTATTTATGTACATTAAACACTGTAGAAATTTTGTTCGTGAATATTTTCAACTTAAATTCTGTTATTCATGTACATTAAAAGCTGTAAAAATTTTGTTCGTGAATATTTTCAACACAAATTCTGTTATTCATGTATATTCAACTTGATAAAACCAACCAATGAAATGTTTGTAGATACACACTACTGATAGCGTTGAATACGAAAGTCAAGTTTGAGTGTTGACTGTTTTTTATTCTACTATATTCATACGCGTATATGCATGCTGAGAAAATAAACTAGTGTATTCATACATGTGTGCGAATAACTAGAAAATATTTTACTATTCATTCTCGAACGCGAATATAAAACAAAATTTTTTGACATTTTCATTCATGATAATTTATCATAAATGTATAAATTGTAGTGTTCATACACGAATTCTTATGAACCCTGATATCATTTCACACATATAACTGCCGCGGCTGGCCACACAGTACCCCATTCGATCGAAACAATTTTCGAGCACTTTTTCGAGTTTATAAGCTCGTATCTCGGAAATGGCATCACGAATGTTGGTCTTCAAATGCTCAATTGTCTCTGGTTTGTAGTCGCCCGATAAAAAATCGTCCAACTGTGCCAAATCACTTCCGCTTCTTGGCTGCCAATTGACTCCATCATAATGTACTGAACTTTGTGACAGACTAGAATGACATAAGTATTACCAGAATCGAAGTAATCGGTGGTTCAAATTTAAACCGATAGATAGATATTTTATTTTTTATATCTTCATTTGAAAGTGTCATAGCTCATTTATTTTACCACTAATGGCTATCAAGTGTATACCAATTAAGGCCTGGAAAGTTTCCTATAACACTATATACAAGTTTAATTATGGTTGAATTGAGTAATTTTTAAAATAATAGTATTTTTATATTTTTTGCCAGTCTGAAAAAATTTTTGAGCTATTATTTATTAAAAATTTTTCATTGCATTGGCAGCACTAATCTGTTTATTGTCGCCTATGATCACAGAAATTAATTAAATTTGGCTACAACCACAAAAGTACCTGCCGTGTAGCCGTGAAAATAATCATTCCCATATAAACACATGTATTCTATTTCTGACAGGTTGTAGTCGGTAGCCTGTAAAAATTATTTTCCGTTGTTATACATACGATAAGTTATTATTACTTTTACTGTCCCTATGACGTCACTTTTAGAATCTACCATGTATAATCTTTAACAGTTAACATAATATACATATGTATGTATATTAACGGAAGTCTACTTCTGCTGTATCAAAAACCCTCATTTAACAAAACGTTTATTTACAATCCGAAGTTGATCATTTTATTAGAAGCGATTTTTCGAGCGCTTCTAAAATACTTATTAAAAAATCCCAGGAAGCTGTGGTTCTCCTGAAGTAGAGGTCGAAAGGTATTTATTAAAGATATTTTGTTAGAGAGAGATATTAATATGTGTACCATAAATGCTTTTTAACACAATTGGCCATATAGACTTCCGCGACATTGCCTTGGATGACATATTGTCTATTGATTTTCGCTCGATTGGGAATACTAGCCAAGTGCATAGTGGGTCTAGTCATTCACGTCAAGTTCATTTACAAATTCGCACGTTTTGTCTTCAGTTAAATTTTTTATTATTTTTTTATCTTGGAACAGCACTAAGGGGATGACCCCTACATATGCAGTGCATTGCGCTGGAACTAGAAACGTAGGGATAGTATTGATGGGACAGATTAGGAAAGATGAGAAGATAGACAGTTTTTTTGTAGCTATTTCAACATTTGTTACTTAGCCGGCTAACTTTTGCTACAGGGCCGACGAAGGTGGGTGTTGTTACTCTGCTTTTCGTACGTGATAGCTATTTCAACATTTGTTACTTAGCCGGCTAACTTTTGCTACAGGGCCGACGAAGGTGGGTGCTATTACTCTGCTTTTCGTACGTGATAGTGTCAGTCGCCGCCAATTATGTTCAGTGACCAGTGACTATGCCTTCATCAGCGCGGGCTCGAACTCGGGACCCTCCGCTTCATAGTCTCGTGTTCTACTACTTCAGCCAACAGGACCCTCAAATCTTGTTATGTGAATGTTTTGATGACTTATTTAGACGGTCCTCCATATATCGCCGAGAAATTAACATTATCGTGCACACGCAATTGAAGATGTCTTAAAAACGAGTCCAACCAAGAATTAGAATCTTATCAATAAATACGCCACACATGATTTTTTGGTACACTTTTAAGAATCTTGTCAGTGTTTTCACACTGACATGGTTTTAATATATTCTGGTCTTAGCATTCAAATCAACTGTTGAAATCTGGTTTTACCATACACAATGATTTTGTTAAAACCATCTTAAAAATAATATTTTAGAACGCATTGTAAAGCTTTTTATTTTTTCATTCAAGCAAAAACTTCTGGAACAAGTGGAGCAACAAATTCACAAATTTCTATGAGCAATTTCATTTATTTTGAACAAAATTATTATAGGTATGTATATCCTGTATGCTAAACGCGCAGTTTACAGTGCGAACGCAAAATCAGCTATTTATGGTTTTAACGCTAAAACCAGGTTTCAACTTTCAACGTGATACACTATCAATACATTATGTAAATATATATTAATATTCGTTTTAACTTTGCTTAAAAAAAGTAGGTATGTACTCGTATGTATGTCCTTAACATGATATGTATAAAGTTAGTGTTTAAAATTCGTGTTTCCATACTTTGTTTTTGTTCAGTTGCACAGAAAAATCAAAGCAACAGTTCACAGCCTTAAAAAAACTCACAACATAATAGCAAAAGTTTAATTTTTTATGCTGTTTCTTCGTAGTAACAGTTTTTTGTTCAAAAATAAAACTCTAGCAAGGCAGATTTACAAGATACTCTCACTAGTACAACAATTAACAACGCCAAAATCCACTTGTATTTTGTTGGTAGAAAATTACGACCTAATCTCAAAATCAAGAAAGAAGAAGCATCATTAACAAGACAGATTTAAGATAAAAATCATTTTATATAGCTTGTAAATAAACTTTTGACAGTAGTTCGATACGTAGTTGAGATTACCTGTTAAATCTGCCTTAAACTATTGCTTTCGCTTCTGCTGTGAAAATATATATCAACTGTCGAAAAGGAGGCAATTCACACTGGATGAATTTTTAGTCCGCTTAATTTTTGTTCTTTTCAAAACACACTGGATTAATTCATCTGGCATAAAATTGTATACATATACACAGCTTTGTGTGTGTTAGTATTTTTTTGTTTATTTGATGTTTGTCTTTTGTTCGCTGTACACATACATTATGAAACAAACTTAGCGCAAATATGGCTGGAATAATTGATGAAAAATTTGCAATAATCTTAGGAGGAATTTCTAGTGCCTGTAACTTTGAAGCTGCAGCATTACTTCTGGAAGATGAGAAGGCAAAGAAAAGAAGCGAATACATTTGAGAAAATGTATTTCGGTTGAAGAAAAATTGTCTGCAACTTTAAGATTTTTAGCTACACCCTATTTAAGATCAGCTATGATTACGATAACCATGTTTTTCAATGCAAAAAGGACATTTAGAAATGTAATAAAAATTGTATTCACTAATTATAAATAATTGCATATACTTTAGGCATGGCCCTCTAACTAGTATATATTAATGTTTTTTAAACAATCAAATATGTCCAAATATATTACAGTAATTTGATAAAAAGATTTTCATTTCTGCACACTCCATTTGGTGATGATAATATTGTATTGGTAATTATAACTTTTATTGTATTGAGAAAATAAGACTTTTAATATAGGAGTTTGAAGAAAGAAAAAATTAATAGTCAAAAAAGAAAAAAGGGCACATCAATTAAAAAAGGACACCTTCAATTTTTTTTAATCTAAATGTGAAAAGTGAATTTTTAAAGGTACATTCATATAAGTTTATTTCGTCACCAGTAAAAGTTATTTAAGTAATTTCAGTAAAATTTTCAGTAACCAAAAACTTTTACTAGTTTCTGAAATTACCGAAAAAACCCATACTGACTCATTTATCAATTTTAATGGTTGTTGACGCGACCAACCCCCTTTTGTTTTGAACTTCATGTTTACACAAAGATGGACAACTAAAGACTAAAAAACGCTGTGTAAAAAACAAAATGCAGAACCCAAGGTGTATTTAACTAGGTGACATCACAAGATCAGGTGACAATTTTTTGCTTTCCGAACTTTTGGACAAGTTTATGTCAAATTTTTGTTTGTTTGTACAAAGCGAAGCAACTACAAAAAAAACACAAACTAAATTTTAAACCATTTAATTGTGAAAAGTGATATAAAAACTAAAAGTTTGGATAATTTAAAGTGCAAAGTTAAAATGCTTTTTATGCAAAAAGAAAAATTTGCCTGGAAATGGCGTATTTTTTAATGTCCCCAAAGACGATAATAAAAGGCAAAAGTGGATGGCAATATGCCGAAAGGATTTTAAGCTAAAATCCCATATATGCAGTGACCATTTTTCACGGGCCGATATTATAGCAACGGGGCGCCGATTTTCCTTAATGCCCAACGCTATACCAATAGTGCAACAACAGCAAGAATCTACAGTGCCAAACCATGATATGCCAATGGAGTACGAAGTGGAAGACCAAATACAACCACAAGGAACACCGCTGCAAGGCTTATGTTTCTTTACAATAGAAGAAATAACGTCAACTGCAGCTTCAAAGACTCCAGAACCGCTGTTTAAAAATCAAGAATGCCAAACTGAGTAAGTGACACAAAATATTGTAACCCTTTTATTTCCTGGTATAAAATTAGTTAATTTTTTTGTGTTTGTTATTAATATACATATGTATGTATATACATGTACGTAGTTATCACAACTGCAAAATGTTCTTTTGCTTCTAGTCCATCAATTTTTGATATGGTATCAAAGGGTTACGAAGAAAAAATTCGTCAATGGGAATCAAAATATAGAGATCTGCAGTTTGAGTTGCTAAAATCGAATGCCACCAATGAGTCCTCATCTTCATCTAATGAAGCCAGGTACCATAAGATGGAAGTGGAATGACATTTCTGCAGCTATTTGTTTTTTTTTTTTATCTTGGACCAGCACTCAGGGGATGACCCCTATATATGCAATGCATTGCGCCGGAACTGAAAACGAGGGGATAGTATTGAGGGGACAGATTAGGAAAGATGAGAAGATATACAGTTGTTTCTGTAGCTATTTCAACCTTTTACTTCGTCGGCTAATTTTTGCTACAGGGCCGACGAAGGTGGGTGCTGTTACTCTGCTTTTAGTACATGATAGTGTCAGTTGCTGCCAATTATGTTCAATGATCAGTGCCTTCATCATTGAAACAGGCTGGCAACAACGAACACAACCACGCACTAATGCTGTTCAGAAGAATTCAACACAATATTTTATGACTCAGCGAGGGCTCGAACTCACGACCCTCCGCTTCATAGTCTCGTGTTCTACTACTTCAGCCAACAGGACCCACATCAGGCCCAAGAGCGTATCATCACCTATATAAGAAAGGGTTTCCTCTACCCCATGTAAATACATTACAACGCTGGTGTCGAAAAGTTCAAATTACCGAAGAAGTTCTACATAATTCAATAGAATTCATGAGCAGAACAACTGACTTGTCTTTGAATGAAAAGGTTTGCGTTTTGTCATTCGACGAAATGAAGGTAGAGGAAACATTTGAGTACGGCCCACAAGATGATATTGTTAGAAAACCAGCAAATTACGTTCAAGTGGTAATGGCAAGAGGCTTGAATCAGAATCAAATGATGAAACCATGCACGACAGCGTAGATGATTTGAATCTTAATGATATTGGTGTTCTACAAGAGGATGCCTTAGAATATATAGCAGGCTATATTATTCAAAAGCTTAATCTTGTGGAATATGAATGTCATCAAGATTCTTTTACATGGGTTGACCAGGTATCAAAAGGATACCTGAAAAAGCCGGCAAACGATTTTGTCAATAAAATAAAGCAATTAGAGTCTTTATTCTATAAATTAAATGGGACTGACATTTCTCACCGAAACAACATTCGAAAATACTTAGTTGAGCAGAGCGCTTTTGTTGATTTGCCACAAAAAGTAAAATATTTCTTTTTTAAATGCCGAATTTATTTCCGCATTAAAAATTTGAATCTTCGCATAAAAACCCAAAAGGACAAGCAGCGCAGATTGGGTTTTAAAAAACTACTAAAAGTTCAAATGTAAAACCACATTCTTTCGAAAGGTAAATATTAAAAATCGTTACCTAAAATCCAAAACCACGTCACTAACAAAAATTCCAAAATTGATTTTCTGATAAAATGTAAGTTACATGGTTTTGTATTTCACTCGAATGTATTTAAACACGTACTAAATTTAAATATGAATATATTAAATAAATACACGTTTTCTATATTCCTTAGCTAAAACACCCGTTGCTTTAAAAGGCAGTTTTTTATCATGGGATAATATTATACTAAATTCATCGCCCATATCTGTGATCACAAACCCCGACAAATTTTCAAATAAAAATCAAATTTTCTCGTTTTATATAATCTCATTTTTTCTGTTATCGCAAAGTACAAAGTGATGTGATAAGATTTTGTTGAAACAATATATGCATTAGTTATAAGAAATGTTTAAATCAAATTAGCATTTATTGAGTTGTTGTTTATGATTGAATTAATTTTTAAAATGTTTAAATCAAATTGGTATTTACGAAGTTATTGTTTAGGTTCGAATTAAGTTATTGTTTATGTTCGAATTAATTTATCAAATTAATGTGTATGAAGTTATTGTTAAGTTTGAATTGATTTTTTTATAAGTGTGTTAATTGTATCACAGGATGTTAATTTTCCCAACAGGCTATAGGTTCAAATCTGCGAAACTACAAATTATTTTTTATTTATTTTTATTTTAATAAATGAACGTGATTACATTCTATTTATTATTTTTTATTATTCCACTCTCAAAATATATATACATATATATATATATATATATATATATATATATATATATGTATATATATATATATATATATATATATATATAAATATATATATATATATATATATATATATATATATATAAATATATATGTTTATATATACTTATATTTATTTATAATATACATTACATACACAGGAGTATGCTCATGTAAAGTAGGTACACCTTACCCAGTGAGAAATTCAAGGCTGTTTTGGAAGGTATCACTAAAAATGGTCTTAAGACAACACAATATGGTTATATTGTGGATTATATAATGGAGCAAATCCTAGCAACATGAGAAAATGACTGAATATGAGAGCACAATATTATATATAAATTAAGTTTATTTGTTGGTGGTTAAGCAATGTCTATATGCATTTCATTGGTGCTTTACCAAATCGTCAGTAGACTTTAACCACAGTTTTGAAAAGTTAAAAACCTCTTATCTTATGCATATACTTCCGAAACCCATCTGAGAACAACTTGTATATTACAAATTATTTTCAAAAATAACAACAGAATAAGAATAGTAGACCTTGAAACTCATACAAAACTAAACCAACAAATAAAGTATATTCGATATGAATCTATTTTATTTTTCTACACCTTTTTACAATTAGAAATCCATTGGATAGTAAGAAAAGTATTTATAAGGCAAAATGAAAAATAAAATCTAAATCAAACTGTTATGAAATTTTTTATTTGGCACATTGTTGTCACAATACTATTATATATATGTATATATATATATATATATATATATATATATATATATATATATATATATATATATATATATGAAGTTTATTTGTTGGTGCTTTACCAAGTCGTCAGTAGACTTTAACCGCAGTTTTGAAAAGTTAAAAACCTCTTATCTTATGCATATACTTCCGAAAACCATCTGAAAATTCACAACTTGTAAATTACAAATTATTTTCAAAAATAACAACAGAATAAGAATAGTAGGCCTTGAAACGCATACAAAACTAAACCAACAAACAAAGTATATTCGATATGAATCAATTTTATTTTTCTACACCTTTATACAATCAGAAATGAAATGCATATAGACATTGCTTAACCACCAACAAATAAACTTCATTTATATATAATAGTATTTTGACAACAATGTGTCAAATATACAATTTCATAAGAGCAGAATATTATAACATTATTAAATTAGACCCTTAATTGAGTTTGAAATCCAAGAAAGTTTATAAGATATACTACACATCTCTAGATATGTAAGTCGCAAAAGACTCTTCCAGAAAGATCGCGGGCAACATATCTTTTTCTACCGACAAACTGTCATGTATGACTTAAAATCCGCAGCACTTATGATTACTTTAATCACGAAGAGGATTCGAAGAAGACTTAAATTTTCTTAAAATTTAAATAAATGACAGCTGGGTACATGCATTTATACCGAAAAAGAAGTCGTAAACATGTTTGTTCTTCTTCTGTGTGTGTGAATAAATAAGAGAGTGATCTCACTCATAACGGGCCTCCATATCGCTTCTTTCTTCAACTATTGATTTTTGTTATCACCTAAGTATGTGTGGAAATCGAGTTCAACATGTGATGAGCACCACAGGCCCCTTTTAAGGCAAATATATCGTTTTATTATCAACAAATACATACAGTCATACACACTTAATCAGGTATGTGACAAAAATCGTTTTCGTCGTCAAAACTTTTTCAAATCGACAAAACATGTGATGTGTTACCCTACGTCGATTTGTTGCAACGATTTCATATTCCACTTTGTTTGAATAAAAACAAGTAAAAACGTTATATTCGACCGGGTCGAATATTAAATACCCTCCAAATATTTATTAAGTGAATTTTAAATGTTTAACTTGGTGGGACAGAGTTCCTTTATATAATATCGTACGTCAACGCCCACTAAAGGGGGCGGGGTTCAAATATATACAATATCATGTTTTCCACAGACGAACGTATGGGCAATGCTAGACCGTCTTAGACTTCATCACAATTCTCTTTGGAGGGTATAAAAACTGTATTTTGGCGGGGTCGCTCTGGCAAGGGCTGTGGGGGAAACATTTCACCTTTGTCATAAAACTCTAAAAATAAATGCTTGGGATAATTATATACAAAATTAAAATTTCTTATTTTGATAGGGTCATTTAGAGGGCAAAGGGGGAGAGGGGGTAGGGCTGAAACAGGTAGACATAAAACTCTAAAAATAAATGCTTGGGATGATTATACACAAAATTAAAAAAAAATTTTTATTTAGTTTTAATAGGGTCAGTTAGCGGGCAAAGGGGGAGGAGGGGGTAGGGTAGCAACAGGCAGTCATAAAACTCTAAAGATAAATGTTTGTTATGATTATATACAAAATTTAAAAATAAAAATTTTTTGGCAGGGTCATTTAGGGGGCCAAAAAAAGGGGGGGGGGGGGGTACGGCAGAAATCGGCAGTAATAAAACTCTAAAGATAAATGCTTGGAATGATTATATACAAAAATTTAAAAAAAAAAATTTTTTTGGTGGGGTCATTTAGGGGTAAAGGAAGAGGGGGGGGGGGGGGGTACGGCAGAAATCGGCAGTCATAAAACTCTAAAGATAAATGCTTGGGATGATTATATACAAAATTTAAAAAAAAATTTTTTTTTTTGGTAGGGTCATTTAGGGAGCGAAGGGGAAGGAAGGGGTAGGGCAGAGTAGTACCAGGTTTCGTCTCAGCTTCGTCATTAAAGCTTAAAAGTGTTATTTTTTAGGAATGTAGGCTTAAGTAAAACAATTTGTTAAATTTTTATGCTATTTTTGCCTATAATAACGCCCACTGAAGTGGGCGGGGTCAAAAAATATTTTTATTTTATTTAATGGCTCCAAGTTTAAGGCGTTGGACCGTATTTGACATAAAAATATATCATTTGCTTAACAAAATAACCAAAAAACTTTAAAAAGTATGTTGTTTTTTCTGGGTTGGTTTAGTTCTTCTTAGGGGAACTTTTTTCCCTCTTGCCCGATTTAGCCCATCTTCGAACTTAACCTGCTCTAAGTTTTAATATATATTTATGCCAAATTTCAAGAGTCTAGCTCTTTTCGTTTGGACTGAATCGTGATTTCCACAGACGGACGGACGGACATGCTCAGTTCGTCTTAGATTTCATCACTGATCAAGAATATATATTCTTTATGGGGTCTGAGATGGATATTTCGATGCGTTACAAACGGAATGACAAAGTGAATATACCCTCCAAATTCTTTTTTGGAGGGTATAAAAATACCATTTTAACATGTGACGAATTTCGATAATGTCGGTTTAAATCCATTTTTAAATCGGCACTTTTTACTTGAACGAAAGACGAATCAGCTTAACAAAAATTTAAGTAAAACTATATAAAAATAAAAAAGTAGTTATTTGTTACAAACATCTGAAGTGGAAAGCATAAGAATAATATCCAGGAAGATGTCTGAATCCAGTTTATGGAAAACCATACAGATATTGCCAGGGGTTTTACCAAAGGACGCAGCGTGGATGTAGAGAGTTTATGGTCTGATTTGACCACAGATTTGAATAGCCATGGACCGCTAACGCATGACACGACAGACTGGAAGAAAGTAAGTTTTAATGCACTTATGGGTTTACAAAATGCTCATTAAAAATACTTATTCCATAAATTTAATTAAGGTATGGCGAGACTGGAGGACCTGTGTTAAGAAGAAAATTGCATCAAATAAACATGCAGCAATTTCAACTGGAAACTGCTACTTGAATTGGAAGCGGAATGGATGTACGGGTCAAATGATGATCAATATTATTTAAAATAATTACAAACCCCTCTTTATTCAAACGAAAACATTCAACAAATCTGTTTATATTAATAAGTACACACACACATATGTATGTACACATGATATAGAGCTGTTTTTGTACACAAATGAAATTCTAAATTTCTTCTGGTAAACTCAACGGATTTGATTTGTCTCTTAAACATCTTCTTAAATTTTCAGTCTTCCCCATTACTTTCTTCAAAAAGAATTAGATAGGGCCTTTATTACAACGTGCCAATAGCTAATGTTAAGGTGTTATCGGACAGATAATTCGTTTTTCATTATCATGAGTACACTTTAAGCTAAGAGTGGCTAATAAGCTAAAGTGAACACGATTTGAACTTTAATTTTTAACGTAAAGTTTATGAATTTGAAGTTGCCATATTTTCTGGTCTGTGAAAGAAACAGTACCTCTTCTTCATTCGTATAATTTTTGGCCGCTTTCTTGAATTTTTGTCATTTTTCACCGACATTTTTGTTTTATTAATATTATTCACAACTCTCCACCATTCAAGTACATAAGCAAACAAAACAGTCGTTGCCACTATGTACTTAATGATGCCACTACGTAATGTCAACTTGTCAAAAGTATTCGGTTTTTTCTGTGGTACTGCCATATATTTGAAAATATTAATTTGATTTTATATGAAAGTTGTGATAATGAGAAATTTTAAAGTTTACTTTATCCCCCACTTTAGCTATGGTTACCTTTTACTATCAGCTGCATTAAAAGCAAGTTGTAATAATGGCTCTAAGGCAGTGGTGGCCACCGTCAGTGTATTGGTGAATTATGAATGAGTTGAGCTTGCGAGCTACCCACCAAACAAAAAGCCAAGAGTTTGAAAGATAATGGTGCATTATATATTTATATATAAGTACCAATATTTTCTAAGTTGAAAACAAAACGTTGATTACGTAAAGTTATTTATTAAAAATAAAACTTTTTCTAAGCAAACAGTCAAATGAAAAAAATTAAAAAAGATAGGACAATAATTTGTTGTGTTTTCCATTCAAGAAAAAAATATATATGTATATACATATATATATATATATATATATATATATATATATATATTGTTACGTTTTTAGACCTTTTCGTAAAAACGCTTTTTACTTATCCTTTAAGGATTCGTTTAATTGCATCAAATTAAAAACACAGACAATTAACTTTAGAAATATAATGCGGCAACACTTTATTTACTACTTTATTAACACGAGTATTTGTACTACTAAACACTTAGCGATGTAAACACGTCTAGATTTAAAATCACACTGATCCCGCTGATTACTGGCAGCGACTTTATATAGCAAAATGACATCGTCTGGTAACTTCGCGAAGCATCTGGTCATGGTTGTTGCTGGTTGTGCTTTACTTAACATGTAGCTATATACGTGTGTTTGTTGATATGACAATGCTGTCTTGTGTGTTTTGTTTATTGTAACTATGTGTGGTTGTATGTATGAGTGTTCTGTGTGTTGCGTAGTTTTGTTTCTTCTTGTACTATGTGGGTATGTTTATGTGCATATTTGTGTGTATGTTGCTGTATATATTGGTGTACATGTTTAGCTTTTGTTAGCAGGGAATACTTGCGTACAAGATCATTAAGAATAACAGCATCATCTCTTAGCATTGATGTTGCTAGGTTTTTCGTTGTTGTTATTTACACTTATTATTGCACAGCAGTGATGTCAAATGTGATTGTGTTGGTAAGATCACTCTTATCTCTTACATTCCCAGCGGGAGAAATGTGCGGTTGCGAGGCCTAACTAGTGGCCTTTTCTAAGGGTATCCTTTTATTTACCAATAATATCTTCTAATTTTATAAGTTGTAAAAAAGGGTTTCGAAAATTGCCAAGTGCTCAGATATTTAATTTTAAAATGTTTCTCCATTTTTAACCTGAACATTTGGTTAGTTTATATACAAGAGAAACAATTTTTACAAAAAGTCTTACTTATGAATTAATTTAAAAGCTACTTTAAGAAATTTTCGAAAAGATGTACCTACATATGGTGGATCCAACTTATTTCAAACCTCTTATATGTATTGGATATATATATTTATATAAATATATTATTTCTGTTTAGAGGCCTTAAAACAGGACTTGCGATACTTCCCACTGAATGAGAGTGTTTTTCAGTAAACAATTATAATTTAAGCTCTCAAAATAAAAGAGCGTAATCGTACATGTGAGTTTTGCTTCCACAATTGTGTATGAGGCTGACATCACTGTTGCACAGCCTCAAATGATCTTGTATATTCTCGAAGATGTATCCGGAATATTCCACTTCCGTTAATTCAAATATTATCTGCATTGTGTTGACCAGGGTTGTAACATTTTGACAACTAGAGATGATTTGGCAGTGCTGCCAAGTACATATAGCCACATTGTCGTTATATTTGAATCTATTTTTAAACTTTGTAACACTGCCGCCCACTTAAGCCTGTTCGACCCGAATAGGCATACAATCACCTCTTCCATAGCGCGCCAATCGTTCGAGATGTACTATCTTCATTTTCGACCTTGGGCTATTGTGCTTCTGTATCCGGTACACAACGTCATTCACTCTCTTAATCACTTTATACGGGCCATCCCAGTGAGTCTGTAATTTTGGGGACAATCCTTTTTTCCGTTGCGGGTTATAAAGTAGAACCAATTGACCTTCCATAAATCCCTCCGAATTTGCTGCGCGGTCATATCTAGCCTTCATCTTGTCACTGACCATCTTGATTCTATTACGCACGAAATCATGCAGTTCGTTTAAGTTCTCCTGCTCTTGGGACGAAGTGGCTTCTTCTTCTACAGCTGGCTTAATACCAAATTCCAAGTCACCAGGCAGTTTTAATTCCGCCCCGAAGATAATTTTAGCTGGCGTTCTCGATGTGGAGTCGTGTACAGCTGACCTATATGCCACCAAAAATTTGGGAATGTGCTCGTCCCAGTCCCTCTGATGGTTGCTTACCACTTTTCGCAGGTACTCTTCTAAGGTGCGATTGAACCTCTCTACCATGCCATCAGACTGTGGATGCAACGGCGTTGTTCTGGTTTTCTTTATCCCATATAATTCGCACATTTCCCTGATTATGGCAGACTCGAAATTCCTTCCTTGGTCGGAATGTAATTCTATTGGGACACCATAGCGACATACCCAGTTGTTGACGAATGCATTTACAACTGTCTTTGCTTCTTGGTTAGGTATAGCATATACCTCTGGCCATTTACTGAAATAGTCCATTACCACAAGAACATAACGATTTCCGGCTTCAGTGACGGGAAAATGACCTCTACATCCATTGCGATCCGCTCGAATGGTGCTCCTGAGTTGTATTGCTGTAGCTGTCCCCGGCTTCTTCTTACTGGGCCCCTGGCTGCTATGCACTGTGGGCAGTTTGCTATCCAGTCGGCTACGGCTTGTTGACACCAACCCAATAAAAACACGGCTTCAGTTTCTCAAGTGTTTTTGTTACTCCAAGATGACCGCCACTAGGTCCATTGTGAAATTCTTGCAGAACTTTACTTATCTTGGAACATGGCACAACTATCAAATTTGAAGTTGTTTTGCCATCTACACTTTCCCATACGCGGTATAGGCACCCTTTTATTACCTTGAGGCTGTTCCACTGAGCCCAATAAGATATGGCGAGTGGACTCTCAGCCGAAATTTTATTCCGCGACGGTCTTCTGTCCTCCTCTTTGGCTGCTATAATTTTCCCCAGTATATTGTCGTCCCTCTGTGCCGCTGACCATTCTTCATCAGCGTCGATGTGCATTAGCCGAACATCAACAACGCCTTCCTTTTGTTCGGTTCTAACGCAATGTTTACACTCTAAACAGCAGGGTCTTCTTGAAAGAGCATCCGCATTGCTATGTTTTGTGCCCCTTCTATGCTCAAAACTGAAGTCGTAGCTCTGCAGGCGCTCAATCCACCTTCCCAGTTGCCCTTCAGGATTTTTAAACTGCAATAACCATCTCAGTGCAGAATGGTCAGTCCTTAATGTAAAGTGTTGACCATACAGGTACTTATGGTAATGTTTAATGCATTCCAATACTGCCAGAAGCTCACGTCGTGTCACACAGTAGTTCCTCTCAGGTTTTGAGAGTACACGGCTATAGTATCCTATGACTTTCTCAGTGCCATTAACTACTTGGGATAGCACGCCCCCTATGCCATAGCCGCTCGCATCAGTATCCAGCACAAATTTTTCTCCAGGTATGGGATACGCTAGTACTGGTGACGTACACAATAATCCTTTAAGTTTCTGGAATGCCTTTTCCTGTGGCTCACCCCAATGGTATGGTCTCGACTTCTTTGCCAGGTCATGCAGGCTTGCAGCTACACTGGCAAAATTTGGCACAAAGCGTCTGTAGTATGTACAAAGGCCCAAAAAGCTGCGCAATTCATGAAGATTTTTAGGTTGATGCCAGTACCTTTCTGCTTGTATTTTATCTTCATCTGTTGAGATTCCGTCTGCTGTAACACGATGCCCCAAATACTTCACTTCTTTCTGGAACAATGCACATTTCTTCAGGCTGAGTTTCAATCCAGCTGATGATATCCGTTGAAGAACTTCTGCCATGTTTTTGAGGTGTTCATCAAAAGTTTTCCGCATCACGATTATGTCATCCAGATATACCAAGCATGTCTTCCAGTGGAGTCCTTTCAGTACCTTCTCCATTAGGCGTTCAAATGTGGCCGAAGCATTGCAGAGACCAAATGGCATAACTTTGAACTGCCATAATCCGTTACCGACACGGAATGCAGTTTTCTCCTTGTCTTTCTCTGCAATCTCCACTTGCCAATATCAGCTTCGCAAGTCTAGCGTAGAGAACCATCTCGTACCAGCTAGCGTGTCCAAAGTGTCATCGATTCTGGGGAGCGGATAGCTGTCCTTCTTGGTTATGTATTTGAGCTTCCTGTAGTCTACGCAGAATCTAGTACTGCCATCTCTCTTTTTAACTAAGACTACTGGCGAACTCCAAGGACCAGAAGATGGCTCAATTACGCCTTCACGCTCCATTTCTCTTACAAGCTCTTTGACTTCATCTCGCTTTGCTAGCGGTACACTTCTGGGTGGCTGTTTAATCGGCCTAGATTCGCCTGTGTTAATTTCATGTTTAACCAATGCAGTTCTACCCTGGCTTTGGTTTCCCATGGCGAAGATACTGGCATGCCTTTTTAGAAACTGTCTGGCTTTATTTCTGTCTGTCGCTGACAGTCCTGCTACCCATTTTCCTACGTATTCCTCAAATTGTTCACGTTTTTTGGCGGACAAATTGTTAGGCTCTATCTTCCTCTCGCAGTTTATTATTGCCTCTGCTGGAGTACACTGGCCAATATCGCAATTTTCTTTGATGACTTTTTCATGGTCTGCCAAGTTAAGTACTCTTATAGGGACTATTCCTCCTTTACTAGCTTTTACTAGAGCTTTTGCTATTATAAGCTCTCTCTTTAGATCTGCTGGTTCTACAACCCACAACCGATTGTCCTCACAATCTCCCTTCATACGCGCCCATATAACTGTTTCAGACTGCGGCGGTAACGTCTGACTCTCAATAGCAAATACTTTTCTTACTTGCGGCTTGCTGTCATACACAACATCAAGGGGTATTTCCACATTACGCCAAATCATCAGCTGTTGCCCCATGTGTAGATTAATGCCATGGTTAATCATAAAATCGGCTCCAATAATTACCTCATCGACAATATCGGCAACAATAAACACATGCCTCACGTTGGTGTTGGCTATAGTCACCTTCAATTCAATTTTACCATAGACAGTGGCAGGCTCTCCAGTAGCTGTACGTAGCCGTATATTGCTTAAACGATCGCATTTCCCCCTTTACTATATCGGGCCTTATTATTGACTGCGACGCCCCTGTGTCTATGGTAAGTACGTGCTTTTCCCCGTTGATGTGTCCAGACGCAGTAAGGTTGCTATTTTTCTGCTGCATCACTGATATGGAGATTGTGGGGCCCTCGTTTGTGGGAGCTAGCTCTTGCCCCTTAGCGCTAGCTCGTTTTAGTTTAACGGGGACTCTTGTGATGTTGTTTGGTTCACCCGTTTGCTGTTTATTGGTGGCGAAACAGATCTACCTCTTTTCCTTGGTGCTTTGCAGCTGCGCTGAAAATGACCAATTTTTCCGCAGTTAAAGCACTTAGGCTTTTCTTTGGTAGCACCTTCCTTTGGTAGCACAGTTGTCGCATTGCCTCCTTAAAACTAGCAACTAAGCTGTTATCTTCCTCGGGCAAAACCTCCACATTCCGCACCTTACATACCTGTGGCTTGAAAACCATCCTTGCAGTCTCTTGAGCCAGCGCAAATGAAACAGTCTCAGCGAAAGTGGATTTCTGCGTAGCGCACACAGCCAGTTTAACATCAGAGTCGCGAATGCCATTAACGAACGCCTCAGTTTTAAAGTGGTCCAGGAACGGGTGACTCTCGCCTGGATATGTGAGCTGCACTAAACGCTCGATTTCCATTGCGAAATCTTGTAGAGACTCGTTAGGCTTTTGAACTCTACATCGCAATTCCATTCTGTATAAATCGCGCTTGTGCTCACCACCATACTTGCGCTGCAATGCTGCCATTATTTCATTATAGTTGTTTCTGCTGCTCACTGGCACGGTCTCAAGTACCTCTGCGGCTGTACCCTTTAAGGACAAAATCAACTCTATGGCCTTTTCTTCAGCATCCCATCCATTTCTGCTAGCAACCGTCTCGAACTGGAATTTAAAGATGCCCAATGGTACGCTGCCGTCAAAGCATGGTTCTTTTATTCGCGCAGAAACCTCCGCAACTGCTCGTACTGGCCCACCACTACACTGAAGGTTATGCATTTTGTCCTCTAGAGCATGCAATTTTTCTTCGACCTCTTTTGCATGCTGTTCCAGGCCACCGCTTTCTAGATGTTGGACTCTATCTGCCAGCTCTGAGAATTTATTCTCAATAGAATCCACCCTCCTATTAATGACCTCAGAAACCTCTACCAGAGTCTCGTTCGTGGCTCTATTTGAGTCCAACAGTTTTGTTTCCACTCCCAGTATTTCGGCTACAAGCTTCTCAGTGCTGATTTCTGAGTTCTGTTTAATTGCAGTTATTTCGGCTACAAGCTTTTCACTGCTGATCCTTGATGCTTCCTGCATCTGCTGAGAGTTCTGTTTTATCTGGATCATCATAGCAGCGAACATTGAATTTATGTCCATGCTGCTGGTCGTAGCAGGAACACATACCTCTACATCGTCTTTGTCCTCAAACTCGTATGTCCCGATGTCCATACCGCGATTCTTAAACTCATCTATCAGCCTCTTCTGCAGTTCAGCCTTGTTACCTGCTGTTGGCAATTCCCGCTTACTAAGCTCCTTTTTTAGCTGTTCAACCTTTAGCTCATCAAATTTCATAATTATTTTTTTTTTAATGTCCTTTTTTTCCTTAAATTGCAATGTCCTTTTTAATTATTTTTGCAATTCCACTTCTGACACCAATTGTTACGTTTTTAGACCTTTTCGTAAAAACGCTTTTTACTTATCCTTCAAGGATTCGTTTAATTGCATCAAATTAAAAACACAGACAATTAACTTTAGAAATATAATGCGGCAACACTTTATTTACTACTTTATTAACACGAGTATTTGTACTACTAAACACTTAGCGATGTAAACACGTCTAGATTTAAAATCACACTGATCCCGCTGATTACTGGCAGCGACTTTATATAGCAAAATGACATCGTCTGGTAACTTCGCGAAGCATCTGGTCATGGTTGTTGTTGGTTGTGCTTTACTTAACATGTAGCTATATACGTGTGTTTGTTTATATGACAATGCTGTCTTGTGTGTTTTGTTTATTGTAACTATGTGTGGTTGTATGTATGAGTGTTCTGTGTGTTGCGTAGTTTTGTTTCTTCTTCTACTATGTGGGTATGTTTATGTGCATATTTGTGTGTATGTTGCTGTATATATTGGTGTACATGTTTAGCTTTTGTTAGCAGCGAATACTTGCGTACAAGATCATTAAGAATAACAGCATCATCTCTTAGCATTGATGTTGCTAGGTTTTTCGTTGTTGTTATTTACACTTATTATTGCACAGCCTCAAATGATCTTGTATATTCTCGAAGATGTATCCGGAATATTCCATTTCCGTTAATTCAAATATTATCTGCATTGTGTTGACCAGGGTTGTAACATTTTGACAACTAGAGATGATTTGGCAGTGCTGCCAAGTACACATAGCCACATTGTCGTTATATTTGAATCTATTTTTAAACTTTGTAACAATATATATATATATATATATATATATATAAAATAAAGGTTGCTTGCTGGAGTATAACACTGAATATTCGCCAAAAAAATACGCGGTTGGATGTATCAAACTTAATAAGCTTTGATATTTGTCGGCATGGAAGATCATTTTCATATGGGAAACATATTCAAAATATTTTTGATAAGATTTTACACAGACTAATTAATAAGACTAAGTGTATTACTAAATTAGGAGAATTAGTATAGTCCGTTATTGGAAAAAAATTGTATAAAAGGCATTGTATGTTATCGAAAGTATTGTTTATGACAAAATATTTTTCGCATATCATCATGACTGAAATTGTTTGCTCGACAAATATTCTAGAAAAATATATAAAAAAATTCGTAAGCATCCGCCTGATATTGATTCGTCGCTGTCTCACGGACGACTAAAGGCTTCATTAGTTTTTACTTTCTGTTGCTGTTCTGTAGAAAATATTGTGTAATTACTTGTTCTGTTAATGAAATCAGCTGTTTTTAAAAGCAAACAAATAAATTGTGAAAATAAATAATATTGTGAAAAATTGTGAAATAAATAAATTACTAGTTCAAAAATGAATATATTGTGTGTACAAACTTAAAAAATCTTGAATTAAAACAAAAAAAAACTTTCAATAAAATATGTGTACTATTTGATACCACAAAAAAGCTAATACATACGCACTGTTAGCTGTCACTTATAGCCTTTTTACACTGACCTACATCTTACATCTTTCATCAATTTGCAAAGATGTTAACATCTTCTCATAAGAATTATACAGGGAAAAAAGTTTACATCTTTCTACATCTGCAGAAGATGATCCTTTCTCATTTTGTTCCACCTTACATCTTTCGTTATTTTAAGTGTCATCACTAAAAAAATGGCAAAAAATCGATTTTCTTTGGGTCATCACTAGCAAAATGACATTGCAGAAAATAAACAAAACAAATTTATTCAACAGAAGAAAATGAGCGGCACATGTAAGTATTTCATAATTTTAATTTAATTAATTAATTTTAATTTAATTAAATATTTTTTATTTTTAACAAAAGTTATGCGTCTTTTCTTTTATTTTTTGACAGCTGAATAAATGAAAGATGTTGCCAATGTAAATTCATGTTTCACATTTTCAACATCTTCCATGCGTTTCACAAAGATGTAGGTCAATGTAAAAAGGCTATTAACGTTGAATTCTATTTTCTACAGATTTGTCCGCAACAGAACAGAACGAAAAAGAAACAACAAACCGCACATACCGATTTTCATTTGAACAGAAACAAAACAGCTGATTCAGAACAGCACGTACAAACTAATTCTGCCTTAAATTAAAGAGGATAAGAATACGTGTGAATGATCTCAGCACAATTGTGCTATGAAACGCCCGTATCTGCCCTAAGGCTAACATACCTATGTTAAAAAATTATATGCAAAAAAGTGCGTTAACTATTGCATACTTCAAATAATTTTAATTGTTGATACTGGCAACGTCATCAATCTCTCTTGTCTCTTTGTAGTTAAGACTATGTCCACACGGTGAAACATTTGCTGCACAAAACATTGTGTTTGTGGATGAGAGGGGAAAGACGAGTGGAAAAGGGTACGGTGTTTCACGTACATGAAACATTTGTTGAGCACGCCATTCTCCGTCAAAAAATTAAAAGAAGAAGAAAATAATATATGTATGCTACAAAACAAATGTTTCAACAGTGTGGACACGAATGCAGCTTCAAAAGGGAATTAATAAATGTTTCTGCAGCAAATGTTTCATCGTGTGGACATAGTATAACGATGCAAAATAGTGCATCATCCTGATAGTCGGATGTTTTAACAATGTTTTTTGTATTTTTAACATAAAATAACATTTTTAATTTTTTATATGCAAAATAATACAGTGCAAGCTCGATTTTCGCGACAGGTCTGGTTTTTAATTAGTCGCGAATTTTAGCGATAACAGAACCCAAAATTTTAATGAATAATTTTTTTTTGCAATTTTTGAAATTAAAATCATTTTTATTGACATACGTTCATAAGTATTTACATTATAAATATTTTTAAAGAAATTTGATATTTTGAGTTGCTTTTTTGGCAAATTATTTTTTAACATAAAAGCTGAATCGCGCAATTCATATAGTGCTGTTGTCAGTTTATCATTTTCTAAAGCCCATTGTATGCATATGTTTATCGATGTTATAGCATCGTCTACTTTTATTTTGTTTTCTTTATGGCCACTGTCATATAAATTCTCAGATTCCGTATCTGATAATTCCATTTGCTCTTCATTAGCTTCCATAAAAAATTCTTCTTGAATCCAGTTGTTTATGTCAGCATTTGTGTAAAGATGTTCCGTTCCAATTTGAGATACAAGTGTACCAAGAGTTGAAAGATCTTCGCTTTCTTCATTAGTTTTTACTTTCTGTTGCTGTTCTGTAGAAAATATTGTGTAATTACTTGTTCTGTTAATGAAATCAGCTGTTTTTAAAAGCAAACAAATAAATTGTGAAAATAAATAATATTGTGAAAAATTGTGAAATAAATAAATTACTAGTTCAAAAATGAATATATTGTGTGTACAAACTTAAAAAATCTTGAATTAAAACAAAAAAAAACTTTCAATAAAATATGTGTACTATTTGATACCACAAAAAAGCTAATACATACGCACTGTTAGCTGTCACTTATAGCCTTTTTACACTGACCTACATCTTACATCTTTCATCAATTTGCAAAGATGTTAACATCTTCTCATAAGAATTATACAGGGAAAAAAGTTTACATCTTTCTACATCTGCAGAAGATGATCCTTTCTCATTTTGTTCCACCTTACATCTTTCGTTATTTTAAGTGTCATCACTAAAAAAATGGCAAAAAATCGATTTTCTTTGGGTCATCACTAGCAAAATGACATTGCAGAAAATAAACAAAACAAATTTATTCAACAGAAGAAAATGAGCGGCACATGTAAGTATTTCATAATTTTAATTTAATTAATTAATTTTAATTTAATTAAATATTTTTTATTTTTAACAAAAGTTATGCGTCTTTTCTTTTATTTTTTGACAGCTGAATAAATGAAAGATGTTGCCAATGTAAATTCATGTTTCACATTTTCAACATCTTCCATGCGTTTCACAAAGATGTAGGTCAATGTAAAAAGGCTATTAACGTTGAATTCTATTTTCTACAGATTTGTCCGCAACAGAACAGAACGAAAAAGAAACAACAAACCGCACATACCGATTTTCATTTGAACAGAAACAAAACAGCTGATTCAGAACAGCACGTACAAACTAATTCTGCCTTAAATTAAAGAGGATAAGAATACGTGTGAATGATCTCAGCACAATTGTGCTATGAAACGCCCGTATCTGCCCTAAGGCTAACATACCTATGTTAAAAAATTATATGCAAAAAAGTGCGTTAACTATTGCATACTTCAAATAATTTTAATTGTTGATACTGGCAACGTCATCAATCTCTCTTGTCTCTTTGTAGTTAAGACTATGTCCACACGGTGAAACATTTGCTGCACAAAACATTGTGTTTGTGGATGAGAGGGGAAAGACGAGTGGAAAAGGGTACGGTGTTTCACGTACATGAAACATTTGTTGAGCACGCCATTCTCCGTCAAAAAATTAAAAGAAGAAGAAAATAATATATGTATGCTACAAAACAAATGTTTCAACAGTGTGGACACGAATGCAGCTTCAAAAGGGAATTAATAAATGTTTCTGCAGCAAATGTTTCATCGTGTGGACATAGTATAACGATGCAAAATAGTGCATCATCCTGATAGTCGGATGTTTTAACAATGTTTTTTGTATTTTTAACATAAAATAACATTTTTAATTTTTTATATGCAAAATAATACAGTGCAAGCTCGATTTTCGCGACAGGTCTGGTTTTTAATTAGTCGCGAATTTTAGCGATAACAGAACCCAAAATTTTAATGAATAATTTTTTTTTTGCAATTTTTGAAATTAAAATCATTTTTATTGACATACGTTCATAAGTATTTACATTATAAATATTTTTAAAGAAATTTGATATTTTGAGTTGCTTTTTTGGCAAATTATTTTTTAACATAAAAGCTGAATCGCGCAATTCATATAGTGCTGTTGTCAGTTTATCATTTTCTAAAGCCCATTGTATGCATATGTTTATCGATGTTATAGCATCGTCTACTTTTATTTTGTTTTCTTTATGGCCACTGTCATATAAATTCTCAGATTCCGTATCTGATAATTCCATTTGCTCTTCATTAGCTTCCATAAAAAATTCTTCTTGAATCCAGTTGTTTATGTCAGCATTTGTGTAAAGATGTTCCGTTCCAATTTGAGGTACAAGTGTACCAAGAGTTGAAAGATCTTCGCTTTCTTCCTGTATTCTCTTTTGTAAAATATTTAATATTCCATTCACTGCCGAATTCGAGCAAGGAGTTCCATGATTTTCGGATATTGGACAATGATATTTTATCCCAGGATATAGCCAGAATTTGAACTGCATTTTTCAGATTGAAGTTTTTTAGTTTGAGCTCAAAACTTGTTCCCTTCTCTCCAAGTAAGTGGGTGAGCAATTGTTTTTTGTAATTTAATTTTACCAAATTGATAACGTTTTGGTCTAACGGTTGAATAAGTGCAGTACAATTGGGTGGTAGATTCATTGCTATAATTAAACCATCATCACTTTTTAATTCTTTAACTGGGTGACACGTTGCGTTATCTAAAAGCAAAACTGCTTTTTGCGACAGACCCTTTGAAGCCAAAAATTCTCGCACCTAAAAAATTTTTACATCTAAACATTTTCTTTCCTAATTCTAAAAATTAACTTAAGTGGGGAACAAATTCTCAATGGAACCAGTCCTTGAATATAAATGATGTCATCCAAGCATTGTTACTGGACTTGTATAATACGGGATTATTAAAAAAGCATTTAAAGGCGCGAGGGTTTTTTGATTTTCCAACAACCAATAATTTAATTTTGTCTGTTCGCATTTGAACAGGGCAAAAAAGTTATTCGCTCTTTGCATATTTTTCTTCCGAGAGCCATTTTTTCATTACATGTAACAAGAGTGTGATTTGGAAGCATCCTATAATAAAAACCGGATTCGTCGGCATTGTAAACTTGGTGAAGACTTAAGTCATGCTCTTCAACATAATCCTTAAATTTTTGCACAAATGGATCAATAAGGTGGGGTTTCGAAGACAATTTCTCGTCCGTAATTTTAAAAAATCTAATTCCATGTCGATGCTTAAACTTCTTCAACCATCCATCACTAGCATTGAAACCTAAATTGGTTTTGTAAACTTTGGAATAAAAAAGACTGGCTTTTGTTCGTAAAATCTCTGCCGATATTTTAACGTTTTTTCCCCTTTGTTTCAAAAACCGCTTGTAAAGGATTTTTTCCATTCTTGGGCACTCAGCTTTCTTTAAGGTTCAACGTTTGCCAGGTCCACTTTCTGTTGAACGAACGAAATTTTTTAATAAATGTTCTTGCTTTATAATATAGTAAACCGAAGACTTATGTAGCTTGTAGTTCAATATATATATATATATATATATATATATATATATATATATATATATATATATATATCTATATATATAAAAGAAAGTCGTGTTAGTTACACTATTTATAACTCAAGAACGACTTAACCGATTTGGTTGCAAATTGGTGGAAATTTAGCTTAGAGTCAGGAGATGGACATAGGACACCAAAATGGCGGATACCCCAAAGATGTGGGTCATTCCTTTTATCCACCCCATGATATGGGTATCAAATGAGAGCGATTTTTGAAAAGGATATATAAAACATAATAAAATTATTTCAAAAAGAATATGGTGGACGCTTCAAAATAGCGGAGCACTACCTTTTTCCATTCACGTGATATGGGTATAAAATGGAAGGTATTTTTGAGAACGAAACATAAAATATAATAAATCCTCTTACGAACAAAAGGGAGCAACACTCCCATGATATGGGTACCAAATTAAAGAAGTTTTGGAAGTGGGAACACAAAATATAATGAAATATCTATATAGAAACACTTTTTGAGACACGTCCCAAAATGGTCATACGACTACTTTTTATACACCACACGATATGGGTATCAAATTGAAAGGATTATTGAGAAGGAAATTAAGACTAAAGTATAGTAACTCCAAAAAAATCTAACAGAGAGATTTCTTCTGACTTTATCGATCTGAAAAAAACTAAAAATAAAATCGATTTTGTATACGTTTTCGTTTCGCATTTTCTGTGACGATATATGACTTTCTATATATACACATGAGCAGTCGGATCTTAAGCATTGCTTTTATAGCAAATTTTTATTTTAAATATTTTTATAATTAAGATATATGCCTTTTTCTTTAAAGCAAAAAATATTATTTAACAGCAATCTAAATTTATAAAAGAAAGTCCTGTTAGTTACACTATTTATAACTCAAGAACGACGTTACCGATTTGGCTGCAAATTGGTGGGAATTTAGCTTAGAGTCAAGAGACGGACATAGAATACCCCAAAAAGATGTGAGCCATCCCTTTATGTCCATCCCCATGATATGGGTATCAAATGATGACGATTTTTGAAAAGGAAAAATTATTTCAAAACCAATATATGTATGCGGACGTCACAATATGGTGGACGCTTCAAAATAGCGGACCGCTACTTTTTTCTATCCACACGATATAGGTATAAAATAAAAGAGATTTTTGAGGACGAATGGTCAGCCAAAAGGGCGGACCACCCCCATGACATGGGTACCAAATTTAAGGAATTTTGGAAGTGGAAACGCAAAATTTAATGAAATATCAACACTTTATGAGACACGCCCCAAAATGGTCAGACGACTACTTTTTATACACCACACGATATGGGTATCAAATTAAAAGGATTATTGAGAAGGAAACTGAGACTAAAGTATTATATATGTTGTTCAGAAATGCATTATTAATTGAGTCAATAATAAGTTAATTGAAAAGTGTTCACACTATAACTAACACAATTAGCGTTTGACAGCAGCTAACAAAAGGTGTTGTTTACATTGATGCTTAACTGGCGTCGTTCCATAAAATGCGCTTCCTATTTGCCTTTGGACCTGTTGTTGTACGAAATAATTTTTTTATTTTTCTTCTCTTTTAATTGTTAATTAAAAAATTTTATTTTAAAAACTCACTCTCAACTTGCTTTGCCATTTGTTTTTGTGAATTTGTTTGCATATGAGTTGTCAAATTTCATAAAGTTTGTTCAGTAGGCATTATGGTGCTCACTAAACAAACTTTTACAGTGTTGCATTTTAGACCTTGCTCAATTTTATAGACAATTAAGTGTTAATTGATCAATTAGCTAATTAAAATTTTGTATGGGTAATTGAGCTCAATAATGCTGTTAATTGCGATAAACTCAATTAAAGTGTATGTCTGAACAAAATAATAGAGATTTATTATGACTTTATCGACCTGACAAAACTAATATATTCGACTTTGTATATTTTTCGTTTCACATTTTCTGTGACGATATATAACTTTCTTCACTTCTTGAGCATTCGGATCTTAAGCATTGATTTTATAGTAAATTTTCATTTCAATTAATATAAATATATGCCTTCATATTTAAAGCAAACAATTTTATTTAACAGCAATGTAACTATATACTTAATATAAGAAGGTGTAAACGCAATTAAACCAATTTCTACCCAAAAAACTGGTCGAGCAATGCCGGACGGGCCTACTAGTATATATATATATATAAATATATATATATATATATATATATATATATATATATATATATATATATATATATATATGTATATAATAGTGAACCTTTATTTATGTAAATTGTATTACAGGATGTTAATTTTCCCAACAGGCTATAGGTTCAAATCTGCGAAACTGCAAATTATTTTTTATTTATTTTTATTTTAATAAATGAACGTGATTACATTATATATATTATTTTTGAGAGTGGAATATTAAGAATATTTTTCATAGTCATTAAACCAGCAGAACGGATCAGTACTGATTTCGAGGCCGCTACGCCATCTCATCAGCGTTCTTTGTTCAATTTTTCCACTGTTTCAAGTGGTGCTAGTTAGTAGGAATATCAACTATTTAACCAATGTTTTTAACGAAAATTGAATATGAGAAGTTCCCACATTCATATTTTCAAGTTATTACCTTTTTGGTTAGTACGAAATTCCCCAACCCTGACGATTAATATTCCCAATATTCGCACTGTATATATATATATATATATATATATATATATATATATATATATATATATATATATATATATATATACATATATTTATATATATATATATATATATATATATATATATATATATATACAGTGCGAGCTCGATTTGCGCAACCACTGATTATCGCAACACCCCGATTAGCGCAACAGGCAATTTTTTTACATAACAGTCTATATAAGTGCAAACTTTTTTCAAAAAACAGTCTCTATAAGTGCAACTTTTTCTGTTTTATTAAATTTTAAGTGTTTTCACTCTGAATTTAATTGTTCAGAAACGTAGTTTTAACAAGTACTTAAGATTTCAGCAAAGAATCCTTCTTAAAAATGTTTTCCACATGTCAGTGGTGGTACTTTTTACACCCTCCAAAAAAGAATTTGGAGGGTATATTCACTTTGTCATTCCGTTTGTAACGCATCGAAATATCCATCTCAGACCCCATAAAGTATATATATTCTTGATCAGTGATGAAATCTACGACGAACTGAGCATGTCCGTCCGTCAGTCCGTCCGTCTGTGGAAATCACGATTCAGTCCAAACGAAAAGAGCTAGACTCTTGAAATTTGGCAGGTTAAGTTCGAAGATGGGCTAAATCGGGCAAGAGGGAAAAAAGTTCCCCTAAGAAGAACTAAACCAACCCAGAAAAAACAACATAATTTTTAAAGTTTTTTGGTTATTTTGTTAAGCAAATGATATATTTTTATGTCAAATACGGTCCAACGCCTTAAACTTGGAGCTATTAAATAAAATAAAAATATTTTTTGACCCCGCCCACATCAGTGGGCGTTATTATAGGCAAAAATAGCAGAGAAATTTAACAAATTGCTTTACTTAAGCCTACATTCCTCAAAAATAACACTTTTAAGCTTTAATGACAAAGCTGAGACGAAACCTGGTACTACTCTGCCCTACCCCTTCCTCCCCCTTCGCCCCCTAAATGACCCTACCAAAAAAAATTTTTTTTTTTAATTTTGTATATAATCATCCCAAGTATTTATCTTTAGAGTTTTATGACTGCCGATTTCTGCCGTACCCCCCCCCCCCCCTCTTCCTTTTCCCCCTAAATGACCCCACCAAAAAAATTTTTTTTTTTAAATTTTTGTATATAATCATTCCAAGCATTTATCTTTAGAGTTTTATTACTGCCGATTTCTGCCGTCCCCCCCCCCCTTTTTTTGCCCCCTAAATGACCCTGCCAAAAAATTTTTATTTTTAAATTTTGTATATAATCATAACAAACATTTATCTTTAGAGTTTTATGACTGCCTGTTGCTACCCTACCCCCTCCTCCCCCTTTGCCCGCTAACTGACCCTATTAAAACTAAATAAAAATTATTTTTTAATTTTGTGTATAATTATCCCAAGCATTTATTTTTAGGGTTTTATGTCTACCTGTTTCAGCCCTACCCCCTCTCACCCTTTGCCCTCTAAATGACCCTATAAAAAAAAAGAAATTTTAATTTTGTATATAATTCACCCAAGCATTTATTTTTAGAGTTTTATGACAAAGGTGAAATGTTTCCCCCACAGCCCTTGCCAGAGCTACCCCGCCAAAATACAGTTTTTATACCCTCCAAAGAGAATTGGACCCTATAAAGTAAATATGTATATTCTTGACTAGTGATGAAGTCTAAGACGGTCTAGCAATGCCCATACGTTCGTCTGCGGAAAACATGATATTGTATATTTTTGAACCCCGTCCCCTTTAGTGGGCGTTGACGTACGATATTATATAAAGGAACTCTGTCCCACCAAGTTAAACATTTCAAATTCACTTACAAAATATTTGGAGGGTATTTAAGATTCGACCCGGTCGAATATAACGTTTTTACTTGTTTTTATTTATTTTATGCTCTTTACTTTTTTGTGCTCACGCAGGAGCGGCGCTTAAACATTTTTCATAATCTCAATATTTTTTAAGGAAAAATAATCCTACGCCAATGTAATAAACAAAAATGTAGTCTGTTAATATACAGTTATTATACCCTCCAAAAAAGAATTTGGAGGGTATATTCACTTTGTCATTCCGTTTGTAACGCATCGAAATATCCATCTCAGACCTCATAAAGTATATATATTCTTGATCAGTGATGAAATCTAAGACGAACTGAGCATGTCCGTCCGTCCATCCGTCTGTGGAAATCACGATTCAGTCTAAACGAAAAGAGCTAGACTCTTGAAATTTGGCATAAATGTATTTTGAAACTTAGAGCAGGTTAAGTTCGAAGATGGGCTAAATCGGACAAGAAGGAAAAAAGTTCCCCTAAGAAGAACTAAACCAACCCAGAAAAAACAACATAATTTTTAAAGTTTTTTGGTTATTTTGTTAAGCAAATGATATATTTTTATGTCAAATACGGTCCAACGCCTTAAACTTGGAGCCATAAAATAAAATAAAAATATTATTTGACCCCGCCCACTTTAAGCTCTTTAATGACGAAGCTGAGACGAAACCTGGTACTACTCTGCCCTACGCCCTCCTTCCCCTTCGCCCCTACATGACCCTACCAAAAAAAAATTTTTTTTTTTAAATTTTATATATAATCATCCCAAGCATTTATCTTTAAAGTTTTATGACTGCCGATTTTTGCCCTACCCCCTCTTCCTTTGCCCCCCAAATGACCCTACCAAAAAAAAAAAAAATTTTTAAATTTTGTATATAATCATCCCAAGCATTTATCTTTAGAGTTTTATGACTGCCTGTTGCTGCCCTACCCCCTCCTCCCCCTTTGCCCGCTAAATGATCCTATTAAAAATAAATAAAATTTTTTTTAAAATTGTGTATAATCATCCCAAGCATTTATTTTTAGAGTTTTATGTCTACCTGTTTCTGCCCTACCCCCTCTCCCCCTTTGGGTCTAAATGACCATATCAAAAAAAAATAAATTTTAATTTTGTATATAATTATCCCAAGCATTTATTTTTAGAGTGAAATATTTCCCCCACAGCCCTTGCCAGAGCTACCCCGCCAAAATACAGTTTTTATACCCTCCAAAGAGAATTGGACCCTATAAAGTAACTATGTATATTCTTGACTAGTGATGAAGTTTAAGACGGTCTAGCAATGCCCATACGTTCGTCTGTGGAAAACATGATATTGTCTATTTTTAAACCCACCCCCTTCAGTAGGGGTTGACGTACGATATTATATAAAGGAACTCTGTGCCACCAAGTTAAACATTTTAAATTCACTTACTAAATATTTGGAGGGTATTTAAGATTCGACCCGGTCGAATATAACGTTTTTACTTGTTTTTTGTGGTTTTGTATTCTAATCTTTACAATGATGCGTTGCACGTTGTGTTTAAAGTTTTAAGGCTCATTTAGCCGAACGTTGAAATCGTAAATGTTAGGTAAATTTGTCAGCTGATCCAAACTGTAATATGGCAAGTTGTGAAAACGCTTTAATAAAATGTTGCCGTAACGTTGGAACCTGCAGGAAATAGAATTTTATTCTAAGGTTACGTGACAGTTGTAGACAGTGATGGGATGTATGTATGTTGAATGAGAATATAGCACAAAAGACCTCTTTTTGTACTTATTTCTCTTTTGATATGTTTAGTTGATAAATCTGTGTAAGGACATGATATACGCATTTTATATGCTTCACTTTCTAAATAAATGTTTTATTCTCAATGAAATATCCCATGTCTGTATGTGGTTGTTCGTTTCAAATGTATTAAATACTCGTTTGTACGTAAATATAAACATTTTGCAATATTGCAAAACATATAATATATATTGGAATATGGAAAAAAATGTGCCCATTTTATTAAAGTTATGCCAAGGAATGACTTATTATACTATTAGTTGTGTATATTGGTGTTTCTGATACCTCTTTGTACCATTTAATTAATTTGCGTACTTTTTCAACACGAACGCCAATAACATAAACATATTAAAGTGCCATCAATGTTTTAAACAGTTGTATAGAGTTTTATTGTATTTATTTTTGAAAGTGATGCGCATCAGATTTTTTGTGATAAACATATCTTCCACATCCATTATATTATATTATTTTCTTTATTAAATACACTCAATCGATATAGCTTACAAGAAACACAATATTTTGGGAATTTTTGATGATCTGGTTTTTATAAATAGTTATATGTTGTTTATTTTTGTCAAAAACATATGACACGATTTTGAAAATTCCATAAGTGTAGCACCATTTACATTTACCTAACGTTGACATTTAGCTCACATTTACGATTTCAACGTTCAGCTAAATGAGCCTTTACATGAGTTAAGTGAAGATCATTGTCAAGTACACATCATTTTAAAAATTATGGGAGTAGTAAAAAAAGTGATTAAGCTAACAATTACACAAAAACTAGAAATTTTGAACAAATTTGCAAAATGGTGAATCTGTTAAAAAGATTTGTATTGATTAGAAAGTTAACAAGTCCACAGACAGCAGAATAAAAAAAATGAGCTTGTGATACGAAAATTTGCTAAAAACTCTGAATCCGGAACAGGAAATCGACTTACACTTAGGCAGCTGAGTACCCAGAAATGGAAAAACTCTTGTTCAAATGGTTTTTAAAACAGAGATTGAATAACGTTCCAGTTTCTGAGGAAATTTTAAAGTCAAAAGCCCTATTTTTCCATAATAAATTAAAAGAAAAACCAGGAACTTTTACTGCTAGCCTTGGCTGGGTAAGGAACTTTAAAAAGCGACATGGCATACGGAGACTAAAAATATGCGAAGAAAAGCTATCAAATAAGGTGGAAAACGTAGATCCCTTTTTAGAAGAATTCACCGTTAAGATCCTGATCAGATTTACAACTGCGACGAGTCCGGGTTATTTTTTAGACTTCTACCAAATACAACTCTAGTAAGTTTAAATGAAAAGTCAGCACCAGGACGTAAAGTTTCTAAAGAAAGGGTAACATTTTTGCCATGTATGAATGCAACTGGATCACATAAATAAAAACTATTTGTTATTGGGAATCAGAGTTTAAGAACTTTAATAACAGGCCAGTTCATTACAGAGGAAACAAAAGCGCATAGATGACTTATGTCATTTTTGAAGATTGGTTTAGAAAAGTTTTTGTGCCTGAGGTTTGTATTTTAATCAGTTGTGTATATTTAAAATAGGGTTTTATTTTTAGTGCGTGGCTTTCTTTTAACAATAGGTAACTGAATACCTTCGCTCTAAAGGTCTTTCAAGAAAGGCGTTATTACTAATAGACAACGCACCATGTCATCCAAAAAATTACGAGCTCAACAGTGATGATGGAAACTTTGTCAAGCCTCCAAATTGCACAGCTTTACTTCAACCGCTAGATCAGAATGCAATAAATTTGACAAAAATCTATTATAAAAAAAACCTTTTAACCCATTTAATTGGCACAAAGGGCACATACTTGGAGAAAAAGCTAAAAGATTTCCATATTCGTATGGCAGTTACTCTTTTGGCGAACGCATGGGACAAAGTTTCTGCCGTCGCCATTAAGAAATGTTGGAACGTTTTAATGTCAAATAATGAACAATGGACAGATGAAGACGATCTACCATTGAGTTTGTTAAGGGATCAGATGGCAGAAGAACAGACTTCAATTACACCATCTATTTCGAATTTGTTACAGGATATTTTACCGGATATGAACTTTACAGATGGCGAAATCGGTGAATGGATCAAAGAAGACTATACAGATGAGCCCGAAGCTGTAGATCTTACAGACGAAGAAATTGCAGAGAATGTACAAATTTAAAAAACGAAAAAATTAAATTAGATGATGCCATTAAAGCCCTTGACATTTGTATGGAGTGGGCAACAGAAAATGATATTCCTTATGAAAAATTAATTGCTCTTCAAGAAATTAAGGAAGCTGCGATTTCCCAAAAGGTTAAAAAGTCTAAGACTCTAACCAAAATTTCAACATTCTTTTCCTCAAACTAAGTTCTATCTATAATAGAACTCACATACATTCAGATATAAACGTATAAAATATGAAGTTTATTTTTATACCCTCCAAAAAAGAATTTGGAGGGTATATTCACTTTGTCATTCCGTTTGTAACGCATCGAAATATCCATCTCAGACCCCATAAAGTATGTACATATATTCTTGATCAGTGATGAAATCTAAGACCAACTGAGCATGTCCGTCCGTCCGTCTGTGGAAATCACGATTCAGTCCAAACGAAAAGAGCTAGACTCTTGAAATTTGGCACAAATATATTTTGAAACTTAGAGCAGGTTAAGTTCGAAGATGGGCTAAATCGGGCAAGAGGGAAAAAAGTTCCCCTAAGAAGAACTAAACCAACCCAGAAAAAACAACATAATTTTTAAAGTTTTTTGGTTATTTTGTTAAGCAAATGATATATTTTTATGTCAAATACGGCCCAACGCCTTAAACTTGGAGCCATAAAATAAAATAAAAATATTTTTGACTTTAGTGGGCGTTATTATAGGCAAAAATGGCATAAAAATTTAACAAATTGTTTTACTTAAGCCTATATTCCTTAAAAATACCATTTTTAAGCTTTAATGACGAAGCTGAGACGAAACCTGGTACTACTCTGCCCTACCCCCTCCTCCCCTTTGCCCGCTAAATGATCCTATTAAAAATAAATAAACATTTATTTTTTAATTTTGTGTATAATCATCCCAAGCATTTATTTTTAGAGTTTTATGTCTACCTGTTTCTGCCCTACACCATCTCCCCCTTTGGGTCTAAATGACCCTATCAAAAAAAAGAAATTTTAATTTTGTATATAATTATCCCAAGCATTTATTTTTAGAGTTTTATGACAAAGGTGAAATATTTCCCCCACAGCCCTTGCCAGAGCTACCCCGCCAAAATACAGTTTTTATACCCTCCAAAGAGAATGGGACCCTATAAAGTAAATATGTATATTCTTGATTAGTGATGAAGTTTAAGACGGTCTAGCAATGCCCATACGTTCGTCTGAGGAAAACATGATATTGTCTATTTTTGAACCCCCGTTCCCTTTAGTGGGTGTTGACGTACGATATTATATAAAGGAACTCTGTGCCACCAAGTTAAACATTTTAAATTCACTTACTAAATATTTGGAGGGTATTTAAGATTCGACCCGGTCGAATATAATGTTTTTACTTGTTATTATTTGTTTTGCTTTTTATTTAAGTATGTACTTATGTATTAACATTAATTTTTTGCTTTATTTATGTTAAAGTAATAAAAATGAATGAATTTAAGTTAAGTAATGATGTGTTTTTATATTAAATTTTTAGTGGTCGGTTATTGCAACTTTTCGGTAAAAGCAACAACCCCGATTTCCTTTCGGTTTCGCATACCGAGCTCGTACTATATATATATCTATATATATAAAAGAAAGTCGTGTTAGTTACACTATTTATAACTCAAGAACGACTTAACCGATTTGGTTGCAAATTGGTGGAAATTTAGCTTAGAGTCAGGAGATGGACATAGGACACCAAAATGGCGGATACCCCAAAGATGTGGGTCATTCCTTTTATCCACCCCATGATATGGGTATCAAATGAGAGCGATTTTTGAAAAGGATATATAAAACATAATAAAATTATTTCAAAAAGAATATGGTGGACGCTTCAAAATAGCGGAGCACTACCTTTTTCCATTCACGTGATATGGGTATAAAATGGAAGGTATTTTTGAGAACGAAACATAAAATATAATAAATCCTCTTACGAACAAAAGGGAGCAACACTCCCATGATATGGGTACCAAATTAAAGAAGTTTTGGAAGTGGGAACACAAAATATAATGAAATATCTATATAGAAACACTTTTTGAGACACGTCCCAAAATGGTCATACGACTACTTTTTATACACCACACGATATGGGTATCAAATTGAAAGGATTATTGAGAAGGAAATTAAGACTAAAGTATAGTAACTCCAAAAAAATCTAACAGAGAGATTTCTTCTGACTTTATCGATCTGAAAAAAACTAAAAATAAAATCGATTTTGTATACGTTTTCGTTTCGCATTTTCTGTGACGATATATGACTTTCTATATATACACATGAGCAGTCGGATCTTAAGCATTGCTTTTATAGCAAATTTTTATTTTAAATATTTTTATAATTAAGATATATGCCTTTTTCTTTAAAGCAAAAAATATTATTTAACAGCAATCTAAATTTATAAAAGAAAGTCCTGTTAGTTACACTATTTATAACTCAAGAACGACGTTACCGATTTGGCTGCAAATTGGTGGGAATTTAGCTTAGAGTCAAGAGACGGACATAGAATACCCCAAAAAGATGTGAGCCATCCCTTTATGTCCATCCCCATGATATGGGTATCAAATGATGACGATTTTTGAAAAGGAAAAATTATTTCAAAACCAATATATGTATGCGGACGTCACAATATGGTGGACGCTTCAAAATAGCGGAGCGCTACTTTTTTCTATCCACACGATATAGGTATAAAATAAAAGAGATTTTTGAGGACGAATGGTCAGCCAAAAGGGCGGACCACCCCCATGACATGGGTACCAAATTTAAGGAATTTTGGAAGTGGAAACGCAAAATTTAATGAAATATCAACACTTTATGAGACACGCCCCAAAATGGTCAGACGACTACTTTTTATACACCACACGATATGGGTATCAAATTAAAAGGATTATTGAGAAGGAAACTGAGACTAAAGTATTATATATGTTGTTCAGAAATGCATTATTAATTGAGTCAATAATAAGTTAATTGAAAAGTGTTCACACTATAACTAACACAATTAGCGTTTGACAGCAGCTAACAAAAGGTGTTGTTTACATTGATGCTTAACTGGCGTCGTTCCATAAAATGCGCTTCCTATTTGCCTTTGGACCTGTTGTTGTACGAAATAATTTTTTTATTTTTCTTCTCTTTTAATTGTTAATTAAAAAATTTTATTTTAAAAACTCACTCTCAACTTGCTTTGCCATTTGTTTTTGTGAATTTGTTTGCATATGAGTTGTCAAATTTCATAAAGTTTGTTCAGTAGGCATTATGGTGCTCACTAAACAAACTTTTACAGTGTTGCATTTTAGACCTTGCTCAATTTTATAGACAATTAAGTGTTAATTGATCAATTAGCTAATTAAAATTTTGTATGGGTAATTGAGCTCAATAATGCTGTTAATTGCGATAAACTCAATTAAAGTGTATGTCTGAACAAAATAATAGAGATTTATTATGACTTTATCGACCTGACAAAACTAATATATTCGACTTTGTATATTTTTCGTTTCACATTTTCTGTGACGATATATAACTTTCTTCACTTCTTGAGCATTCGGATCTTAAGCATTGATTTTATAGTAAATTTTCATTTCAATTAATATAAATATATGCCTTCATATTTAAAGCAAACAATTTTATTTAACAGCAATGTAACTATATACTTAATATAAGAAGGTGTAAACGCAATTAAACCAATTTCTACCCAAAAAACTGGTCGAGCAATGCCGGACGGGCCTACTAGTATATATATATATATATATATATATATATATATATATATACATATATATATATATATATATATAAATATATATATATATATATATATATATGTATATATATGTATATATATATATATATATATATACATATATATGTATATATATATATATATATATATATATATATATATATATATATATATATATTTATATATATATATATATATATATATATATATATATATATATTGTTACAAAGTTTAAAAGTTTACATCTTCGAGAATATACAAGATCATTTGAGGCTGTGCAATAATAAGTGTAAATAACAACAACGAAAAACCTAGCAACTTCAATGCTAAGAGATGATGCTGTTATTCTTAATGATCTTGTACGCAAGTATTCGCTGCTAACAAAAGCTAAACATGTGCACCAATATATACAGCAACATACACACAAATATGCACATAAACATACCCACATAGTACAAGAAGAAACAAAACTACGCAACACACAGAACACTCATACATACAACCACACATAGTTACAATAAACAAAACACACAAGACAGCATTGTCATATAAACAAACACACGTATACATGTTAAGTAAAGCACAACGAACAACAACCATGACCAGATGCTTCGCGAAGTTACCAGACGATGTCATTTTGCTATATAAAGTCGCTGCCAGTAATCAGCGGGATCAGTGTGATTTTAAATCTAGACGCGTTTACATCGCTAAGTGTTTAGTAGTACAAATACTCGTGTTAATAAAGTAGTAAATAAAGTGTTGCCGCATTATATTTCTAAAGTTAATTGTCTGTGTTTTTAATTTGATGCAATTAAACGAATCCTTGAAGGATAAGTAAAAAGCGTTTTTACGAAAAGGTCTAAAAACGTAACAATTGTTGTCAGAAGTGGAATTGCAATAATAATTAAAAAGGACATTGCAATTTAAGGAAAAAAAGGACATTAAAAAAAATAATTATGAAATTTGATGAGCTAAAAGTTGAACAGCTAAAAAAGGAGCTTACTAAGCGGGAATTGCCAACACCAGGTAACAAGGCTGAACTGCAGAAGAGGCTGATAGATGAGTTTAAGAATCGCGGCATGGACATCGCGACATACGAGTTTGAGGACAAAGACGATGTAGAGGTATGTGATCCTGCTACGACCAGCAGCATGGACATAAATTCAATGTTCGCTGCTATGATGATCCAGATATAACAGAACTCAAAAGCCAGCACTGAAAAGCTTGTGGCCGAAATACAGGGAGTGGAAACAAAACTGTTGGAGTCAAATAGGGCCACGAACGAGACTCTGGTAGAGGTTTCTGAGGCCATTAATAGGAGGGTGGATTCTATTGAGAATAAATTCTCAGAGCTGGCAGATAGAGTCCTACATCTAGAAAGCGGTGGCCTGGAATAGCATGCAAAAGAGTTTGAAGAGAAATTGCTTGCTCTAGAGGACAAAATGCATAACCTTGAGTGTAGTGGTGGGCCAGTACGAGCAGTTGCGGAGGTTTCTGCGCGAATAAAAGCGCCATGCTTTGATGGCAGCGTACCATTGGGCATCTTTAAATTTCAGTTCGAGACGGTTGCTAGCAGAAATGGATGGGATGCTGAAGAAAAGGCCATAGAGTTGATTTTGTCCGTAAAGGGTACAGCCGCAGAGGTACTTGAGACCGTGCCAGTAAGCAGCAAAAACAACTATAATGAAATAATGGCAGCATTGCGGCGCAAGTATGGTGGTGAGCACAAGCGCGATTTATACAGAATGGAATTGCGATGTAGAGTTCAAAAGCCTAACGAGTCTCTACAAAATTTCTTAATGGAAATCGAGCGTTTAGTGCAGCTCACATATCCAGGCGAGAGTCACCCGTTTCTGGACCACTTTAAAACTGAAGCGTTCGTTAATGGTATTCGCGACTCTGATGTTAAACTAGCTGTGTGCGCAACGCAGAAATCCACTTTCGCTGAGACTGTTTCATTTGCGCTGGATCAAGAGACTACAAGGATGGTTTTCAAACCGCAGATATGCAAGGTGCGGAATGTGGAGGTTTTGTCTGAGGCGGATAACAGCCTAGTTGCTAGTGTTAAGGAAGCAATGCGACAATTGTTGGCGGAAAGTGCTATCAAAGAAAAACCTAAGTTCTTTAACTGCGGAAAAATCGGTCATTTTCAGCGCAGCTGCAAAGCACCAAGGAAAAGAGGTAGATCTGTTTCGCCACCAAGAAACAGCAAACGGGTGAACCAAACAACATCACAAGAGTCCCCGTTAAACTAAAACGAGCTAGCGCTAAGGGGCAAGAGCTAGCTCCCACAAACGAGGGCCCCACAATCTCCATATCAGTGATGCAGCAGAAAAATAGCAACCTTACTGCGTCTGGACACATCAACGGGGAAAAGCACGTACTTACCATAGACACAGGGGCGTCACAGTCAATAATAAGGCCCGATATAGTAAAGGGGAAATGCGATCGTTTAAGCAATATACGGCTACGTACAGCTACTGGAGAGCCTGCCACTGTCTATGGTAAGATTGAATTGAAGGTGACTATAGCCAACATCAACGTGAGGCATGTGTTTATTGTTGCCGATATTGTCGATGAGGTAATTATTGGAGCCGATTTTATGATTAACCATGGCATTAATCTACACATGGGGCAACAGCTGATGATTTGGCGTAATGTGGAAATACCCCTTGATGTTGTGTATGACAGCAAGCCGCAAGTAAGAAAAGTATTTGCTATTGAGAGTCAGACGTTACCGCCGCAGTCTGAAACAGTTATATGGGCGCGTATGAAGGGAGATTGTGAGGACAATCGGTTGTGGGTTGTAGAACCAGCAGTTTTAAAGAGAGAGCTTATAACAGCAAAAGCTCTAGTAAAAACTAGTAAAGGAGGAATAGTCCCTATAAGAGTACTTAACTTGACCGACCATGAAAAAGTCATCAAAGAAAATTGCGATATTGGCCAGTGTACTCCAGCAGAGGCAATAATAAACTGCGAGAGGAAGATAGAGCCTACCAATTTGTCCGCCAAAGAACGTGAACAATTTGAGGAATACGTAGGAATATGGGTAGCAGGACTGTCAGCGACAGACAGAAATAAAGCCAAACAGTTGCTAAAAAGGCATGCCAGTATCTTCGCCATGGGAAACCAAAGCCAGGGTAGAACTGCATTGGTTAAACATGAAATTAACACAGGCGAATCTAGGCCGATTAAACAGCCACCCAGAAGTGTACCGCTAGCAAAGCGAGATGAAGTCAAAGAGCTTGTAAGAGAAATGGAGCGTGAAGGCGTAATTGAGCCATCTTCTGGTCCTTGGAGTTCGCCAGTAGTCTTAGTTAAAAAGAGAGATGGCAGTACTAGATTCTGCGTAGACTACAGGAAGCTCAAATACATAACCAAGAAGGACAGCTATCCGCTCCCCAGAATCGATGACACTTTGGACACGCTAGCTGGTACGAGATGGTTCTCTACGCTAGACTTGCGAAGCGGATATTGGCAAGTGGAGATTGCAGAGAAAGACAAGGAGAAAACTGCATTCAGTGTCGGTAACGGATTATGGCAGTTCAAAGTTATGCCATTTGGTCTCTGCAATGCTTCAGCCACATTTGAACGCCTAATGGAGAAGGTACTGAAAGGACTCCACTGGAAGACATGCTTGGTATATCTGGATGACATAATCGTGATGGGGAAAACTTTTGATGAACACCTCAAAAACATGGCAGAAGTTCTTCAACGGATATCATCAGCTGGATTGAAACTCAGCCTGAAGAAATGTGCATTGTTCCAGAAAGAAGTGAAGTATTTGGGGCATCGTGTTACAGCAGACGGAATCTCAACAGATGAAGATAAAATACAAGCAGTAAGGGACTGGCATCAACCTAAAAATCTTCATGAATTGCGCAGCTTTTTGGGCCTTTGTACATACTACAGACGCTTTGTGCCAAATTTTGCCAGTGTAGCTGCAAGCCTGCATGAGCTGACAAAAAAGTCGAGACCATACCATTGGGGTGAGCCACAGGAAAAGGCATTCCAGAAACTTAAAGGATTATTGTGTACGTCACCAGTACTAGCGTATCCCATACCTGGAGAAAAATTTGTGCTGGATACTGATGCGAGCGGCTATGGCATAGGGGGCGTGCTATCCCAAGTAGTTAATGGCACTGAGAAAGTCATAGGGTACTATAGCCGTGTACTGTCAAAACCTGAGAGGAACTACTGTGTGACACGACGTGAGCTTCTGGCAGTATTGGAATGCATTAAACATTACCATAAGTACCTGTATGGTCAACACTTTACATTAAGGACTGACCATTCTGCACTGAGATGGTTATTGCAGTTTAAAAATTCTGAAGGGCAACTGGCAAGTTGGATTGAGCGCCTGCAGAGCTACGACTTCAGTATTGAGCATAGAAGGGGCACAAAGCATAGCAATGCGGATGCTCTTTCAAGAATACCCTGCTGTTTAGAGTGTAAACATTGCGTTAGAACCGAACAAAAGGAAGGCGTTGTTGATGTTCGGCTAATGCACATCGACTCTGATGAAGACTGGTCAGCGGCACAGAGGGACGACAATATACTGGGGAAAATTATAGCAGCCAAAGAGGAGGACAGAAGACCGTCGCGGAATGAAATTTCGGCTGAGAGTCCACTCGCCAAATCTTATTGGGCTCAGTGGAACAGCCTCAAGGTAATAAAAGGGTGCCTATACCGCGTATGGGAAAGTGTAGATGGCAAAACAACTTCAAATTTGATAGTTGTGCCATGTTCCAAGATAAGTAAAGTTCTGCAAGAATTTCACAATGGACCTAGTGGCGGTCATCTTGGAGTAACAAAAACACTTGGGAAACTGAAGCAGCGTTTTTATTGGATTGGATGTCAACAAAGCCGTAGCCGACTGGATAGCAAACTGCCCACAGTGCATAGCAGCCAAAGGCCCAGTAAGAAGAAGCCGGGGACAGCTACAGCAATACAACTCAGGAGCACCATTCCAGCGGATCGCAATGGATGTAGAGGTCCTTTTCCCGTCACTGAAGCCGGAAATCGTTATGTTCTTGTGGTAATGGACTATTTCAGTAAATGGCCAGAGGTATATGCTATACCAAGAAGCAAAGACATTTGTAAATGCATTCGTCAACAACTGGGTATGTCGCTATGGTGTCCCAATAGAATTACATTCCGACCAAGGAAGGATCTTCGAGTATGCCATATTCAGGGAAATGTGCGAATTATATGGGATAATAAAGAAAACCAGAACAACGCCGTTGCATCCACAGTCTGATGGCATGGTAGAGAGGTTCAATCGCACCTTAGAAGAGTACCTGCGAAAAGTGGTAAGCAACCATCAGAGGGACTGGGACGAGCACATTCCCAAATTTGTGATGGCATATAGGTCAGCTGTACACGACTCCACATCGAGAACGCCAGCTAAAATTATCTTCGGGACGGAATTAAAACTGCCTGGTGACTTGGAATTTGGTATTAAGCCAGCTGTAGAAGAAGAAGCCACTTCGTCCCAAGAGCAGGAGAACTTAAACGAACTGCATGATTTCGTGCGTAATAGATTCAAGATGGTCAGTGACAAGATGAAGGCTAGATATGACCGCGCAGCAAATTCGGAGGGATTTATGGAAGGTCAATTGGTTCTACTTTATAACCCGCAACGAAAAAAAGGATTGTCCCCAAAATTACAGACTCACTGGGATGGCCCGTATTAAGTGATTACGAGAGTGAATGACGTTGTGTACCGGATACAGAAGCACAATAGCCCAAGGTCGAAAATAAAGATAGTACATCTCGAACGATTGGCGCGCTATGGAAGAGGTGATTGTATGCCTATTCGGGTCGAACAGGCTTAAGTGGGCGGCAGTGTTACAAAATTTAAAAATAGATTCAAATATAACGACAATGTGGATATATGTACTTGGCTGCACTGCCAAATCACCTCAAGTTGTCACAATGTTACAACCCTGGTAAACACAAAGCAGATAATATTTGAATTAACGGAAGTGGAATATTCCGGATACATCTTCGAGAATATACAAGATCATTTGAGGCTGTGCAATAATAAGTGTAAATAACAACAACGAAAAACCTAGCAACATCAATGCTAAGAGATGATGCTGTTATTCTTAATGATCTTGTACGCAAGTATTCGCTGCTAACAAAAGCTAAACATGTACACCAATATATACAGCAACATACACACAAATATGCACATAAACATACCCACATAGTACAAGAAGAAACAAAACTAGGCAACATACAGAACACTCATACATACAACCACACATTGTTACAATAAACAAAACACACAAGACAGCATTGTCATATAAACAAACACACGTATATAGCTACATGTTAAGTAAAGCACAATCAACAACAACCATGACCAGATGCTTCGCGAAGTTACCAGACGTCGTCATTTTGCTATATAAAGTCGCTGCCAGTGATCAGCGGGATCAGTGTGATTTTAAATCTAGACGTGTTTACATCGCTAAGTGTTTAGTAGTACAAATACTCGTGTTAATAAAGTAGTAAATAAAGTGTTGCCGCATTATATTTCTAAAGTTAATTGTCTGTGTTTTTAATTTGATGCAATTAAACGAATCCTTGAAGGATAAGTAAAAAGCGTTTTTACGAAAAGGTCTAAAAACGTAGCAATATATATACAACCACATGATCATTTCCTTTTTTTAAATTTCTTACATACATTTTTTAGCTTCAACAGTTAATGTGTGGGGAGTTAACGCACAATAACACAGCTCAAAAATCAGTGGATGGCTATCAAAATTGTATTTTGGTGATGTTCCACATCCCCTGCTGTATACTTCAATGTCTTGTTTTACCCATGTTACAATTTTCCTCACTGTTTCCTTGCTAAAACGGTACTTCTCTTTTATAAGTACGTGCCCGATAATAGCCCGCTATTTGGTTTACACGTTCTAAATAAAAATTACATATTGAATAAAATTTTCACATCGAAATAAATAATTTTAGCGATTCTGTTCATTAAATTCAGCGTATCCATTTTTAATATAAAAATACACAAAACTGAAATGCTTTAATTAAAAGTTTTCACAAAACATTTGCCAAAAAAAAAAATTTAACACCGCTTTAAAGTACATGAGCAGCTACTTTAAATTATTTGATGTTAACATCGGTTTACAACACGTGTGTTAAGCTAACAACCGTTTTTGCATGATACTTTAAGGAATGTTGCTTAACATTGGGTTACCAGTCTGTGTTAAGTTTTTTTGCATAACGCTGTCAGACTTTTAACAAATGCACCTTGGTTTATCAGCAACAAAAATATACACAAAGACCTTCGAATTTTAATGGTCAAAGATGAAATCAATAACTACAGTGAGAAGTACCTTAAGTAACCATCCCAATGTGTTAGCGATAACCCTATTAGATGATAGCCATGAAATACATAGACTAAAAAGGCTACATGTACTTGACCTCCCCTTCCGAAAAAAAAAAGAAAATGCCAAATATAAAAGCAAAATACCTTCAGTATTTTCTTTTTTGTTTTTATTTTGAGTTTTAAGAAACTCAATATAATCGTATGTTAATTAAAAGTCATGAAATTTGCTCATTATTTTAATTGTAAAATAGAATTCAAATAAAAAAATAAGAGGCGTATAAAAAGAGTTGTCCCGTCCCATTAACCTGCTATATATATGAAAATCTTTTTTTACAATTTAATCCTTTAAAATGAAACTTTCATTTGTTAATTATATTACAAAAAACTAGAGATGTGATAATGTCGTGATTCACGCGTGAATCACGTGAATCGTAATTATTAATTACTAAACTTATCCATACGTGCGTGAGCGTGATTCAACTATTTAAAACCGTGCGTGATAGTGTGTGTTTTTTAATACGTATTACTTAAAACAGAAGATAAGTTTTTTCTCAAACTTGGTTGGTTTGAATTTTATACTTAAGTGCCTTTGTTCCTTTGTGCCTTGGAATATTTATCATGTCTTTCTGAGATTTGAAAACAAATTTCGAATAATTAGCCTATGAATCTTAATTCAATTTAATATAGCAATATAAATGTTCGTTAAAATTCTTACTACATACAAATTTAAGCTATGGCTTGAGCTACCAATAATAAAAAAATTGGAAAAACGTTCACATGTACTTAAGTATAAAATTCAAACCAAATAAGTTTGACTTTGGTATGATGGAACAAAAAATTCAGAAAAAATAATCAAACGGTAACACGGGTATTATAACAATAACTTGTTAACATCAGGTTGACACAGTTCTCGTATTCTTTTTCACAATAAAATTTGTGTAAATAGGAACTGTTATCAAATTCAACTAAGCCACTTAATAAGTGGTGACAAACACAATACACATGAGCACTGATGATGAAAGGGTTGCGTCTTTCGAAAACAGCTGTTCTGCTCTGCTGTGTAAGTTGAATAAAACTAATGTTGACTTTCCATTGTGCCTTGGAATATTTATCATGTCTTTCTGAGATTTAAAAACAAATTTCGAACAATTAGCCTATGAATCTTAACTTTTAATTTATTTTCTTGTGATAAGAATCAATCATGCTTTCTCAGACAACATGCACATATGTAGGAACATTTAAATGGGTTTTACAACTGAGATTTATTATATTTTGAAGTGTGGTACGACATATCGATGGCTTAATATAACAAAGGCCTAGGTCAATTCTTTTTCAAAATATCAATGAAAAAAGGACCTATCTTAGTTAACTTCATTGAAATAGAAATACAAATTTTTTCAAATGTGACATAAAATGTGTTGCTTTTTTTATTGAACATTGTGTTAAAATTTTTGTTGTATCTCAAACTTTACGGATTTTATTAAGTTTTTTCCTTGTTATACCCTCCAAAAAAGAATTTGGAGGGTATATTCACTTTGTCATTCCGTTTGTAACGCATCGAAATATCCATCTCAGACCCCATAAAGTATATATATTCTTGATCAGTGATGAAATCTAAGACCAACTGAGCATGTCCGTCCGTCCGTCTGTGGAAATCACGATACAGTTCAAACGAAAAGAGCTAGACTCTTGAAATTTGGCATAAATATATTTTAAAACTTAGAGCAGGTTAAGTTCGAAGATGGGCTAAATCGGGCAAGAGGGAAAAAAGTTCCCCTAAGAAGAACTAAACCAACCCAGAAAAAACAACATAATTTTTAAAGTTTTTTGGTTATTTTGTTAAGCAAATGATATATTTTTATGTCAAATACGGTCCAACGCCTTAAACTTGGAGCCAGTAAATAAAATAAAAATATTTTTTGACCCCGCCCACTTTAGTGGGCGTTATTATAGGCAAAAATAGCATAAAAATTTAACAAATTGTTTTACTTATGCCTACATGCCTTAAAACTAACACTTTTAAGCTTTGATGACGAAGCTGAGACGAAACCTGGTACTACTCTGCCCTACCCCTTCCTTCCCCTTCGCCCCCTAAGTGACCCTACCAAAAAAAAAAATTTTTTTAAATTTTATATATAATCATCCCAAGCATTTATCTTTAGAGTTTTATGACTGCCGATTTCTGCCCTACCTCCCCCCCCCACCTCTTCCTTTGCCCCCTAAATGACCCTACCAAAAAAAAATTTTTTTTTTTAAATTTTGTATATAATCATCCCAAGCATATATCTTTAAAGTTTTATGACTGCCGATTTCTGCCCTACCCCCCCCCCCCCTCTTCCTTTGCCACCAAAATGAGCCTACCAAAAAAAAAGTTTTTTTAAATTTTGTATATAATCATCCCAAGTATTTATCTTTAGAATTTTATGACTGCCGATTTCTGCCCTAGCCCCCCTCTCCTTCTTCCTTTGCCCCCTAAAATGACCCTACCAAAAAAAAATTTACAAGCAAAAATAGCATAAAAATTTAACAAATTGTTTTACTTAAGCCTACATTTCTTAAAAATAACACTTTTAAGCTTTAATGACGAAGCTGAGACGAAACCTGGTACTACTCTGCCCTACCCCCTCCTTCCCCTTCGCCCCCTAAGTGACCCTACCAAAAAAAAAATTTTTTTTTTAATTTTATATATATTCATCCCAAGCATTTATCTTTAGAGTTTTATGACTGCCGATTTCTGCCCTACCTCCCCCCCCCACCTCTTCCTTTGCTCCCTAAATGACCCTACCAAAAAAATTTTTTTTTTAAATTTTGTATTTAATCATCCCAAGCATTTATCTTTAGAGTTTTATGACTGCCGATTTCTGCCCTACCACCCCCCCCTCTTCTTTTGCCCCCAAAATGACCCTCCCAAAAAAAATGTTTTTTTAAATTTTGTATATAATCATCCCAAGCATTTATCTTTAGAGTTTTATGACTGCCGATTTCTGCCCTACCCCAACCCCCCGCCCTCTTCCTTTGCCCCCTAAATGACTCTACCAAAAAAAAATTTTTTTTTTAAATTTTGTATATAATCATCCCAAGCATTTATCTTTAGAGTTTTATGACTGCTGATTTCTGCCCTAGTCCCCCCCCCTATTCCTTTGTCCCCTAAAATGACCCTACCAAAAAAAAAATTTTTTTTAAATTTTGTATATAATCATCCCAAGCATTTATCTTTAGAGTCTTATGACTGCCTGTTGCTGCCCTACCACCTCCTCCCCCTTTGCCCGCTAAATGACCCTATTAAAAATAAATATACATTGTTTTTTATTTTGTGTATAATCATCCCAAGCATTTATTTTTACAGTTTTATGTGTATCTGTTTCTGCCCTACCCCCTCTCCCCCTTTGCCATCTAAATGACCCTATCAAAAAAAAGAAATTTTAATTTTGTATATAATTATCCCAAGCATTTATTTTTAGAGTTTTATGACAAAGGTGAAATGTTTCCCCCACAGCCCTTGCCAGAGCGATCCCGCCAAAATACAGTTTTTATACCCTCCAAAGAGAATTGTGATGAAGTCTAAGACGGTCTAGCAATGCCCATGCGTTCGTCTGTGGAAAACATGATATTGTATATATTTGAATCCCGCCCCCTTTAGTGGGCGTTGACGTACGATATTATATAAAGGAACTCTGTCCCACCAAGTTAAACATATCAAATTCACTTACTAAATATTTGGAGGGTATTTAAGATTCGACCCGGTCGAATATAACGTTTTTACTTGTTTTTTTTTTTGCAACTGCAAAGTCTCGGTTAAACTACAATGTTCTTTTTCAAGTAGAGTAAAACTGCAAGGACATCAATGAAACAGTTAGAGAACAGCTCACAAACCTGGGAAATTACACCTTTGTTTTGCAACTGCAAAGTCTCGGTTAAACTACAATGTTCTTTTTCAAGTAGAGTAGAACTGCAAGGACATCAATGAAACAGTTAGAGAACAGCTCAAAAACCTGGAAAATTACACTGTTTAGCAGCAAAATCCTCCTTTAAACTATATAGATTTTGATGCGCTGAACTCAAATCTGTTTTCAGTTTTTTTCCATTAGATCCGAATTTTTTTTATGGGCGTGGCAAATTTTTTCCCGTAAATTATTCAGGTACGAGGACATATTTCACCTTAACTCGAGAACGAGTCATCCGATTTTCAAACTTCTGAAAAGTCCCTGATTAAAAAACTTATTGAAAAGCAAAAAAATTTGTTCTTATTTTTTTAGTATATCTCGAATCTACCACCCCAACTGGCTCCAATTCACAGGAAAAATAAGTCTGAGAGATCGAAGTTTTGGTCTATTCGGCTCCACAGATCAAAAGTAATAAGGGTGTCACACGCAGACATGGTGACAACTTCTCAGGAATACTCTTCCTGGGAACTCTGAACGTCGAGATTTGGTGAAAACAACATTTTTCAAAGGGAAACTATGTGTAATACCACAAAAAATTTAGAATCTCCAGTTTTAGAGCAATTCAGGCACAAAATTGCTTTGTAACTTCGAGAGGCAAAATGGACCAACCTTACACCACATAACAATTGTTCCAAGTAGTAAAGAAATTGAGAAATTGTTTTTGATTAGAAAATTGTGCGAAATTTCAAAATATCAAGGAGAGGTCGACATATTAGCACTGAAGCGGTGTTTGATTAATTTCAAAAATAGTTTCAAGAGATATTGGTTACCGGCACAACGAAAGGATGATCTCCTTTTAAGCACAAACGCTAAATGACTTGAAGAAACTGTAACCATACCAGTATTTGGCAGTTCGTAATCAGGACGACCACGAAAAGAATTTCATGAAGCTGGTGAAAGAAGAGCGGGACATAATGAAACGGATACATTAATGATGGATATAAAAGAAATCCAAGAAAAGCAAGAGTTTGCAACCGATCATGAACAGCTTCTGAAGTCCCCCACGTAAATAAAATTTTTGCGAAATGAGCTTTTGCACTATTTGTAAGTGCAGAGATCATGAAAGAATTCCAATCCATGTTACTCATTACCAGGTATCATCAAACATACATATCTTTATTGTAAGCATGAGTGAGAGGAAATAAGATTTTTCTCAATACACTTGCCAAATTTTTTTGTTAACTGTTGACTTTTTCTATTTTAGCGTATTGTTCATTTATTTTCATACCCTTCACAAAAAAGGGTATATCTAGGTTTGTCATTCCGTGTGTAATTTCTTCGATATGGGACCCCATAAAGTATATATATTCTGAATCCTTATGAATAGCGATGACGATTGCCCAATGTCCGTCTGTCTGTACGTGACAGGGGGGTTTTCACAAGCCCCCAGACGAGCTAGAGACTTCGTTCTTGGACTGTTGGATTGGAAATGAACTTAAATAGAGTGGTATTGAAATTCAGAAAAATCCGAAATACGGTTCCAGAGCTGGGAAGCTTACATCTATTTCCCGACGCAAAATTAATAACAAGAACCAATTATTTTTTTTGTTGTCTGTAAATTAAACCTATTAAACCTCTGCTTTGGAAAGCCTCAATGGTCTATTAAAAACTAAAAATATTAAAAAAAAATTTTCCATGGATGAAAAATAAAGTTTTTTTTTTGACTATTCAGTATTTTGTAGTACATGTAATAACTAACATGGTTTAAAATTTTAAGTTTTATAAATAAACCCCCATGAAGATTTGCATTGGTTAAAAAAAAATTTTTATATTAAAATTTCGCTTTAGGGGTGGGAAATTGAAAATTTTTTTTATACCTAAAAGTAACCAAATAAGCAACTCGTTTTTTTTGCAAAGTAAAACTGTTTTATAATATAGGAAGAACAAAATTGGTATCAACAATTAAAAAAAACATTTCGAATCCAGGTTTGGACAAGTGCAATATTTTGTAGTACATGAAAGTGACCAAAATGGTTAAAAGTTTTAAAATTTTCTTAAATAAAACTACTTCATACCTCAAGAGAAGTTGCACTGATAAACAAAAATAATGAAATTTCGCTTCCAGGGTTGAGAAAATGAAAGTTTTGTTTTGGTACATCCAATATTTTGTGTTACATGAAAGTGACCAAAATGGTTGAAAATTTTAAGTTTTTCGTAAATAAAACGACCTTATAACTAATAAAGACTAGCATTGGTAAAAAAAGAAAACAAAAATGAAAATTTCGCTTCCTGGGATGGGAAATTGAAATTTTTTTATACATACAAGTAACCAAAAAGCCATCTAACGTAGGTTTTTTACTAATTAAAACAATTTTTTAATTCAGGAAAAACAAAATTGGTATTAAATATTAAAACTAATCAAAATTTCGATTCCAGGGTTGGATAACTGCAATATTTTGTAGCACATGAAAGTGACCAAAATGGTTACAAATTTTAAGCTTTTCTTAAATAAAACTATTTCGTGCCTCATTATTAACAGTTGCATTGGTAAAAAATACCTAAAAACAAGTAAAAGTGCTATATTCGGCTGTGCCGAATCTTAAATACCCTTCACAGATGTAATTCTTCTTTCTTTCTTTCTTGCCAAAACAGAAAGTAGGTTTAATTAAAAAATCAAAATGATGTTATCGGTTACTTTTATATTTAAACAAAAAGTTTAAATTTTTCGGCTAGGGAGCTAAATGTTTGGCTTTTCTTATATCTAATACCTATGAACGTCTTTCGAAAATATTATATATATTTAATTTACAAACAAAACAAAAGATCCGTTTCATGTACCCCAAAAAGTTCTAATTGTCCAACCGTAGAATCGTCTTTGGTTTTCAATGTTGTTGGTTTTTAATACCAGTTTACTTCTTTCTGATATATAAAGTAAGTATAATTCGTCATAAAAATCAAAAATAACAAATAAAATGGCTGCTTTTATGAATCAGAAAATGTCGACTTCCCAACCCTGGAACCGAATTTTTAATTTTTTAATACTAATTTAATTTTTTCTGATATATGTATATAATAGCTTTAATTCACTAAAAACATAAAATTTGGAATTTATGTATGTAATTTTATATACCAAAAATATTTCAATTTTCCAACCCCGGAACCGAATTTATAATTTTTTACCAATTCAATTCTTAGTGAGGTGTAACATAGTTTTACTTGACAAAAAAATTAAAATTTTTAAACTTTTTGGTCACTTTCATGTACCATAAAGTATATCATTTGTCCAACCCTGGAGCCGAAGTTTTGATTTTTTAAGATTTTAATACCAATTTTGTTCTTCCTGAATTATAAAACAGCTTTAATTAGCAAAAAGAAACAACGTCAATTGCCTTTTTGGTTACTTTTATGCAGAATAAATATATCAATTTCCCAACTCTGGAAACGAAATTTAAGTTTTTTTTTACCAATGCAACTCTTAATGAGGCATGAAATAGTTTTATTTAAGAAAAATTTAATATATATAACCATATAGGTCATAAATAAAGTTTTAATTAAAAAACAACGTCAATTGCCTTTTTGGTTACTTTTATGTTTAAAAACAATTTCAATTCCCCCACCCCTGGAAGCGAAATTTAAATTTTTTTAAATTTTCTTTATCAATGCAAATCTTCATGAGGTATAAAGTAGTTTTGTTTAAGAAAAACTCGAATTTTGCAACCATATTGGTTATTACATGTACTACAAAATATTGCATGTACCAAAAAAAATTTAATTTTTCCAACCCTGGAAACGAAATTTTAATTTAAGTTTTGTTTTTAATGACCAATCTGTATTGTTTATTACTTATTTTAATAGGGGTAAACCCTACGGGCTTATCGTGGTCAACAATATTTATCTTCAAATGTGAATAAAAACTATATCATATTTATTTATTTTTTACCCAACGTTTCGTTTGTTTTTTGCAAACTTCTTATTATTGCAAACTTCTTGTTATTTGTTGTAGGTATCTAGCACAAAAATATATATAAAAAATATTGTAAAATAGTTTAAATGTTATGGTATATCACAGATCATTAACTTACGATTTATGTTATTGGCAAATTATTTATTCTTAAAATTTATCATCATAAAACTGGACTACACGACACAAATATGTATAATAAATATATAATTAAATAAATAATTTGGTACATCACAAACAAAAATCAATGGTCCACTATCACAGATCTTTAACTAATTTAAGTTATCGCTATTGAGTACTGGAGCTTTGTGTTATCCTTGTCTTCTTTGTAGTTCATCGTCTTGTGTATTTTTTCTTGGATACGTAGACTCTCTATAGTGAAGCGTTTGTTTGTTGTTTTCTCTTTATTTAAAATTTTAACATTGTTAAAATTTATTTTGTGATTGTGCTCTTTTGCATGCTGTGCAAGTGCTGTTGATTCTTTTCCTTTCTTGATGTCCGATTCTTGCTCTTTTATTCTTGTGCCCAATTTTCTCTTCGTTGTACCAATGTATACCTTATCACATTTTTCTTTTTGATTTCCCTCATATGACATAGTTTTTATTCACATTTGAAGATAAATATTGTTGACCCCAATAAGCCCGTAGGGTTTACCCGTATTAAAATAAGAAATTTTAATTTTTTTTGTTTGTTTTTTTATCAGTGCAATGCTTCTAGAGTTATAAAGTAGTTTTATTTACGAATAAATTGCAAATTTTTTACCATTTTGGTAACTTTCATGTACCATAAAATATTGCACTTGCCCATCCCTGGATTCGAAATTTTTTTTTTTTTTTTGAATTTTTGATACCAATTTTGTTCTTCCTAAATTATAAGACAGTTTTAGTTGGCAAAAAACAAAAAAAAAAAAAAAATAAACATCAATTGCCTGGTTGATTACTTGCATGTATAAAAAAATTCAATTACCCACCCCTGGAAGCAAGATTTGAATTTAAATTTTTTTTTTTTTTTTGGCCAACGCATTTCTTCATGATGTATAAAAAGGTTTTGTTAAAGTAAAACTTAACATTTTTAACAATTTTAGTTACTACATGTACTACAAAATACGGACTGGGCCGAAAATAAAATTTTTAATTTCCCATCCCTGAAAATTTTTTTTTTATTTTTTTAGTTTTTAATACACCATTGAGACTTCCCAAAGCACGAAATAGGTTAAATTTACAAACATTAAAAAAAATTATTGATTTTTGGTATAAATTTTGCGTCGAGAAATAGGTGCAAGCTTCCCAGCTCTGGAACCATAGTTCGGATCTATCTGAATTTTAAAACCACTCTATTTAAGTTAATTTCCAATCCAACGGTTCAAGAATGAAGTCTCTATCTCTTCTGGGGGCTTGGCAAGACCGGTTTGATTACTTTCACTTATAAAAACAATGCAATTTCCCAACCATGGAAGCAAAATTTGAATTTAAAAAATAAAAAATTTTTTGCCAATGGAAATCTTCATGACGCACAAAGTGGTTTTGTTAAAGAAAAACTTAAAATTTTAAACAATTTTAGTTACTACATGTACTACAAAATACGGAATAGGCCGAAAAAAAATTTTTAATTTCCCATCCCTGGAAAAATTTTTTTATTTTTTTAGTTTTTAATAGACCATTAAGGCTCCCCAAAGCACGAAATAGATTTCAGTTACAAACATTAAAAAAAATAATTGATTTTTGGTATAAATTTTGCGTCGAGAAATAGGTGTAAGCTTCCCAGCTCTGGAACCATTCTTCGGATCTTTCTGAATTTCAATAGCAGCCTGTTTAAGTTCATTTCCAATCCAACGGTCCAAGAACGAAGTCTCTAGCTCTTCTGGGGGCTTGGAACCGATTTCACGTACAGACGGACGGACAGACGGACATCGCTCATTCGTCATCGCTATTCATAAGGATTCAGAATATATACTTTATGGGGTCCCATGTGTATATCGAAGAAATTACACACGGAATGACAAACCTATATATACCCTTTCACTTTTTTGTGAAGGGTATAAAAATAAAATGTCATTTCCAGGGTTGGGAAATTGAAATATTTTGTATGCATAAAAGTAAAAAATGAGGCAATTGACTTTGTTTTTGCTAATTAAAACTATTTTATAATTCAGGAGGAACAAAAATGGTATTACAATCTTAAAAAATTTCGATTCCAGGGTAGGAAAACCGAAATTTTTTAGTACATAAAAGTAGCCACATAAGTTCCTTATATTGGTCGTTTGTGAATGAAATTTTTTATACTTCTGGAAGAGTTTTTTTTTTATTATTATTTATTTATTTAACATAGATGAGGTATTTACAGTGTTATTATATCAACTAAAGAGTTCAGGCGATCAGGTGCCTTTTCTTCTTAGAAAAAACAAGTAAAAGTGCTATATTCGGCTGTGCCGAATCTTAAATACCCTTCACAGATGTCATTCTCTTCGTTTACATTTTTCGGCTAGGAAGCTAAATGTTTTCTTATTTCTAATACCTCTGAACGTCTTTCAAAAATATTTAATATGTTTAATTTACAAACACACAAAAAAATCCGTTTCATGTACCCCAAAAAGTTCTAATTATCCAACCATAGAATCGTCTTTTAGATTTTTGTGGTTTTTAATACCAATTTATTTTTTCCTGATATATAAAGTAGGTATAATTCATCATAAAAATCAAAAATAGCAAATTATATGGTTACTTTAATGAATCAGAAAATGTAATTTTCCAACCCTGGAACCGAATTTTTAATTTAAAAATTTTTAATACCAATTTAATTCTTAGCGAAGTATAAAATATGTTTAATTCACTGAAAAAAAACAAAATTGGGAATTTATGTGAGTACTAAATGTATGTACCAAAAAATTTTGACTTTCCAACCCTGGAGTCGAAATTTTGATTTTTTAAGATTTTAGCACCAATTTTGTTCTTGCTAAAAAAACAACGTAATTGCCTTTTTGGTTACATTTATGCAGAATAAATATTTCAATTAACCAGCCCTAAAAGCGAAATTTTATTTTTTTACCAATCCTAGTCTTCATTAGGTATAAAGTCGTTTTATTTAAGAAAAACTTAAAATTTCCAACCATTTTGGTCACTTTCATGTACTACAATATATATTCCATGTACCAAAAAAAACTTTCAACTTCCTAACCCTGGAAGTGAAATTTTAATTTTTTTTTGAGGTATAAAGTAGTGTTATTAAAGAAAAAAATTAAAATTTTGAACAATTTTGGTCACTTTCATGAACAATAAAATATTGCACTTGTCCAACCCTGGATTGGAAATTTTGATTTTGTTTTTAAATTTTTTATACCAATTTTGTTCTTTCTAATATATGAAATAGTTTTAGTTAGCACAAAAAAAACAATTGCTTTTTTGGTTACTTTTATGTATAAAAAATTTCAATTTGCCAATCCTGGAAGCGAAATTTTTTAAAATTTTATTTATCAATGCAAATCTTCATGAGGTATAAAGTACTTTTACTTAAGAAAAACTAAAATTTTTTAACCATTTTGGTTATTACATGTACTACAAAATATTGCATGTACCAAGAAATACTTTCATTTTCCCAACTCTGCAAGTGAAATTTAAATTTTTGTTTTGTTTTTTTTTACCAATGCAACTCTTTATGAGGTATAAAGTAGTTTTATTTAAGACAAATTTACAACTTTTAAACATTTTGGTCACTTTCATATACCATAAAATATTGCACTTGTCCAACCCTGGATTCGAAATTTTGACTTTTTTTTTAATTTTGTGATACTAATTTTTTTTCTTCCTAAATTAAAAGACAGTTTTAGTTAGAAAAAAAAACATCAGGGTCCTGTTTGATTACTTTCACGTATGTATAAAAAAAATTCAATTTCCAACCCCTGGAAGCAAAATTTGAATTTAAAAATTTGTTTTTGACCATTACAAATCTTCATGACGTATAAAGAGGTTTTGTTAGAGAAAATCGTAAAATTTTTAACAATTTTAGTTACTACATGTACTACAAAATACGGAATGGGTCGAAAAAAAATTTTTAATATCGCATCCCTGGAAAATTTTTTTTTATTTTTAGTTTTTAATAGACCATTGAGACGTCCCAAAGCACGACATAGATTTAATTTACAAACATAAAAAAATAATTGATTTTTGGTATAAATTTTGCGTCGAGAAATATTTGGAAGCTTCCCAGCTCTGGAACCGTACTTCGGATCTTTCTGAATTTCAGTACCACTCTATTTAAGTTAATTTCCACTCCAACGGTCCAAGAACGAAGTCTCTAGCTCTTCTGGGGGCTTGGGAAACCCGTACAGGCAGACGGACTTCATAATGCTATTCATAATGACCCAGAATATACTATATATACATATGTACTTTATGGGGTCCCATGTGAATATCGAAGAAATTACACACGGAATGATAAGCCTATATATACCCTTTCACTTTTTTGTGAAGGGTATAAAAACAAACATTAACCGCCAACAAATAAATTTCATTTATATATAATAGTATTGTGACAACAAAATGTCAAATAAAAATTTCATAACAAAAATATATAAACTTATATAAATTTATTAAATGATAAATAAATTATAAGTTTTTCCATTAAATATTGAATAATATTCTGTATAAATTCTATTAGCTTACATACTAATTCCATAATATCGTAGCAAGTTATATGCAATATGCGAATTTATATGTGGCCCTTGGTACAGCATTTGATTTTCAGACCATTGTTACAATAAACATGACTTCGAAGCCTTAAACAAATCATTATCGGGCTTTACTAATGCTGAGAAATGCTTTCTAAGGCATTGGGTGGAAGATGAATCAAGAATTCCAAAAACACAACGCATCAACATTTGTGCGGAACGCGCCATCAAAGTCGTACAAGATAGTTTTTAGATTGTGATGTTGATTATAATCATATGAAGAAATGTAAATGGTTAAATAATTATAAAATAAAAAATTTTGAAAAAATAAAAATAAAATCTTAAAGGGCTTTCAGAAATCGGCTTCGACGCGGAACATGTGTGTTCCGAAATGACCCGAGGAAACATTTTTCGGTTTCAGCACAACATCGGCTACAGCGTGGTGATAGGGCCTTATTTTTGTTATTCCCCTAATGTACATATGTATGTACTTATATGAAAAAACATATTTTTATTCTTTTAAAGGAAGCGATCATATATACAGAATACGTTTTGTAAATACAGAATTTCCTGGTACTTCGGAGCTGCCATGATGCACATGTTTGGAGACTTTCAAATATTAAACAACATTTTGAGAACAGGTATCATCACGGGGACAATTCACGCATTTTGGGAGACGCTGGCTATCCACTAGAACCGTGGCTTCTAACACCTTATAGGTCACCGGCTGTTGGCAGCAGAGAGTCAAAATTTAATATTTCGCATTCTAAAGGCAGAAACATAATATAAAGGACAATTGGAATTTTAAAAAATTCATTTTGCTCGACCTGATGAACATTTAGGTGATATTGGAGACATCAAACACCGAACAAGTAATCGACACAGATGAAGTGTATGAAAGTGTTTCTACTTACAACCATACCTAAATACGGGCGGAAAGCGGAACGTTTTTTTCCGCTGATCTTTAACGCTGATATGTCATACCTAAAGAAAAGCGGCAACGTTATGTCAAAAAACAATAAAAACAGAGTTATCAAACAAACAAATTAAACAACTCTGATTATTTTAACAGCTGGACGGACGATATTTATGATTTTGTTATTGAAATTTCGTACAAAGTAGAAACGTGCATACATATGTATGTATATAATCATATTAGAAATATTTTCTTACCTCCATTTTCTAATACGAAGTGCACAAATTTTTTCTTTTATTATTTATTTCACTTTTGTAAATTTTTGCTTGTTTTCTCTGGTTACAATTGTTTTCTTTTGCAACTAACTTCATTAGAAAACGCTCTGTCAAAATCGGATTGTCCAATAGCAAAGCGTTGCCGCCGCGTTATTTCGGTATGCTCCATACAAAATGTATGGACATGAGAACTAAAAAACGCTTGCCGCCCGTATTTAGGTATGGCTGTTAGAATTAAAAAACACAGATTTTTGTAATGAGTGAATTTTTGAATCTGTAACATAAAAAGCTTTATTTTATTAAATATTTAAAAAAAACTGATAAAAATAACATTGTCAAATATTTAATTTTAGCAAAGTTACAAAATAACAAACTTAGTCATAAAATAAATATAGTTCATTCAAATTAATAAATTAACTAATTAATGGCTGAAGTAGTAGAACACGAGACTATGAAGCGGAGGGTCGTGAGTTCGAGCCCGCGCTGAGTCATGAAATATTGTGTTGAATTCTTCTGATCAGCATTAGTGCGTGGTTGTGTTAGTTGTTGGCAGTCTGTTTCAATGATGAAGGCATAGTCACTGGTCACTGAACATTATTGGCAGTGACTGACACCATCACGTACTAAAAGCAGAGTAACAGCACCCACCTTCGTCGGCCCTGTAGCAAAAATTAGCCGGCGAAGTAAAAGGTTGACATAGCTACAAAAAAAAAATGTCTATCTTCTCATCTTTCCTAATCTGTACCCTCAATACTATCCCCTCGTTTTCAGTTCTGGCGCAATGCATTGCATATATAGGGGTCATCCCCTGAGCGCTGGTCCTACTCCTAAAAAAAAAAAAAAAAAAAAAACATTCATGGTCGGTATATTTATACTATGTATATACATATGTATATATATGCACGTATATGTATAATATATACATACCAGAGAGTTTAGTCCTTGAATAAGCTCTCTATGGTAAGCTTGACACTCACCTAAAATGAGCTTGATGTCCAAAAAATATCTTGACAATTAAAATAACGCATACGTATAAATGAGCAGAAAAACTGCTAAATTTTATTTAAAAAATAATAAAAACATAACAAATTATACAAAAACTTAAAAAAAAAAACATATTACAATTCAGTCTACGTCAAATAATATAAACATCCTACAATTCATTTACATTTAATATGTTAATTTTTCCACATATACTTTGTACTTTTAGTAACAGACTTAACTAGTTCTGTTCCTTTAGGCGTTAGTAAAAAATTTTGAAAATTTTCATCAAAGTTTCGTCTTATTAACAGTTCAGTCTTTATAAGGTAAAATCCCATTCTATCCTTTCTTTAGAATATAAATTGTTTAATGTACTAAATGTTCTTTCACAAAAAGCATTATTAATTGGAATAGAAAAAATAAATGAGATCAATTTAAATATATGTATCAAGTTATTTTTATCACATTTTTTTAAAAAGTAAGACCATATTTTGTCAATCGGAATATCTTTTGGCAATTGATCAAACACTTCTCGAAAACAGCAATAATCTGTATATAACATGTCATTATCAATAGAATTTGATAACTGTAAAATTTTTGGAAGCTCTGATAATGTACCCCTTAACAAAAGAGATTGTTTCAGATTTAAAACTGATGTGTGGTTGTAAATTGATTCATCTCCGAAATCATATCGTTGCTCCAAGTATGAATTAGTATTTGTTAAAAATTGATTTGCTTCTAATTTAAATGCTTGAACATCATTATTTGAAATATTTTTAAAAATAACCAAAACTCTACTTCCATAAAAACAATCCTTTCTTCGGCTTTAAAGACTATTCATAAGTTTACTCATTATGCTGTTAAGTTCCATTATTGTACAAGAATCATTTTTAAGCGCTAATAAAGCTAACATCATGAATAAAATACAAATACGCCTCTGATAATCCTTCAGAAATGCATTCTTCATCCGCATTATTTAGTTCAGTATCAGACATTCCATATGATACAAATTTCCAGATTTCTTTCCTGCAGTTCAGTGTTGTCAGATTAAGGGGTTTCCCCCTAGATTTAGGGGTTTTTTTTTATTTAGGGGCAGATTTGGGGGTTAATATTCTTTAGGGGGAAATTTGGGGGTAAGAAAATTTTATTTGGGGGATTTTTAGGGGATTTTCAAATTTATAGTTTGGTACATAATAGTACATAATTTAACAACTGAGCATGTCGAAGATATTGTATCGAAATGGCGATTTAGAAAGTAATCACGCAAATACAAACATTAAAACATTTTTCTCGTTAAATCAATTTTGTTGGTTTTCCTTGAACTGCAAAATATAAGTTTTAAAAAGTTGTTTATCTTTACAATTGCAAAAAAGGATAACATATATAAACAAAAATATAAAAAGGAGTGGAAAGCAGATCAGCAGTTTAGAGGTATTGTATTTTTAAATAAAATTTTAAACACAATAAATCCAAAATTAAATTTCAGATTGATTAGTCCCTGTCCAGGGAGACAACTACAAAGCTTTATGCAAATATTGTAAAAGCATTATGGTGGCTAACAGGAGACCTTATTGCACAACAAAATACGAAAAAACATGTTGGATTTGCATCCCAAACAAAAGAAGTACATGTACCCGTAACAAACTTCCTCAAGCCGTCTCTTACAAAAGAAAGAAAGACTGCAGATATATTTTTTTGGGGGCTTTTTATAAAAAATAAAATAAAAATTTGGGTGTTTGCGTGCTTTTCGCGTAAGAATGATAGTACCTCAATTCAAATTTAATAGAGATAAGAATGATGCAACCAAATTACTACTTAAACTTTTCTGATTTAGGGGTTTTTTTAAGAAAAAGTGTAGAATCTAGGGGGTTTCTAAATTTTTTTGGGGGGAAGAATAAAAATTATCTGACAACACTGCTGCAGTTGTTTTTCCTATTTTGCAAAAAGTACCAGTAGTAGTAATGTAGGGATACTACTCCACGGTAATTTTATAGGGATACTACTCCAATGTGCTGTATTAATAGTAATGTAGGGATACTACTCCAAGGTAATTTTATAGGGATACTACTCCAATGTGCTGTAGTAGTAGTAATGTAGGGATACTACTCCAAGGTAATTTTATAGGGATACTACTCCACGGTAATTTTATAGAGTCAATACGTTATGTTTATTAACTGATTATCTGAGAAACTTTTCAAGCAGAAAACGTTTTTAATAATAATTACTCGAGGTGGTACCACGATACCAACAAAGACGTAATTGTACAAAAAAAGTACAATTGTGTCACGTTTTCCATCCGTGGTTCAAAGTAATTTTTTCAATAGGAAAAAATTATACACATGAGTGGAAATGAAATTCTCATTTGAGTTGTGTAATATAAATCTAGAGTTTGAGAATTCAACAAAAAATTGATATAAAAGAAAGTGCAAAACTAAATTTTTAGTTATCACTCTTCAAAGTTACTTGAAATTACGTCAAACAAAAATGGTAAGAACGTTGCATATTATAAAAAAACTTTTTAAATTAAATTAAAAATATATAAAATTTTTGTTTTTTTGATCTATCAAGAATTAGTTAACATCGCCCAAGGATTAATATCCGAGTACACCATAATTGATGATATTCCTTTAAATGAACCACACAAAATTTGAAATTTGGAGTGGAAGGTTACACAATATGGATCAAAAGTCATAGCGTATTTAGACAACAACAAATGGTTTTATTTACCCCAGAGAATGGTTAAGTACTTAAACAGAGAGGACCCTTACTTAGCTAAAATTAATGACAAAATGTGGTCAATTGTTTACAAAGGACGACAATCACCAAATGGTTCGGCAATTTTCGATCTAAACTATAGCTAATTTTTTTAATTTCACAACATTTTGTAAATATATGTATATCTTGCAATAAATGAATGTAGTAAAGTAACATTTACCTTAATTATATTTATTTTAGAGGCGAGTTTGCTTGCATTTTATTTGCTTTAAATATGCAGCATTATTTGCTATATTAAGACAAACTATTAATAAAGAAAAACATGCTTATTCATGCTTTTTTTTAAGAAAAAGGATAGGGAAAGGGAAAATCCCAAGGACACTGAAATCTTTTTACTTTAATGTTTAAATGTAGTTTATGAGGTCATAAATATTAAATTGTGAGTTTGCTAGGAGGGTGGTTTTTTGTGCAAACTATTAAGGAAGAAAGACATGCGTATGCCTATTTTCAAAAGACATGCGTATGACTGTTTTCATTTATGGTTGAATGCATTTATATTTGATAGGTAAATCTACTTTCTACTTCAAGGTTTAAATGCAATTTATGATTGAGTCAACATCATCAAAAGCAAAAAAGCGACATCAATAACAACATCAAACAGTTCGGATATCTGAAAACTATTCAATATCATTGAAATGTTTACATTATCCTCAGTGGATGTAAACTGTACTCATCAAGAGTCAAATTTAACAACCATTTAAAAATATGATAAATAAAAATATATAAGTGTAACAAACGATATATATACATATATTCTTAAGTAAATAAAACAAAAAATATATGAATTCTTTATTATTTTACTTTATTTTTAATTATAGTTTTTGGAAATTACAATTTTTACATTTACATTATATATGTTGTAATATGATTTCATAAGTGCGGTTGCTTCTTTCTCTATTTCAATATTACGTATCCTATATTGCGCACAGGACCAGGTATCTGGTCCATAGGTTTCATTTTCGTTAGACCAACAACAATGATCGTAATGCTCTCCATATTTATTTTTGATTGGTTTCAAGGTATTTGCTCTTTCTACATGTGATTGAATATTCATTAGCTTACTTCTATCTTCATCGGAAATTATATGCGAGGATCTTTTTAAGAAATCGTATATATCTTTTCTTTTAGTATCATCTTTACTAATGGGAATGACTAACTACATATGTAGAGAAAGTATTTGTGAATAAACCTTAATGGTGTTCTGTATGATATTTATATAGCATTTATTGTAGTTCTCCTTAAACTAACTAACAACTATAAATATTCAGTGTATATGTCTATAATAGTTTCCTTATTTCATTTGTGAGGGGTATGTATTCAAACATTTTATCGTGTATAATTACGCAATAAGCAGACGTATTTGGTGGGACATTTTTTAACGTTTTCAACTCAACTCGAATATCGATTGGACTGATTCATTCTGATGAGTAACATCCAAAACAACTATTGGTGCCATAGTTTTAAAATTTTCTCTTGTTAATAGCGGCTGCGGATCGCTTGAGTAATAGCTTTGTTGAAATTTTATATACATATCATATAGAATTGCAAAACGGTTTCTATCGAATTTAAGGTTCAGATCATCATAAGGATATGTATCAGAGTTAAGATGTACTTTAATGTCCGTTAAATCACAATGCTTAAATTTGTTTTCATTATTTCGAAGTCCTAAGAGAAGGAAACGAGGTCTTTCATTTTCAGTGGCAAGTTTAACGTTCCATAAAACTGTTGTACTTTCTGGAAGGGAAGGATAATAATACATATCCCAACTTCTAAAAGTAATATTTAATGGATGCCGATTGTTAATTGTTTTAAACATTTGCAATTTATAAGCATCAGCAAGTTGAATGTGTGGCACTTTCCAAGTAACATTTAAAATTGTTAACTTAGTTTTTTCGTTTGATTGTTGAGATTTTAATACTTGTTTATCATCTTTAGATCTTAAAAGAATCAATTCATGTTTGCAGTTAACTATTATTTTATTAAAATCTTCAGCGAATCCCATTAATAATTTTAGCGGAACACAGAAATTGAAATAGCCATCTACAAGTGTAAGATCTTAGTTATTAAATGGTGACCATCCGGCATTGAGTAGATTATCACTTTCAAATTTATTCAGCGAAACATAGTTTTTTAATTCTGTAGCGATACCTAAAAGACGCATGCGGTCAATTTCAACTCCATTGACTTCATACCGAATCTCATCAAATAGGTGTCCTATACAATTGTTTAGCAGACGTATAGATGTAGAAGCTGTTGAATCGTCTTTTGTTGCATGTCCTTTAATGTAAAGCAGACTTTCGCTTGGTAGAACATATAAATCTTGATTTTGAATTGCAATTCGAATTTCGTCATTGTTTTTATATGCCTGCAAATATGATGTATAGCTGTGGTACTCCTTTTTGATGATTGAATTATCAAATTCGGGTTTTTGTAAAATATTAATAATATTATTCATAATTTCTCTCTTCGCTATCTATATGATAAATACTTTTATATCTTTAGATGAAACCCCAAATTTTTCAAAAACGTTTTATTATCCTCACGAAGAAGATTATTTGATTCCTGTTTTATTATCCTCATAATATTTTCGTTTTTATCTTGATTCACTTGATTTTTACAATTTGGTGGTTTTCCTGTTTCGAATCCCGCTGGTGAGAGTAGAATGAATGGTAAATGCTTTTGGAACCCAGTTTTATTATATAGAATCATTCTCTCATAGGCTTTAAATGTAATCGAATTGTTATTTTTTCGCTTCGAAAATTTATTAAGTTTCCGTCTTGATCAATTACTTTCAAGACAATACTATTTATTGTTCTTAAATTTACAGGTAAATATATTACATTAGTAGGAGCCTCAGTTATTTTATATCCCGGGCTAACGTTAAGTGAAAACTGTTGTAAAATATGTGCAGACATGTCGTTTATATAGGACCCACTTACAATATTGCATTCAACAATTAGGGTGTTGATTTTTGTTATATCTATTGTTTTATCTGAGTAATGTTCTATACCAGGTTCCAAAACTCTTTTCTTAAAACCTAGTAAGGATCCAATTGATCTTGACTTATTGAAGTAAATTGGATCTGTAGTGCTTTTAACACAGGTTTGTAGAGTATTGTAATTTGCTCGCACATAAAGAGCTCCTTTTGAATTTATATCATTATATTTATTTGTTAGTACTTCAGCTATATCTGTTAGCTCATATGATCCAACGGGAATTTCTATTTCGTAATTACCAATGTGAAATAAATTGGTTTCAACATCAAAATTCGGAATTGAGTGATATGTGTCAAAGCTTATTAGACCACATACATAATTTTCCTTTAGTTCGATTGGAGGAAAATAATTCGCAACAAGACATGAGGAGTCTCCGTTCAATGTTAAAGTAATTGACATTTTAACGTTTGATCTGCGATTAGTTTATTTAGAGAACTTACATCAATTTTTATAATGAAGCTTCGTCAACATTAATCCAAGAGTTATGTTCTGATGAAAATCCCAACCATTTAACATAAACCATATTTCTAACCCTTTTTAAAATTTTTTCAACTAAGTATGTTTCTGGATATTTAGTTTTCATTACTCATAAAAACCACCTTTGATTTCGTGACCTTGACAGTCTTTTAATATATAGGTATTAGGATTTGTATTTTTTATCATTTTAATTTTAAAGATCTCAGTAGTCCAATTTGGAGTATAACCCTTTTCGAATGTATGTTTATATTTACTTATTCGAACGTTGTCATTTACTTTAAACTTCGGTTTTTTAAATATTTTTAAATTGTTGTAGACGGTATCCAATAGAAACTCTTCGTTCGACGAATTTACTTCATTTGGAGTCATTTGTATAGTTCTATGAAAAGTATTGTTATATTTGTCAACAAGTTCTTTATATATGCTTATCCATTTGTATGTCCCCTGATAACTAAACTCCTTCCACATCATTTCTTTTAAAGTTCTGTTAAATCGTTCTACTATCGATGCCTTCAAAACACTATATGTTGAATAATGATTAATATTTTTGGATTGCATTAATTGATGAAATTTATTATTGAAAAATTCTTTACCATCATCTGTTTGTAGATTTTTTGGATTGCGATTGGTGCTAATGAATATGTTTTTTATAGCATTTGTCACGATATTTGAAGTTTTATTTTTAATTGATACAGCCCATGCTTTTTTTGAAAAGGTGTCTATAACAGTGAGAAGATACCGACATCCATTATTATATCGGGCATAATTTGCCATTTCAACCAAATCCGCTTGCCACAAATCATCAATACCTTTAATTATAACTCGTCTTCTTTCAAAGTTTTTTCGCGCTCGCTTGTGGAGCTCATTAACTATTTCTCTCTTATAAGCGTTCATTTTATATATGATTATCTGTTTATATCAGTGGTGCTCAAAAATAAAAGTAAAGATGTATTGGTGAAAGATTTTGCCCAGCAAACATAATGTCAAACGCTTAAAGTAAGAAAAAAAGACAGAGTTTTTGCCATATATAAAGAACTTATTAAGTGAATGTAATTTTAATTTTAAGAAAATAAATATCAAAAAATAGAATAGTCATATTGAGAAAAAACAAAAATAAATCTATTTAAACCAATTTTTTATGTAAGATTTAAACTTGTGTCATTCCTCATTATAATTTTTAAAATAGCTTTGAAAATTTTAAATTAAACATTCCATGTTAATACTTGCCTGACAATTGCGAATTAGTAAAATATTTTTTGCTTGGAACAAACATTTTTCATGCCTGAAAAAATTTGGTCACATAAGTAAGTAGTGGAAAAAAATGATAAATATTTTAAATAAGTTTTTTTGAGTTGGGGACATATGGCAACATCTAAATTTTTCCAAAACTCCGGATTACTAATTATATCGAAATCTTTTACTTCAGATTTAAGTATTATTAGCTCTGATTGAATTTGTAAATTTAAATTGCTTATGTCACATCTTAAAGGGTTTTTGAATACATCAAGCAAAGGCTGGATACATTCAAAATCCTTAAAGCGGTCTTGAAAATTATAAAAAAGGGTTTCTAATAATGATACATGGTCAAATTTTTTAGTATAATTTTGCTTGCCATAAATAAGAGACATTTTGGTAAAACTAGAAAAATCATCTGATCGAATTTCTGTTAGCAGCAAAAATAACTTTGTTTTGAATTCCAAAAGAATTTCACACATATCAAATATACTTTTATCTTTTCCTTGGAGCTTTAAATTAAATTCATTTAAAAAGTTTGTAATATCTGACAAAAATGCTAAATCTAAGGTACATTCATAGTCTTTTAGTAGTTGTACTTCGCACGTATCTATCCTTTCTTGCTCTAAAAACTCTACCACCTCTTTCCTTATGTCAAATAATCTATTTAGGCAATCATCGCGGCTAAGCCATCGAACTTCAGTGAACATTTTAAGGTCACAATATGCAGCTTTTCTATCTTTTAAAAAACTTACAAATTTTCTGTGCGTGAGTGAATTATGCCCGCCACGTATTTTATTAATTATGCGCTCTGCTGCTTTCATAGCAGAATGCTCTGAAAGAAATTTTGATGCAAGAGCTGCCTGATGGACTATACAGTGAAAATTATGAGCTAAGAATCCATGTTTCTGTAGTTGTCCCACAAACCCTTCATATCTACCGGTCATTACGCTAGCACCATCTGTACAAACTGCCGCAAACTTGTTTGTGTCTACAATTGAAAATATTTTTTCGCTAACAATGTCGAACAACAACTTGCCTGTTACATTTGCATAGCAACTTTCAACGGTGAACATTGTTTCGAAAACGTTATAATTGGCATCTACACAACGAATGCAAACTATAAGTTCACAAACGTCGTTAATGTCGGTACTTTCATCTAGACAGATTGAAAAGAATTCGCAGTTTTTCAATAATATTATGTTCTAAAGACATTCCAATTTGTGCAGTGCGCCTAACTACAGTACATCGGGACAAAGGAACAGATTTTATGAAATCTGTACTGTAGTTTAACTTTTCGAAAGTCTTAATAAGAATTTTTTAATGAATATTCCATCAGAAAAAGGTCTTCCATATCTTACTACATTTAAACTAACTAAGCTTGATATTGTACTTTTTAGGTTAAGACTCTGATCTTCTGAACTAAACTCAATTTGGTTAAACCATTCTTTTAATTTTGTGATATAAATCTTCTTATTTTCATTAAGAAGTTTCTCCTTCTCTTTACAATTAATTTTATTAATTTCATCATGATAAATATGAAAATGCCTTTTCAAAACATTTTCATTTCCCGCTTTAAATGTTTTGTAACATAAAAGGCATTGAATGTTATGAAAAGCAGCATTTATCATAAAATACTTCTCACATTTCATTTCGTGAACGTGTATGCTTTTATTCAATTTCGACTTTAATTTTCTTGTTCAAATGTAGTTGAATTGCTTGTGTTTGCTATGCTTCGTCCAATAAGAAGCAACAACAATGCTTAATAAATTTCTGAAATAAAATAACAATGATCATCCGCATGTGTTCTCATCGCTTGCTCAACGACGACTGAATGAAAATTTTTATGAGAGCATAACAAATGTGTGTAAATTTTTTAAGCAATTGTTGTATGGGCTGAACACCACTGGTTTATATGATTGTTATTATATATATATATATATATATATATATATATATATATATATATGTATATGTCTTATATAAGTCTATTTTCACTTTGCTACCATAATTTTAGGCCATTCAAGTTTACGTTTTTTCACATCATCTATATTTGCATTTCGATCAATTACTTTAATTATAAAATCTTCAATTTTGGCAAATCTTTCTTCAGTGTTCTCTATATACTCTTTATTTATAGTGTGTATTTGTCTCTTGACAGCATTTTCAAGAAGTTGAACATCTTTATCAATATCATATGCAGTTGATTCTTTTAAATATTTAATATCGCTTTTTATAATATATAATTGAGAGTCATATTTATTCTTATGTTCATTCGTTTCATTTAACTTTTTTTCAATTTTTTTTTAAAAAGTCCATATTTTCATTGCGAATCTGTTCCTTAAACATTTTTATTGCAGCATATATCTGTTGCACATCTTTTGCTATGTTAATGATTCGTAAATTGTCTTTGTATATTTTTAATTTTGAAGTATTTAGAATATTCTTAGTAGAACTATCTCCGAACTTATTTATACGACTCATTTTTAATCTATTATGTCAGCTTCTCGTAATTCTTCAATAATGGAAATTATTTCATTTCTATGATTATTATGACCAGCACTTTCAGATGAAAGAAGTAAATGTAATCTGTCAACTAATTCAACTTATTTTAACGTTAATCCGCTGCCTTTCGTTAAAATATTTGATTTCGTATTAAATAAATGTTTTATTATATGAACATATTTGAATGCACGAGATCCTTTAATTTGACTATTTAGTTGATATTGACGCTTATGAGCATTTGTACTCTTTAAAATTTCTTTATACTGTTTCAAATCATTTTTATTGTAATGTAAGGGTTTTGAGTGAAAAACTAATTCAAATAAGCCAGGAGTCATTTTCCATGTTGATTTTCCTATTTGAATAGAATTATCCAAATTAAAATTTAGTTTATTATTTCCATATTGCCAGTTGCCATTTTCATTTATATTGATTTTTTTATATCAATTTTTTTATTACTCAGGAGGATTTCAATATTTTTTACTAGAGGGTTCTTATTATTGTCATTTTTGGTCACAGACATGTTGCTCTTATCATTATCGTCAATATCAGTTATTATGTTTGATTTCTTAATATTTTTAGTAGAAATGTTATGTATATCTTCATAACCCTCAGCATCATCATAATTATCAGTGCTTTCTTCGCTTGGTAGTGATGGAAGTTGTAAGTCCGTTAAGTCACCATCTGACTTATAGCCATCCTTTATTTTAACTATGTTATTTAAAGGTTGCGATGTATCGTCTATTAAATTATCTTTTTGGTAATCATAAATTTTTTCGACTATCCTATTTAAAGGCTTTGTTATAGGTATAATGTATCATCTAGTAAATTAAGTCTATCCACTTCGTTTAATTTTATGCATTTTAATTTTTCTTTTAATATTGCTCTTGTCTTAACAATATCTTTTAATAAATTGTTCTTAGTCATATTGATCTGATTGATATCTGCTAACAAACTGCTATCTTTATGCTTTGATCAGCTTTATATCATATTTTTATTACGCTTTAATTGGTTATAAACTACACATCTGCTTTTTATTGGGTATTATCTTGGTAAGAACTGTTTTGTATCTTCTTTTTAGCAGGTTAGATCTACTTTTTCTGAACATTGATCAGCTTTATATCTAGCTTTGAACTATTCATTCTTCCAGTTGTATGAATTTATCAAAACCTTTTCTATATCGTCCTTTATTAATACAGTCATCTTTACTTATTACAAGAAATCTATATTTATCCGTCCAACACTGACTACATATATCCACAAATGTTTTAAATGACATATCTCCAAGAACATGATCGTTATATATGTGTCGCAAGTTAATTTCGTCTTGTTTGAAAATTATAATTATATTAGCATTATCTCGTATTAGATGCTTTGGAATTTTTGTGTACGTTTGACATAGATAAAAACAGTCAATATTCTTATGCCTACCCATAAAAAAGTAATCTCTTATATTATCTTGTTTACCACAAATTACATCATCAAATATTATAATGGAATTTGGTTTAGCTTGTGCTGGGCTTAAGACTTTATCATTTTCTGAATATGTAAACAGATTTAGTCCTTGTATTGGATCGATCAGTTTTTTCAGATAACTATATTTGGGTTGATATAAAGATTTGCTGTATATATACAAGTTCCTAAAGCTGAGACCATTCGGGCTTTCTATTAGACCAATCATGACGTTAGTTTTACCGCAGTTAGAAGGTCCTACAATTAGTGCTCGTATTGAGTTCGGCAATAGTATACTATATACAATTTTAGCTTTCTTCTTCTTCTCTTGAGCGTCGTCTGCATTCCTTATTACAATTTGTTTAGCCTGCTTTACTAGCCGCATATTGATAACTAATTTAAATATATTGTTACGTTTTTAGACCTTTTCGTAAAAACGCTTTTTACTTATCCTTCAAGGATTCGTTTAATTGCATCAAATTAAAAACACAGACAATTACTTTTAGAATTATAATGCGGCAACTTTTTATTTACTACTTTATTAACACGAGTATTTGTACTACTAAACACTTAGCGATGTAAACACGTTTAGATTTAAAATCACACTGATTCCGCTGATCACTGGCAGCGACTTTATATAGCAAAATGACGTCGTCTGGTAACTTCGCGAAGCATCTGGTCATGGTTGTTGTTGGTTGTGCTTTACTTAACATGTAGCTATATACGTGTGTTTGTATATATGACAATGCTGGCTTGTGTGTTTTGTAACAAACTTTTACATAAACTTTTGTTTATGGTAACTATGTGCGGTTGTAAGTATGAGTGGTCTGTGAGTTGCGTACAAGGCAGATTTACCAGGTACTCTCAGTACCGCAGCTGTATATTGAAATTTGTTGAGCTACTGTCAAAAGTTTATATACAAGCCACATAAAATGTTTGTTTTCTTGAATCTTCCTTGTTAATGATGCTTCTTCTTCCTTGATTTTGACATTAGCTCTTCATTTTCTACCAACAAAATACGTGTGTTTTTTGGTGTTGTTTCATTGTGGCACTAGTAAGAGTACCTGGTAAATCTGCCTTGGTTGCGTAGTTTTGTTTCTGCTTGTGCTATGTGTGTATGTTGCTGTGTATATTGCTGTGTACATTTGTGTACATGTTTAGCTTTTATTAACAACGAATACTTGCGTAAAGATCATTAAGAATAAATCAGGGAACGAAGCCGACATAAAAAAGTCGGCGGCGGCGGCTGTGCACAAAATGACCCGGCGGCGGCTAATAGCCGGCTTCAGCCGTTTGATACCAACAATATACACCCTGCAAGAAAAGACTTACCAAAACTAAACACATTCAACTTTCAACTAACACTGAACATATTTCTGTCATTCAAAAATATGTAATTTTTGTTGAAAAATTCAATTAGTAATATATACATATATATATATATATATATATATATATATATATATATATATATATATATATATATATATATATATATGTATATATATATATATATATATATATATATATATATATATATACATATATACATATGTGACGAAGTAACGTATAACAAAAATATTATACGATTGTTACAAAAATACATAATATCAATAAAAGCAAACAACAATTGTTTTTAGTTTGTTGTAATTTTAATAATCATTTTCAATCTATTGCAAAAAAAAACGTTCTACCACCGTTCTGTTGTCGTGAATAAACAATTGCATTTTTACAGTGGATGGGTTTAACCTACTTCGTTTTTCGTATATGCAATTTCCAGCGAAAGAAAATGCTTGTTCGGATGAAGCTGATGTTGCAGGTATTCCAAAACATATGTTTGATACTTTCGCAATGTTTGGAAAAAGCTGTAAAAGTAAGCTTTTTAAAAGAGTATATGAGTGGATTTGTTTAACTTTTACCTCTTTATTTTGCTGCCACCAGTCCAATGTTCCTGTATCGAACACCTTTGTGGCTAAGTACTTTTCAATTTCCAAATCTAAAGGGTCATCAACATTTGAAGGCGGATTTGAGAGAAAGCTTAGCATTTGCTGTCTGCAACGTGAAATTTTCTGTTACAAAAATAAATAATTTTATTAATATTGTCTCAAGAATCAGATTGATAAAGATGTATATGTATGGACACATATGTGTATATATGCATATATATATATATATATATATATATATATATATATATATACATATATAAATATATATATACAATTATATATATATATATATATATATATATATATATACATATATATATATGTATATATATATATATATATATATATATATATATATATATATACATATATATATACATATACATATATATATACATATATATATATATATATATATATATATGTATATGTACATATATGTATATATATACATATATATATGTATATGTATATATATATATTTATATATGTATATAGCTACCTGTTTTTTGCTATTGTGGTCCACAGATTGTTGGCTTGTTGACGGTAGATTTGAATTCAAATCTTCCACTTGCGTCCTTCCAACATTTTCTATTTGTTGCCGAATTAAATTTTCTTTTGTAGCCGGGAAATCGACATCTTTGTTGAGTTCATACGAATCATTGGAATTCATTGGGATTTTTTTTATATACTTATCCAATGTTTTCCAATTCTTTTGGCATGGGTCCATTAAAGATGCCACAACATGCATTTTGCAAATTTTGAACCGACCTTTAAATGTTTCTCTTGCAAACCTACACAAGTCTATTGTTAAGCCGAAATTTGAATTATTTTCCGCTTTTTCTAGTGCACACAAAACACTTTCTAAAAAATAAATGCAGCATGAAATTGTAGGATATTCCTGGCCCTGAAGATATCGAGTAGCTTCTTCAAAAATGTTCAAAAAATCTCCAAACTCTTCAACTATTTTCTTCTCCATCTCTGGTATTAGTAGGGGTTCTTGGTTTACTTTAAGCAAAGCTATGTTGATTATGTTAATATTTTTCACAAAGCTTCTTATCATTACCAATAGGGAGTTCCAGCGTGTCGGAATAGAATTTTTCAGCGTTGGTTTTTGATGAACATGCAAAGCATTTTTAATTTCTTCAAAGTCGTTGTGAAAATTTGAAAATTCGTCATCGCATTGCAAGTTTTCAACAATATTTTGGGCTTGCAAAATAATTGTTATGATTTCATTTTGTTCTCCCAAATTTTGAAGCCGTGATAGTTCTTCGGAACTATACATTAAGCTTCGATATATTTGCTTCAATTTAGCCAATATATTATTAATATGCGAAAACCGTGGATTACATAAGACATCATGCATTAAAAACCTGTGCAGGTAGTGGGCACTGCATCCATAACGGGCAATACCTTTTATTTTTAAGGCTGCAATAATATTGCTTCCGCTATCCGTAACCGCACATATGTTTTTGTTTATTAGCCCAAACTCAATTAAAGCATTATTTATTTTCTCTGCTACAGCAGTGGCGGTATGTGGGCGAGCAAATACCTCAGTTTTAAGTGATACCGAATTTATTTTAAAATCTTGGCAAAAATGAATTTTTATATTGATATAGGACAGGTGTTTATACCTGTCAGACCACATATCCAATACTAGAGAAACATGCTGTGGTGCCTCCAAAATTACTCTTTTGACATTATTTAAATATACATCGTATACATCCCTCAACGCCGATGTTGAAACCGTACGATCAGTCGGCATCTCAACCTTCGGATTTAAAAACTGAACGTATTTTTTGAAACCAGGGCGTTCACATATTCTAAAAGATTGTAAATCAAAGCAGCACATTTCTGCTATTCTGCGAGCATTTTGAAATTTATTGTTATTTCTAGTATTAGATTCCAAAGCGTTTTGGGTTAACACAGACTTTTTTCTGTAATTAATTGATTTCGTGTCAATATTATGTACATTTAACAGATGGCTATTGTAATTTGAGGTTGATGTTGATTTTGAAAAGCTTTTAAGAAGAATGTTGATTGCTTTAGACTCGCACCAAGAATTTAATATCAGTCCACCTACCTTTTTAATTTAAAATGTTCATTTTCCAAACATAGCTTACAAAATTTATATTTATCTAAAATTTTACGATCTTTGAAATACAAATCTCCAAAATACTGCCAGCATTCGGAAATTGAAACATTTTTTGTTACCACTTTGGTTAATTTTTTGAATTCAATACTTTTATTAATTAGTTCTTCATAGTAATTAATGTCTTTCGAAGAATTAATTGGATTTTCTTCCAAATCAGACTCGGAATCTGATGTGCGATTTGTATTTGGAACACTTGAAAAGTAATTTCTAATATTAATTTGGGACATTGCACTTGTAACTTTACACTTTCAAAATGTTTAACGAACTCTTTGTAAAAGCTTTTAAATAGAGATACCAGTATAGTCAACCCAATGATTTTATCAATATTTAAACGCTTTTTTTAATATCAAGGATGACTTGATCTGTTTGTTGCCAATTTGACGTATTTGCGACTATTTCTTTTCGGAAATGTACGGAGTGCGCTTCTCTGAAGAGATTTTTTTGGCGTTTTTAAAATATTTTTGCTGCATTTTGTTGTGATGTGGATATACAAACGTTTTTGCATTTTGCAAATTATTACTTAATTTTTTTGGCTAAAACTAGGCCTTTAACTATATGGTATTCATATGAACACGGGTTGATTTTGGTAGTATTTGTGACGAATTGTTTTCTTAAAAAAGGCATCCAAATAATAATCTTTATTTTAACTTCTTGCAGCAATAGTTTCTAATATTAAGTATTAAGTATATGCGTATGTATATCCATATAGATGCGGTCTAAAAAACACATTTACGGTAAATATTTTTTGAAATTAAATATTGACTGTTGATGTCAGGGCCAAAAAAATGGATTTTGTACCGATCCCGGGAACCACCTTAACAAGACAAGTGTTTTTCTTGTTAAGAAAATATTTTACAAACTCCCTATAATGCAAGCCTATTCTAAACCATCTCTCAATAGTTTTTATATAAATTTAATAGATACTTTGGCTTTTGCAAAGAAAGTTTGTAATTGTCATTTTAGGAAATAAAACGTCGAAATGATGTAAAATCGTCACATCCGACAACACTTTTTCCGCACATTATTGTAGTCCACATTGTGAAACTTTTGTTTCAGAAGTTTCCAATTGGTGTAAGAGTAACGAAACAGATATATAGAAATGTTTATATTTCTAATTCTTCACTCTCACATATAATGAAAACTATTACAAAATAAGTTCCACTGTGTAAACCGCGGCTGATTAGCTTTAGCCAACACGAAGTCAGCTAAGTTTTTAGCCGAACTTAGTCGCCCAAACCGGCGGCGGCTACGGTGCCTAAAAAAAACCCGGCGGCAGCTTAGCCGCGGCTAAAAACCGGTCGGCTTCGTTCCCTGGAATAAATCATCATCTCTTAGCATTGATGTTACTTGGTTTTTCGATGTTGTTATTTACACTTATTATCGCACAGCCTTGTATATTCTCAACGATGTATCCGGAATATTCTATTTCCGTTAATTCAAATATTATCTGCATTGTGTTGACCAGGGTTGTAACATTTTGACAACTAGAGATGATTTGGCAGTGCTGCCAAGTACATATAGCCACATTGTCGTTATATTTGAATCTATTTTTATACTTTGTAACAATATATATATATATATATATATATATATATATATATATATATATTCAGCCTTATATAAAGAAATCTCATCATTACTATATTTAGCATTGAACATGCTACTCTCACATAGCAACAAAAATTATATAACAAGAAATATGCTTATTAACTATAGCAAAATGAATTTTAACAATCAGTATAAAACTGGAGACGGTTTTGTCAACAACTTAATAGATAAATTACCCGTTGAACTACACTTACCTGGTTATCAGTTTTGCGGACCTGGACGAAACTTAATAAACGATTAGCGAGAGGGGATAAAGGAATAAATTTATTGGATGAGGCTTGCAAAGAGCATGATATTGCATATTCCCAAACAAACGATATCAATAAAAGACATCAGGCGGATCAAATATTAGCTGCAAAGGCTTGGAATCGTTTAAAATCTGAAGATAGCAATATAAACGAGCGTACTAACGCCTTTTTTGTAAAAAGCGCGATGAAAGCAAAAGTTAAATTAGGATTAGGTATGAAGAATACCAACGTCCTCAAATTAAACAAAAATAAAAAGAGATCAAAGAAGAATAAAACTCCAGATAGTAAGTTATTTTCTAATGCTGTTCGAACAACTGTAAATGTTTTAAAAAAGGAATATCCAGAGAACTTAAATAATGCTATTGAAATTTCAAAAAAAAGTTGTTCATTCAAAATTCAAGGGGAGGAAGAGGAGTAATATAAATATTCCAAGAGTAATACCGATGCCAAAAGTAGGCGGATTTCTATATATTGAAAAACTTATCCCTGCTGGGCAAATTGCATTCTTTAAGCTTATCAAAAGAATTTAAATAATTATATGGAAAAACTCCTTTTCTCATTAACAAAGAAAACTGTCATTTCATAATGCCCAGTTTTTAACTTCAAAATTAAGTACTATTTAAACTTAAAGTGTATTTTAATACAAAATTTTGTTTTTCACTTCGAATTTAAATAAGATTTAAATGGCCCACATTGTACATTTAAATTCAATTTAAATTTTTCATACAACCATGTGTTTTTCATTGTTAGTTTACATTCAACAACCTCAAAATTGGTACAGCAGCTGTTCATTGGAACAAAACTTCGGTGAAAAGGTTCTTGTATTGGATCATTTTCAGTATTTTTCTTACTATTTATTTGTGCTACCATACTTTTATCACAATTAAATACCAAAATTAATTTTAGACTGTAAAACTGAAAGTGTATTTAAACACAACTTAATTTTATGGAAAAATTAACTAATTTTGTACTTAAATACGAAGTCAAAAACTGGGGGTAAGAATCTTATTTCGATATTGACATTGTCTATACTGATGGTTTTTGAAATGGATATGTACAACCCTTTATTTATGATGTTTATTGGACTATTATTAATATGATTAAGTTCCTTTATAAATAAATGAGAATCATAACAAGAAAGATTATGAAATATAACCGGGAAAAATTGTGGTATAGCTTTGAAATTTAAATTACATGACCTATGCGCTGGTCCTCTATATTTCCCACTTAAATGACAATGGTCTTTTGCTTTAACAAATGTTACAAATATTTCAATTTATAAAACTTAATTCTTCGTCTGCAGTCAATGGATGCATTTCTTTGGTTTCTTGTAAAAGTTTTGAATATTCTATTACATCTTTAACTAATTCGGATATAAATTTCTTGGGAGAATCTAACACCTTAAAGTACTTAAACTTGTCTAAATTTTTATCAAAACTACATTTTAAATAGTATGAGAATGCATAAGGCAGCTGTTTGTTTATCAACGTTGTTGATGATTTATCTGGATTCGGAATGCATGTTTCAATACTTTGAAATATACACTCAGAATCAGCATAGATAACAAATGGCACGTCCATCATATTCTTATGATTTCTAAATTCTAAAAGTAACTTATCTTGATTAGGGAGATATACAACCCGTTTTCCGCATTCTGGTGAGTGTTTCTTCAGTGTGTCTTCTTTTGTGAAATGTTGTAAGCAATAGTCACACAAGAAATTCTTTCCTTTATATTTGCTTGTTTGTCTTCTAATTAATCTATATAAAAACATTCAAAGATAGTAAGTTTCTGTGACGATATAAATTTAATTTTATACTACCTGGACATATTTTTTATCCAAACATAATGGGAGATAGTTTTAGAGTTTACTTCCTTTTGAATAAAAAGTAGATTTATATGAAGATCTTTAACTTCCTTTGTTTTGTCATAAGGTTCAATGATAATGTTTTTTTCCTCATCATATCCAAAAACATTTATGCTAATCCAATCATTTAGTTGTTCAAAGACTTCAATATCTTTTATTTGTATCGGGAAGCACAGACCAGTAAAGTTTAACATTCTCCCTCTTGTATATATTTCTGCTGAATTTATGTTGACCTGATACGATGACACGCGCTCGGCATGGTTATTTAAATTAAATATAGCAGAGACAACGGACCATTTAAAACAAAATTCATCCCTGTTACGAACATTTATACATGCTTTTCTTGAGCTTAGCTTCTGAGGCAATGGAATAAATGAAGAACCCTTTAATGGTTGATATTTATTACTATTTGTTTCCAATTTTATGATTTGCACTAAAGTTCATCCACTGTCTCTTTCCTGGAATTCCTCCATTTTTTCATTACTGTTTTTATTTTTAAAGGGAAAACTTCATTAAAATCTTGGTCATTAAAAATAGCTTGCATTTTTGTTTGGGAAGTCTTCACCTCTAATGGAGTGTCTTGTATGTCTTCTATTAGTTTTGCATATAGTCCATGTAGCTCAATATTAATTTTCATGGCATTATATTAATGAAGCCAAAAATTAATTTCAGGTTTTAAGGCTTTCCATGCTTTATTTAAAAATTCTTCAGGAAAGAGACATCCTTCATCTCTATTTTCAATTACCAAAGTCTGAATCCTCGTCCTAAATGCACTTTGTATTCTTTTTACATTACCTTGAGGTAGATCTTTCAAATATCTTGAATATCCCACATGAGTATTTTCATGCTCAAATAAATGCTTCTTTTTGCTGAAACACTTTCGACATTCAACACACTTGTACAATTGGTTTTCCATTATTTAACATAAATTTTGTATTATAAAATAATGTATATATGTATGTATATAACATATGATTTATTTAAATATTTTTTAAGAAAAATATATAATATATATACTCGTATATATGTATTTATCAAATTTTTTTTTTTGTAATTTTGAAAACTCTTCACAAACCCTTTTCTCTTGTGACAATTTTGAAGTACTAAAATGTTTAAACAAAAAATTGCTGGTTTTATACTTTTTTTTAGAGACATCACTACATACATGTGAAAACTGAAACACGCATGTTTTTTCTTTCTTTTTTAATAGTTTGCGATAAAAGGTTTCCCTTTTTCTTAAGAAAGAAACACCCACCTTTCCAAAGCACATTTACGACATCATAAATTGCATTTAAACCTTGAAGTAGAAAGTAGATTTACCTATCAAATATAAAGGCCTGTCACAGAAATTATTCGGAATGGTTTTGATTCCGAGTTTTCATTTCGATCAAGTTGTTTTTACCTTCTTCAGACTTTGCTCGATTTACTCCATTCCGACAAATTTTAAATTTGTTATTTTTCAGTTACATGTGGCAATATTGTGCGTTAAATGTGGCTACATTGTGTAAACCAAAACAAAAACATATGTTTATTAAAGAAGAAAACAAAATAAAGTAAAGAAATAACAATTTATATAAAAGTTACAAAAAATTAAAATAATAAAATGGTGGGAATTTCAATTGTTTTGGTATTGAATACACAAAACCTGTACGAACTGGCTTTGCAATACTTTTTTTATTTTCTTCATCAGAATCCATTAAAATAACTAAGTCTGAATCAGCAAAATCTTTTGCACCAACAATGCCTTCAACACTTCTATAAATACCATCAACCATAAATGAAAACAGGCATACGCATGTTGTTATATTTAAAACCAGAAATGAATAAATATACAGAATAATAAATTTCTGTAATTCAATAGCTTTATTTAAGTTTCTTTGTCAAATGTAACAACGTGTTTCTTTTGTTAATTCAGTGTGTATCTTACAAACTCAACTGCATGGTTGCCATCCATTTGCCAATGATCGTTGTTGCCAGGTTAGCAATAATATAACATCTTCCCTTTCCACAAAATAAGTTAGTCTTGTGAGCAGTCATAATCAGCTAGTCTTATGGGAGGTCTAGCCTGTCTTCTCGGCCTCTTCGATTGCCTGTCATGCGGTGTAGGGTCCTCTGCATTTAAACTTTGTGAGTCAGGGCCTTCAATATTAGGGATTTGTACAATAGCAGTTTCGTCCGTTTCACTAGGGGTATTAGATAGAGGCCTAGAATCTAGATTCTCGCTAGAGGATCCCAGCGATGGCGAGGGTTTTATATGTACTCGATGTCTTCTATATGGGGTACCATTTACAACACACACGTCAGCACCACTGTCCATATCACATTCGTACGCATTCCAACAACCACTAATCATTAGATCCAACAGTGCTGTTCTATTCCCTTTGTTATTTGTAGTAGCGATCTGGTATAATGAAGCTTCAGAGTTTGAAGCAGCATCTTCGTCGGCGTTGATTCCCACTGAGTGGACCTTATTGTACTTATTTAAAGATTTCTTTGAATAACAGCACTTAGCAAAATGGCCTTTTTTCTTACATATACTACATGTTTTATCTAAAGCAGGACAGCTGCCAGCTTTAAATTGATGCGAATTGCCACAAAACTTACACAATTTCTTAAATGTGGTTGATTTCATTTTATGCACTGCCTTATTATTTTCGCCCACCATCTCATTATATCGGTCTTCTGTAATTTCGTTTATTTTACATCTACTTATCACATCATCAAAAGTTAACTTTTTGAGGTCTTCCTTCAGGAACTGTTTCTTTAAATTCTTATCACGAATTCCAAAAATTAATCGATCGTGTATCATGGTTCCTTTAACAGAATTTTGTGAAATTGCATCAAAATCGCAACTATCTGCAAGCTTTTGCAGTCGCCGCAAATATTCTTCAAAGGTTTCTGCCTCCAACTGGTTGCATGTATGAAATGACCACCTATCGAAAAGTGTGTGCTTACTTATGGTGACACATGACTCAATCTTTTTTAGCAATAGTATACAGGATCTTTTATCAACCTCTTGCACCCCAAAATTATCATATTTTAACTTTGCTTCATCGCCTATTAATGACCACAAAATATTGACTTTCTTAGCTTCGTTCTCCGCGCCCCATCTCGATACGCCGGTCGCCTCAACATAGGAATCCCAGTTGCTCTTGAAAAGCTGGAAATTGTCGCTCATATTTCCACATATCTGCAAAGGTTTTATGAAAGGCACTTGAGCTTCTGTCGGAATCGTTATATTCTGCTGCAATACGGTCATCTGCTGTATCATCTGTTGCATCAACTGCATTTGATTTCTCATAAACTCCTGATCATTCATTTTCAACTTATTTAGGTTCCAATACACCTGACACCATGTTATATTTAAAACCAGAAATGAATAAATATACAGAATAATAAATTTCTGTAATTCAATAGCTTTATTTAAGTTTCTTTGTCAAATGTAACAACGTGTTTCTTTTGTTAATTCAGTGTGTATCTTACAAACTCAACTGCATGGTTGCCATCCATTTGCCAATGATCGTTGTTGCTAGGTTAGCAATAATATAACACATGTCTTTTGAAAATAGGCATACGCATGTCTTTCTTCCTTAATACTTTGCACAAAAAACCACCCTCCTAGCAAACACACAATTTAATATTTATGACCTCATAAACTACATTTAAACATTAAAGTAAAAAGATTTCAGTGTCCTTGGGATTTTCCATATACCTTTTTTAACTATCCTTTTTCTTAAAAAAAAGCATGAATAAGCATGTTTTTCTTTATTAAGAGTTTGTCTTAATATAGCAAATAATGCTGCATATTTAAAGCAAATAAAATGCAAGCAAACTCGTCGCTAAATATATTTACAAAATGTTGTGAAATTAAAAAAATTAGCTATAGTTTAGATCGAAAATTGCCGAACCACTTGGTGATTGTCGTCCTTTGTAAACAATTGACCACATTTTGTCATTAATTTTAGCTAAGTAAGGGTCCTCTCTGTTTAAGTACTTAACCATTCTCTGGGGTAAATAAAACCATTTATTGTTGTCTAAATACGCTATGACTTTTGATCCATATTGTGTAACCTTCCACTCAAAATTTAAAATTTTGTGTGGTTCATTTAAAAGAAATTTCATCAATTTTGGTGTACTCGGATTTTAATCCTTGGGCGATGTTAACTAATTGTTGATAGATCTAAAAAATAAAAAAATTTTATATATTTTTAATTTAATTTAAAGAGTTTTTTTATAATATGCAACGTTCTTACCATTTTTGTTTGACGTAATTTCAAGTAACTTTGAAGAGTGATAAATAAAAATTTAGTTTTGCACTTTCTTTTATATCAAATTTTTGTTGAATTCTCAAACTCTAAATTTATATTACACAACTCAAATGAGAATTTCATTTCCACTCATGTGTATAATTTTTTCCTATTGAAAAAATTACCTTGAACCACGGATGGAAAACGTGACACAATTGTACTTTTTTTGTACAATTACGTCTTTGTTGGTATCGTGGTACTACCTAGAGTAATTTGGTACAATTTAAATATCTGTACCAAAGACTATAGGTTTACGCCTAAGTAGTTCTTAAAAACGTTTTCTGCTTGAAAAGTTTTCTAATATCTCAGATAATCAGTTAATAAACATAACGTATTGACTATAAAATTACCTTGGAGTAGTATCCCTATAAAATTACCTTGGAGCAGTATCCCGGTCAATTGTGGGCAAAAGGGAAAGCCATCGAGTAGGAACACGCCGAAGTAGATAGATGCTTGTATTCGATACATGCAAACTCTCAAAACATTC